>JBAMMX010000004.1:7730812-8330812 GCA_037126225.1 Dillenia turbinata | reverse complement strand
TTTTCCCTTCTTTTTTCTTCTGCATTATATCCTTTTTCCCAGGATGGTTGGTTTATTTCTATAGCATCACTCTTGCTTGAATCAACATTACTTTACAGGCTTGGACCTTTTACACACTGCAATGGCTCAATATCTTCTAGCTCATCTCTTTCAGAAAAGATTCCATTTCATTTTAGTGACAGTATTCCTTTTTTTTTTTTGGATCAGAAGGTTCTACTAGTGCACCAGAGGAGAGTCCACAACTTCTATTCGTCACTTCTCCAGCTCCATTTACTCCAAGGGCTATGCCTTCACTTCGCTTAAAGGCAAAATGTGATGGGTAGAAGAAAAAGTTTCTCCAACAAATGCAGAATCCCAGTCAGTACCGTGGAAGAGTTCCAATCAGCGACAAATTGTTTCAGCAAAGAGAACCTCATAGGAAAGGGTTCTCCCTATGAGGAAGAGCAGCTCTTGGATATGATTTGGAGAGTGGCCCGTTTGAGGCATCCAAACAAAGTTATGCATCTCAGCTATTATGTTGAGCATGGACATCATCTTCTTGTCTATGAGTTTGTTAGAAGTTTATCTCCAGATGCCATATTGCACTGCAAAGAGTACAAGCCTCTCAGCTGAGACCTTCGCCTTCGAATTGCTCTTGGCATATCTTTTGCATTGGAGTAAGTGTTTTGATTGTTTTTGTAACATTTTCAGGTCTTTATTAAACTTGTATGACTAAAAGACCAGCCTAGTGCTTATAGAATACTATTTAACTACAACGAGTCCAGAAAATACCGCCTCCTCCCCCCCCCCCCAAAAAAAAGAAAGCAAAAACCAAAGAACAAGATTATGTTGACCATAGTTCCATCTAGGTCAGAGCAAAAATGACAAACCAGCACTTGAATTCCTTTATTGTTATAGGGCTAATAGAGTCTTTTATGTTTTCCTGGATTGTTATTTTTTGACATTTTGTCACAAATTGTTTTCAGGTATTTGCGCTCCACATTCTCACCTCCTATGGCTCATTGCAACTTAAAGGCTGACAACATCCTAAGTGATGATGAGCTTGTTCCACGTATTGACTGCTGGTTAGTTGTCTTGAGGCCCCTCCCAAGCAAGTGTCAAGTACACAAATGAGTAACTCCGAAATGCTGCGTACATGAGACTTGAGTATTACCATTAGGAAATTAACAAGAGAATTTTTTCACTAGCTTACTGAGCTTATAAACCATGGATTGAAGAGGAAAGCTGGTGGGAGGATCTCCCTTTCTTTCCCACTCTTTGTTAAAAGTTCGCCTAGGTTGGGTGGTTTAAAATTCATGACCATTTTAGACTGTTTTTGAATGTTGTGTTCCTCAAATCTAAAATGTAACGCCGACTCTGTGATACCGTACTTTTATACTCCCGTTCCTGAATTTAATGAAACATTCATCAGTTTATTATATAGAGAGAAAATTTTTATTTATATTGATTTTCGATTTTGGGGTTTTTAATTCAAATTTTTGGTATATTAAAAGTATCTGTATTTCCGATTCGTAATGTGAAGATATATTTTTTATTTATTAATTTAATTATTTATTTCCTCATTTATTTATTTATAAATCTATTCTTAAAAATATATATATATAATAATAAAAAAAAGGAGAGAAAAAAATCGAATTAGGGCTTAAAGCCCTAATTTTCTTCTCTCTTTCCCCTCTCCTCTTTCTCTCCCCGCCTCTTCGTCTTCTCCCCCTCGCGCCTCCGCCCTGCTGCCGCCGCTGCCCTCCTCCGCCACAGACGGCCATCAACCACCGCCTATTCTCTCTCTCTCTCTCTCTCTCTCTCTCTCTCCTCGCGGGTTCTCTCTCCCTTTCTCTCGGTCCGCCCCGCGGCGATTTCCATTTTCCCCCTCTCCACCGCGAACAACCACAAACTCCTTCTCTCCCTCTCTACTCCCCTCTCATTGTCACGCTCTCTCTCCTCTCTCTGTTTTCTCTCTTGCGTGCGACGGAGCTCTTCTGCCTCTCTCTCCCGCATGCAACTGTCGGTTCTCCTTCACTCGCGCGGCGCTGCTCCATCGCTTCAACAATCTTCTGCGACATCCGCAGAGCCCCAAGTCGACAATAGCTGTGGACTTCGAAAACTCTAGGTCGCCAATCCTTCTCTGCATAGGTAAGAACCTATTCTCTGATCAATAGTTTAGGGGTTTTTATTTCTCTCATAAATAAGGGTAAACTACTAAATGTGCTCCAATTTGGAAGTGTTACAGGTGCTGGATTGAAATAAATGGTGTTGGAAGCTAGGTCGGAACTGCGAAAACCCTAGGTATGAGAATTTCTAAATCCTTTCAAAATTTGATCGAATTTAGGTTGGAATTGGAATCAGAAGTTGTATATATATTCTAAAAAATGTGTTGAATTAGAATGAAATGCACTGTTATGAGATTTTATATGTAGTTACTTAGGGTTAAATCCTGTATAGTATGAAAGGATGTGTTAGATGATAATAGGACCATGTTAGATTGATTAGGATTGCTTTCTTGGGAATTTGATTAAAATATGCCTGAAAGATTGAAATGAAATTGTGTTTGGCATGCGAATGAGATGCAAAAGTGTACAGACTTTTGGTATGTAAGTGGTGTAAAAATGTATGCATTATTGCATGGAAATGGGAAGTAAACTTGTACAGAATTTGGCTTGAACTAGTAATAGTGTTTGAGTGTTTGTTTGTACATTTAGAGACTTGAGAAGTGTGTGTCAAAGAAATGCATTTATGAAATTCTATGCTTGAATATTAAGATTGAGTCTAGTGTCTGATATGGAAAGAGAATGTTTCGGATGATAGAATCATATTAACTTGATTAGAATAGTTTCTCTTAGAGTTTAATTTGACGTATGCATGAAAATAGTTGGAAATTGGATCTAAGTTTCGGGATTGGTATAATCTTTTTCATTTTAAGTTGTTTTGCATATAGGAAATCGAAATACAATTTTCGTAATATGAAAATAGACTTCAATACCTTGAAAATGACTTATGGTTTGAAGAAATCGGATGAGAATTGAAAAGTGTATGATTTTTCAAAGATTTTTCCATCTTGTAGGAAATTTATTTATTTTAGATTGGTTTTGATTTCGTTATTTATTTATAAATGGAATGAAATTGATTACATTAGAGTACATTTATAAATTGAAGAATTTAGGGTTTGTACGAACTTAAGGAAAATGATAAACCCTGAAATAGTCGGAAAATTTATGAAATTCGTGATGATTTGATTTAGGTTGACTTTCTTGGAGACTCGAGGAGTCGAGTTTGGTTTGATTGTGGAAATAAGGAGTGACTACCCTCCCTAGAAGATGAGTAGGATTACGACATCTACTATTGATTGACAAATCATGTTTTACCGATTTTCAAACGACATGATTTCTATACATGTGAAAATTGAATTTTTGAATTTTGATAAGTATATGTACATATTTTTGTGACCATTGGAGTGTCTCAACTGCTGATTTTATTGATATGCATTCATGAGTTTGATAACTGGATTATTGTGCCACATTTTTGATATATTGACATGTTTTAATGCTTCCACTTGCATTGGCACATGGTTTTGAATGGATTTACACGTACTCTTTGGGCTGTATGCCCGGCCGACATTATGATACGATGCATGGGGCTGTATGCCCGGCCGACGTGATGATGGGATGCATGGGGCCACATACCCGGCTGACTTGATATTGTTCCGTAGCTACGAATGACATTTGGTAGCGGCACTCCTTGTGTCCGGATACTCTTCGGTCGGAGGTATCCGCCAAATTGTCATGTGTATGGTTGTCACAGGTTGAACCCTCATCGGAGGAGGACGTGAGTTTTACCTCTGTCTAGTACTGGGCGAGGTATCATACATGGCCGACTATTTATATGTATATTATTATTATTTATAGACTAGTTGGAGTAGCCTGTGGCCAACATTGGGGTAGAGAGCTATTTTTTGATAATTGCATTGTGAAAACCCCCAATGCGCCCGTTCTTGGTCGAGGTAGACCATTGTCGGGGTTGTTTGTTCGGCTTGCTTTACTCATATGATTTGATACATAGATGGATGCATATGTTATTTTCTTATGTGTGCCTTGAGATATGTTAAAACTGCACGCTGTTTTTGTATACTTGATATTGTGTTATATGCTTTGACACTCCAAGTTCACACTTGATATTGATAGCACGATGTCAATCCCCTCACTTGCTGAGTATCCTACCATAGATACTCACCCCTCTTCTTTCCTCCCTCGGACAGGATCGTTGTGCTAGAGCGACGTTTCAGACTCTAGAGGTTTTGGTTGATCATTGGCGGGTTTGGTTCGTCTCGACGGTGAGATTTAAGTTTAAAATTGAAATACAAATTACTCACTTTATTTCGACCATATGAGGTCTTGATATTGAGGTTCGTAGTTGATCGTGTACATTTTTATGGGATGACTGTAATAATTATGGACATTGTTGTGAAACTCTCCTATTATACTTGCATTGAGGTGTTTGTAAACATTTAAAATCTTTACTTGGGAAATTATTGTATATTATATAAAAACTTAGGACCGTTCAGTGTGGCGGCTGCTCATACTCTGATTGGACATGACAGTAGAGCTCTGTGGCTAGGATTGATGCTGTGGTTGGTGGGTTGTTGTGAGGCCGGGATGACCATTTTATTTTATTTACAATATGATTTTAAAATATACAGGTTTATTTGTACATGGGAGACCTCCGATTTATGGGGAGGTTCTACCCGATTTTTTGTAAAAATACAGTCGGCATTCAGGATAACGAGCAATTGTTCACGATTCCGGTTCGGAACACGAGAGTTTGGTGTGCTTCATTTCTTAGAAACTATTGAAAGGCAAATGCAACGTAGATTCTGCGTTAAATAAGACATGAAGAGGAATTCAGTTGTTCATGTGGTCATTGATCCTCCTGCAGGTTTCTGGAATGGCTATCAACAGTGTGGGGTACATAGCACCTGAGCATGGCAATCCTGAAACCCTGATTGCATAGGGAACCATAAATAAAATGTCCCAAAGGTTTACAAATTCCTTGTACATCTCCTTGATCTCGTGTTCAGGTTAGGTTGTTGCTTGTCCACTAAGTGTAATTCCCAACCGGTTATGAAACCCGATTCAAAAAAAAAAAAAAAAAAAGAAAAAAAAAGAAAAAAAAAACCATAAAATGCTTATGATTTAAGAACATCTTGCTCCGAAAACTTATGCAAGTTTAGGGAAAAGTAACTTGCTTATGCTTGATGTTTTACCATCCACCTCTACAGGCCAAGGATGTCACGCCAAGCTAACACCAGAATTTCACATCATTTTTTTTTTTACCGTTCCCTCCTCCAAACAATAAGATTCTTGAACAAATATTATTCATACTGCGGTGATTGAGCCAAGGAGCAGCAACTTGATAAATATTCAACTTGTGATCCTAAAACTAAAACTTTAATTTGAACTAATGAAATGAAAAGACACAAAAAAGCTTGTCTAATTTCTAATTCTAGAACTAAATTGATATCTGGAAGGGTAACAAATATCTTCTCCCCATCAAGTAATTCTATTCCTTTTGTATATGTAGTTGTAATGACAAAACACTCCGAACAATGAGATAGCCTTATGAGGTAATGCCACTACATTAACAGGGTATTAATTTCCCCGATGATATTGACTGGCCTTCCATCAAACATGGAGGAAAGTGTGCTCTCACAAAGCTTTTTCAGTTCTCTCGTTTTAGCAACAGCTGCTTCCTGCACATGACAAAGTTAACAATCTAATCAGCATCTATGGGAGTTATAACAACTACAAATGGAAATATACAATTCTTTTTCTCTCTTTAAGGTTTTAATATGCAGCATAACATGAAGCTTTTTATCCCCAAAAGAAACAGAACAGATGTTGAAAAACACCAAATCTTGTCAAGATGACATCTCCCTTCTGTAGTTTAATTCACATGTTCGCCGGTGCATAATTGTAATGAACTCTACTTCATTGAACTATGTCCCCTTGAATAATAAGCCTCACAGATTTATTGTTCCAGTGGTTTTGGGTCCAAAAGTGAGCTGCTTGGAGATTAATAACACCCAAGCACAAAACTGTGGAAACCAAGCCCATATAATCAAACGGTAACTTGATGTTATAGAGTTCAACTCAACTATATTTAAGGGATATTACACGGCATGCCAATTAAAACTTCTGAGCTGGATGAAACAGTTAGACAAGCTAATACGATAAGGAGTAATTTGTAGTGTCTGCAACCTTCTATCATGAATCCACCCATTTAAAGTAATGTATGTATACATTCCGTCAGGCTCTTGATACAATAATGACCTCTTCATTTTTGAAATTATAACAAATTTAAGTTTTGCAAGTTGCAAAGGAACCTTCCATGTTACAGAAATGCCTTTCAGGCAAATGCACAATTATCTCTGTAATCCTATTCATTGCTCTCACTATCACTTTGAGGATAGATAACAGGTTTGTTTATATAAATGCAAACCATGTTATTTAGCAGCTTTTTCTCTTTTAAAATGAAGAAAGTAGGAACATTGGAACCAAAAAGCTTCGTTCAAAGGCCCATAGAAACCCCATTTTCTTAGATCCCATTTTCTTTCAACATAAATAGGTGGAGGGACATGCTGCATACTTCTGATAAGTTCAATGGCTTAATTTCGAAACAAAGAAAATAAAATAACAAAGATAAAAATAAATCAAGGGCCTTCCTTGGAACCGATCCGAAACTGACGGAGTGCTAATTCAATTTACTTTTCTTGAGGCATAAAGTTCCTAGACTTTGAGGCTAATTAAATTCCTTCCTAAAGATTCAAACTACCCACGAATGCTAAACTGTTTCACTTTTGCCCCTAGCATGCCTAGGCATTAATTGCTGTTGGAAAAAATTTTATAAATGGAACACGATGAGCAGAAGAGATCATAAGCACTCACTTGCTTTGGCCAGGTTGAGGTCAATGAGTTCTGCAGCTCCATTCTTTTTGTGGATAAATCCTTCAATCCTTCCTTTAATTTCACTTCATGATGTTTCTTTTCTTCCAAAGTATTTACAAGTCTGTCAAGAAATCTGAGATTCAAGTTGAAATTAAAATTAGTCTCAAACAAGTTGAAACTGTGAAAGGACGGATTCTTTTCCTATGCTCCTATTTAACAGAAAGGAAATGAGTTAACAAATTCCTGAAAGCAAATAGCCAGAACAAGGTAAGAAACAAAGGAAGCATTAATTTATTGTTCAATTAAGCCATAACAAGCTTGGGATAAGGAAAGGTACAGGATAAGACAGTCACCTTTTTGAGTTGAGAATCATGATCAAGTCCCTTGTTTTCCTGTTTGTCAGCCAAGATATGGCTGATGAAACCTCAGATAGCATACTCTGGATTGCATCAGGGTTGTATTGTTGGAGAACAAATGGAGCAACTGCTTGTACTTGATGTTGCAGGGACAAAGATTCCTCATTTTTCAACTCCATCAACCGTTGATGCAGAAAAGCTTTCATCTGATAAAGTAACAACTTATTATAAGCTACAAATTTGAATAAATTAAAATAAAGAAAAGAATGTAAATACCAACTAATTAATTAAGCTAGCCATAACTGCATACTTAACATATTCTTTACCATGTTACAAATTAGTCCCTTCAATTTAAAAAGATAACAAATTTTGGATTTGTCACAATTCAAACCCTATGTCATTTCTGCTTAATGGAATTGAAGCCAATAGCCACATAAAAGCCATGTGCTGACCCTTTTCCTTTAAGGTAGGAAAATAGCATTTATATATTCAGAAAAAGAGCCAGTATTCTCTTCCAAACAAGGAAAAGATTAAGGGGGCAAAAAAAAAAAAAACCTAGAAAATTATGGCATGCCAATCTTCAAACACTCCTAATCTAAGACACCATAGATATGGGGAGAGATCCTATTCCAGAAAAGCTAAGATCATTCTCCACCCTCACCATATGACAACAAAACACCCAACAAAAAGCCAAAGCCTCTTTTATCACCAAACTCTCTAAATTAATTTGATGCCCATTCTTAGCCCGAACTATAAAAAGATGGATTCCACATTTTCCGGGTGTTTAAGCAGTACAAGAAGAGATGGCAATGCAATTCACTGCTAATTCCACGTATAAAAAAATGACCAGAATATATGCTTCACAAGGATCCTAACACTTGATACATCATTGGAGTTAACTTTGTCGTGAAGTGAACCATTAAACTAAACTAAATTTTTTAACTTAAAGGGAACTTTTAGCTTTCCAAATGAACTTCCTTATGGGAAATGAAGAGTTGAGTTCTGAATGATTGAGTCAAGAAAAGATGTTACAGAGGAGAGACCCAAACTTTCAAGAGACCAGAGTCTAGTTTCCAAACTAGTTTGAGTGAAAGATGAAAGTTAAGGAGAGAGGAAAGGTATCTCCTCTTGTGTTAATAAGATTTTATGGGGAAATGAAACATCAGGAATGAAGACCATGAGCCAGAACAACTCTCCTAATCAACCATCCACCTAACTGGCAGAAATTTTAGGAGTAGCTTTGATGGAGCAACATATAAATAAAGCACATTTAGTTTTTCTTATTTACATTGAGTAAAATAAATATTACGATATGATCAACTTTAATAGAGCAACAGAGCTCAATTTGGAATTGTAGTCTTCAAATGAAGTCATCAAAAGAACAATATTTTGTGTTCACAAGCAAAAGATAAGCAGTAAGCAGAAATAACAAGGGTTTGAATTTTAACAAGTTAAAATCTTTAGGGGTTAAAAAAAGCAAGTTATATAGTTCAACTATGTTAACAACTTCAAATCTTTGGGGGAATTTACAATTTATCCTATATTTTTCAAACAAAAGTCTTAAGACAAGAAGAGAAGGCACTAAAAGAAATAATACTACTAGAAGAAGGCATGAATTATGGCGAAAACTAGAATGTTGGAATATACCTCAAACAGGTCATCGAGAATTTTATTTCTGTACTCTGGATCCAAAAGTTGGCTCCTGTTCTTGGTTTCTGAGGGCTTAGTGACACCAGCAAGAGGCACCTGAGCTTCCATCCCAGGATTTGGTGTAAGAGTGTCTTCATTGACTTCAACTTGGGGATTTTCAACACTGATGTCCCAAGATATCTCTGACACAGAGATCTCAGGAGGAAGTTGATTGGGTTCTATAGCATCATTTTGTGAACTCTGTAAAATGTCGTTAGCATTAACAATCTCATAGGAACCAAATCCATTGCCACTATCATCGGTCTCTTCCACAGTACCAATATCCCAATCAATCTGAGAGCTATCCACTGTAATATCCCAGTCAATATTATCTGCTGTAACATCCATCTCTCCAGCCACAAAGTTTGATTGTACTCCTAAAGATTCTAGCACATCAGGTCCAGCAGAAACTTCTAGAGATGGAGGAATTTCACAGAGATCTCTCAAATTGGTTAACACAGCCTGGAAACTTTTCTGCAGAAGGAAAAGAAAAAGGAACAAAAAACATAACAATCTGCCATGAGAGAGAAAGATGTACAATGAGTACATATTTAGAAGAAATAAGGAACCAAGAGCACAACTAATCTATTACATCTTTCTCAGTATGAGCATCTCTGACAAAATTTGAGTAGTAATCCATAGCCCTTGACATAGATTCGCCACCTAGAACCTCCAGAATCTTGCTAAATATGGCTGGAAGTGATTTTGCAGTTTCTAGAAGTTCCAACCTGACATCTTTTCCCTGTGAGAAAAAAAGAAATATTAATTTTTTATGCCAACTTGCAAAGAACATTTATTAAACAGGTTTATCAGTGGACCAAGAGACAACTTGCAATCCATGCTCTTGACAAGCCTCTGCATATTTTGTTGCGGATAGAGCTGCATTTCTCTTAATATCAACTTCCTTGCGGTCTAACTCTGCCAATTGTTGGTGAACCTTTTGCAGTTGCTTTTTGTGATAGGGGCTTCAGGTTTGAAATATTTTTCATCATAATATGCCATTAACTAATAATTGGATTAAAGTACAAAAATCAGCAATGCAATTCTTACATTTCATAGTTAACATTCTGGACCATTACCAGAGCAGCCTCACCAAGAAAGATATGATCCTTTTCATAAGCATACACTATTGCCTCCCAAACACCCTGACAAGATAAGAAGGAAATACTTTTTACGAATAGGAAGATACAAACACACAGACAAATAAACAGGAAGGAAGGGGGGAGAGAGAGAGAGAGAGAGAGTTTATGGATCTTACAGCTGCACCTGATAGCCTGCCAAAAATATTTCTGGTTTCTGGTGTAGCCTTCAAGAGGATATCATATATCTTTCTGGTTTCTAGATAACCGATCTCTATGACAAATTTTCCAATAACCCCAAAATAAATGAATTTTGATAATGAAAGAAACTTGTTTAAAGCAGAATCACTGTAAGATAAGCCTAAAAATGTCAAAGAAAACCATTAATACTTCAACTAAATGTTAATTCACTCTACTTCCACCCACGGAATATATGTCGATGTCAAATACTAGTAATAAATTCAGCAGTAAATGCATTGCTTCTTTAGCCATTTAATGGGTGAACAAAATATATTAAAAAGAATTGAAGGAGAATTGATAGAATTTCTTGAGTAAAATGTAACCACTAGAAAGAAACACCCCAATTGAATATCCTCAAAACTTTATTAATTCAAATGAATCAAAGAAACTCTTTCACTTTTGTCTTTTCAACATCCATAGTGTAGAAACTTTTCTGTGTAAATTACATTTTTTTCTACATCATCTAGCACTACAGACCCTAAACCACTCAATTTTCTCTCATTGTGGTGGAAAAGTGGGACCTAAAAACTGCATTCTACTCTATAAGGGATTGAACAACGGAAATCAAGCACCTTACTAATTGTATAATACATGCATAATGAATCTTTTTATGTTGTATTTTGAAAATTGGGACAAGTTTGGGACAAAAGTCTAATATACATGTCAGTTATGAGGAAGGACAGTATTCAGATCATCTCGCCCTGCAACGCTTAGAATCCTGTACTAGATGTAAACTCTTCTCTTTCTCTCCCAACCCAATTTCTATTTTCCTCTCGTGCTTTACTAGTTTGACAATTAAACATCCTCCCTACATCAACGATTGTTCATCTTCTGTATAATATCAGCCGTGGGTCCCCACCAAAAGAAAAAAAAATCGAAAATTCTAGTGATCTCTCAGCCTCACCTGTTCAACAAGCAAAGCCACACAGCACGAGTTCAATCAATCTCGCTTTCTCCCTGCATGAATTGGAGTTTCTTCTTCCTTTTAATTTATATGGTTCATTTTATCGCTGAATGCTATATGAATTTGAAGAATTCTTTAATCAAAATTGATGAAGATTAGGAGAGAGATTTTCTATGTTTGGTCATATTATAGGTACAAAAAGGGTTTTGATGGGTTTGTGCATTACGGGCTCAGTGACCTGCATTCCCTTCAGGTGTAGGCATGAGAAAACCTTTTCATTTCCTGGGCCCTAGAGGAGCTTTCATCCCAGCTGTTCGATTTGTGGTTGCCTTGTCTAATATTCACCTCCTTTCATCCCAAATCCAGTCTAATCTCAGAGGAACCAAAAACACATAACTTCCATTTATCGAGTGACAACCAAGGGACAAAATGAAGACGAAATTACACACTCAACAGTCACCATGCTTTTCAATAAAATAAAATAAAGTAAATTCGTAAAAACCTTCGGGGTCTAGGGTTTGGAAATAGGGATCAATCTCCTTAGGAAGCGATGAAAATGCAGTAGAAATTTTGGCTTTAACGGCTGCCGCTCGCTTTCTCCAGTCCGCAGGTATTCTCTTTCGATCAACCAACCACTCTTCAATTACCCCCACATCAACAACAACACCAAATAATTAAAATGAATTAGTTACAAATAAATCCAAATTCAAAAATAAAAAGAAGAAAATGATGAAGATTGAACAGAATTTTTAAAATTTACCTCCAAGACGAGCGAATGCAATATCGATCGGGAGATTGCGAATATCGTCCTGATTCTGCATTCTTCTTCAGGAAAAAAAAAAAAAATAGAGAGAGAATTTGAAACTTCGTTGCTCAGGAATCAGGCGTTTCGTGTTTGATGATTTGATGATTAGGGTAAAGAGTGCGATCTGGTTCCCTAAAGTTCAATTCCAATACTGCTCTCTCTCTCTCTCTCTCTCTCTCTTCTCTCTGTTTTAATTTAAGTTGCTGCACCTGGCCTTGGAGTCAAATTTTTCGCAAAAGCCCATTGGGCCATGAATTATGGAAAATGGGCTAGGATGATTACAGAAACAAGATTTGGTCCTGCTTGGCCCAGTGGTTGTCTAGGAGAAAAGCCCATTGCAATCTGTCGAGACTTAATTTTAACAACCATTTTTATTACAACGTTCCGTCTTACCCAAAAAAAAAATAAATAAAGAACAACAAACTAAACTCTTGAATTTAAGTTTTAGAAATAAAAAAATAAACATTAAAAGATCCAACTCCTAAAATAAACCTTATATTACTCTACATTAATCAGATAACTAATTATGTCACCGGGCTGGTTTGGTCCCGAAAATCGGTCCAACCGGCCCAAAAAAGCCCTACTCGTGAATTGACCGGGATGAACAGTAACCCGAACCAACCTGGCCTGGGTACTATAGCGGGCCGGGCCAGTTCAACCCTTTTTGGAACTAGGAACTGGCCCGACCTCGCCCGGGACTGGCACTGAACCGGCTCGGGCCCAGAACCGACCCGTCGATTCCAAAAAGGGTAGAGCAAGAAAAAAGGCATGAGCAAAAAAAAAAATTCTCAATCGGAATCGGAATCGGACTCGGCCCGACACGCTGGTTCCGATTCATCGGGTCAGGCCGGTTTCCACTTAAACAAAATTTGGAGCCAGCCCAGCCTGGACCGGATTGGCCTAGGAACCGCTGCTAACCCGGCCCGCTATTTCGGGGATTGGCAATACAGATAACTTTAATATTGGTCGATGATAGACAATGCTTACATAACATATATATATTATTGTTATTCTAATTGTTTCTTTTATTTCTTGAAAAAGAAAATGTGATTCTAAAAAAATAGTTTAATGGTTATCATACTTCTTTAGTTTGTGATTTCGAATTCAACAAAAAAAAAAAAAAAACAAAAAAAAAAAAAACCGAAGAAGAAGAAGAAGAAGAAGAAGAAGAAGAAGGAGGATGATGATGATAGGGTGTTATTGTTTTTTTTTAAAAAAATAATGTTAATAGCTTGAGAAAACGTGGGGGTAAAAAGGTAATTTGGTCAGAACTTGTAGTTGTTTCGTTTTGCCCTCACAGACTCGATGAACATTTTCAGGAGACCTCACTTGAGCTCAGTATTCATCACCATCCACAGTTAGTCCTCGTCTTCTCCAAATTTCATTTTTCAGGTTCTCTCTCTCTCTCTCTCGCTATCTGGATTTTCCGAATCTGTTAAATCCTGTATTGCATCCTCTCGATCTTGTAAAATGCACCCACAAAGGGGGTTTTGATCTTTACTTTGTTATTCTAACCAAGACTTGCGTCTGTATCGTTTTCTAATTCATGTTACTTTCTCATTTGTAGAATTTTATTCTTAATTCACTCATCTAACCTATACTTAAACGAAATAATTGGAATCGATTTTTCTTTGTTTGGGTACAAAGATTAGGTTTTTTAATTATTTTGTGCTATTGATGTGACTATTGGATGAATTTTTTTCTTTCTTTCTTGATATCCAGTTGAAATAAAGCTATGGACCCCTCAGAACTTAGGTATTTGGAGGATGATGAAACACCAGTGATGAAAACAATCAAGGGTGCAACTAGTGGTTTGGTTGCTGGAACAATTTGGGGCACAATTGTTGCAACTTGGTACGATGTGCCTCGTGTCGAGCGAAGTGTTGCGCTTCCAGGTTTGGTTAGGACTCTAAAGATGATGGGTAGTCATGGATTAACTTTTGCTGCTATTGGAGGTGTTTACATTGGTGTGGAGCAGTTGGTACAGCACTTTAGAATGAAGAGGGACTTTGTTAATGGTGCTGTTGGAGGTTTTGTCGCGGGGTCCACAATTTTTGGTTATAAGGGTATGAATATGAAATTCTTTTGATTAAATTCTTAAGCTCTTTGTCATAATTTGTTTCTCCCCTCTTTGTTGGCCTTTTATAGGATCACTGAATAGGATATATCTCTGAATAGGATATATCGCTGAATAGTGCCTTCAATAGATGCTGTTCATGTTGATGATGTTTATCCTGCTTGTTCATTTTTTTTTTGGACAGAGTTTGTATGGACTATGGATCGATTAATGTGTTACTAATGAGGAAAGAATATGGGGGTTTGCGCTTCTTATTGTATGAGGGCATGTTTCAGGGTTGATGTTAGATTTAGACAAATGGTAAAGTAAATTTGACCTTGTAAGTACCTATCAGTACATTCACGGTCGGTTGATGGTTCAATCTATGTGCTATTCAGGGAAAAAAAAAAAAGAATATTACATTATCATTTTTTCAGGTCTTAGATAGTAAATTCTTTTGGTCAGGATGCATGATTTCTTTAGCTTCATAATATATAAGGACCTCTTTTGGTTCAGCTTTTGAGATTTTGTCTTAATTTGTTTTCTATGGTGGCCATTAGAAGGCTTTCTGACTCGGACCTAAATTTGTCTTGAATTATAATAATTTATGGGTGCTTGGAGCCCTTACCTATATAATACCTGGATTCTTTACTCTCCCACATCACGGATGGATAACTTGAGTATGGGCATGAGAGTCAGACACTTCAGTTTGGTAGAAGTTTTGTTTGAAATGAGGCATATACTAGTGTCCAAAAAACACCTGAACCTAGTCCACGTAGCATGGGTCTTCACATTTTATTCAGTTCATGAAGTCCTATTTTTGTTCTCTTTTGATAAATATGTTGTTACTTGTTTCCTACCTGGATTCTTTTCCTCATCAATTTCCCTCCTAAACATAAGGCAGCAGCATTTTCATCAGATGCTTCTGATGTGGAGAGTCATAGCTCAGTTTACTTCATTTGTTTCTGGCTGCATGTGTGGGGAATAGGAAAAGGTTGATCTATGGGTATTAGATGGTTCATTAAGGAACAACTGGGCGTCAGGGTTTTTGATTTATATGGAATGTTTGTTAGATTTAGTCAGATACTAAAGTAAATTCGGCCTAGAAGTATTTAGTGATGTATTAATGTTTAGATTGATGATTTTACGAAGGGGCATTCATGGAGAAAAAGGAAAATTGATATTTTCAATTATTATTATTATTATTTTTTTTGGGGTTATCATAGACCGGATCAAGGTTGCAGTAAGCATATTCCTAGTTTATGGAGATGGAAAATCAGTAGAAAGTTGAGAGGTAACAGGACTTTATGTATGTGTTAATTAGTTATGTCAGCCTTGCATACATTTCGAAATTTTGGGGCTTTCGTCTTCACTTGTTACACTCCTTTTCATTTTTCCCCATCATTATAAACAAATTCTCAGTAAATTTACTTATGTTTCTGCACTCAAATAATTTTCTGACAATGATAACACTTGTGCAAAAGAAAGCTAAGTCAGCGAAGAAGGGGCATAAGGACTTCTGCACTCAAATTAGTAGAAGGTTGAGAGGTAACAGGACATGCTTTATGTGTTAATTATGGAGGTAGGAAGCGAAGAAGGGGCATAAAGAGGGCATCTAAGATAATAGTCTTTAGCATGTGGCAAGCTTTTTCTGGATAATGCTGAGATGGCTTCGGAGAGTTAGTTATGTCAGCCTTGCGAACATTTCAAAATTTTGGGGCTTTCTTCTTTACTTGTTACACTCCTCTTCATTTTTTCGCGAAGAAGGGGCATAAGGAGGGCATCTAAGATAATAGTCTTTAGTATGTGGTTAGCTTTTTCTGGATAATGATGAGATGGCTTCGGAGAGTTAGTTATGTCAGCCTTGCGAACATTTCGAAATTTTGGGGCTTTCATCTTCGCTTGTTACACTCCTTTTCATTTTTTCTCCATCATTATAAACAAATTCTCAGTAAATGTACTCATGTTTCTGCACTCAAATAATTTTCTGACATTGATGACACTTGTGCAAAAGAATTTGGAGAAGTCTTAAGAGATAGTGCACTTGAAATTCTACATTTGATAATGAAAGTGAGAAATAAACTTCTTAAAATCATATTGTTTTGTTGTAAACCTAAAATACATGCTCATCCTCCGAATGTACATTGTCATCCGCATCTTTTTGAACAGTTTTGAGATTATTGTCCTTGCTAGATTATAATGCATGCTTATTTATTGTGAGTGGACCATTTTCCTTTTTAAATAAGAAGTTAGTATCTTGCATCTTCCAATCTAACTCTTGAACCTTGATTGAAAAATGAAACCAGAGTACTATAAGACATAATGAGAAGGATGCATGAAAGATCCAATTATTTTTGAATTTTAATCGTTACATTGATTGGTATAACACTTGGGGTATGAGGCTTTCTGTTTTCAGAATTTAAGGTACTTCAGTAAAATGTAAGATTCCAAATGGAGCCTCACATGTGCCAAAGAATATGTTTTACTTATTCTGGAAAAGTTTGTTCATTGTGTGTGACTAAGGGGCTGCATGACCATTTCTTAACACCATTTATGTCTAGTATTAGTATTTAGTCAACTACATGGTACTTACCTAGGTCTAGGTGAAGTTCTTGCTATCGTCATTATTGTAAAGTTCATAATATCAATTAGTTCTCATTGATGGAAATAAATATAAATTCATTTGAGATCATGGAAAAGCCACTTTATGGCACAAAAATTCTCGTAGTATCTTCTATTGTTGATCTAGGGAAATGGCAACATTCGTGCAAATGATGTAACTGATTTTGGTACTCTCTCTCTCTCTCTCTCTCTCTATGCACGTGCGTGGAGCCCCCCATGGCATCCTTAGAGATTCTATTTTGCTTTTGTCTATGAAACCTCATCTTTAAGATATCTTTTGAGGATATGTTAATTGCAATGCTATGACTTACATGAGTTATCAAGGCTTTATATGGTGTTGAACACATCAATATCTGATTTAGAATTTAGGGTATTTAGAATGGTTTTAGATATTCTATTATTTTGTTCTTTATAATTGTATATTGATTTTTCATCTTGCTTTCCACTTTATTCTCCCTCTCTTTCTCATCTCTCTCTGTTTCGCTCTCTTGGTTGCTTCTTGCTCTCCTCTCTGGATTAGTTCTTTCCTTTACCCTTGTGATCTGTCCTCATTCTCATCTTCCTATTGCTTCTAGATTATTATATGTGCCAAAGGTTTTTTCGAAGAGCTTTCTAGCTTATTGTGTGAAAATTTGTATTTAGCTTTTAACCATTTCCTTTAAAGAAGTAAAAAGAATTTCGAGAATGCGATATGGAAACTAATTGTAGTGGTGAAGACTCTGAATCTGCGTGGGGCCTGTTCACAAAATTCAAATCTCTTGAATAATTTCTGGTCCAGAGATTGAGAGTGTTTAGTTTTGCCCCATCTTTAAGAATTGATACGTTGAATCTTGTTCGCTTAAAAGGGGCAATGCTAGGTAGCGCTTTGATAAAACAAAAGATGCGGCAGACTAATGCATCGTTTGCTTTCACACTCCCAGAAAATATACTACTATGTTTATTTCAGTCACTTGTTTTGAAAAATTGTGTGATACAGCATCATTGCTATGGTGCAAGAAATTGTAAAGGTGGCTGTAAGTAATAATGCTCGGTAGTGCATTTATAAGAGTAGCATATGCCAAGATAGCTGCAAAAGCACCTGAAAAAACTAGTGTTTTGAAGAGGTGTGAGGTCATCAGTAGGGGAGATGCGATTTGATGTGGAGAATTATTAACTTCTGCTAATATGCCATCAAACATTCATTGTTTTGTCAAGCCATGCAATAACTACAGTGTACTAATCAGTTTGGTGCCTGAAATTCCTGATATCAGCTTCCCATTATCTTCTTCGTCTTTCTTTGACAGCACTTGACCTGACTAATGCTCCACATTCACAGGAAGGAGCATTCCAAGAGCAATTTCAGCTGGTGCAGCACTTGCTTTTACTTCGGCAGTAATTGATATTGGTGGACAGACAACTAGAATAGACAATGGCAAGGAGTATTACCCTTACACCACCAAGAAAAGGCCTGCTAGTACCGAGTAATCTCTCTCAAGCTTGTGTTGCCACCGAAGAAGGGATGGTCATTGGTGTTTGTTTTTATTGCTGATAGCTGATACTGGTTCCTTAAAAACCGGCTGAATGTTGGTTTTGGGCATGCAACCATACCCCTTTCTATGTTTGTTGCTGTCCTTTTTATGAATCTTGGAAAGAGATTTTTAATGAATAAGCCTTGTAATGTTGCCAAAACTGTTTTATGAGTTGTTAGTTTTTGTTTCTTCTTTCTAATTAATGAAATGAAACAGAAAAACCAATGCTATCGTTATGGTATAAACAATTTTCTTGCACACAGCTGCAGTGTATTACTGCATTCGTTTCACTACCATGACCTGCAAGCTGCAGCTTGTACACATCCAATTCATGCTTCTAATTGTGAAGGATTAGCCTTATTCTCACCATAGCTATCATTTATTGTGTATTCTTCCAACTTTGAGGCAAGAAACTCAAGTTTTGTTTTTCTACGCATTTCTAATCCTCAGCTTTCTGGGCTGCGTACAAAAAACTTCGGATCGCCCATTTTTCGTGGAACAACTTGAACAAACAAACCAAGAGTGAAGGATCATGACAACATGGTCACAGCTGCTAGTCAAAATTTAGAAAAAGAAAGTTTATATTATTGTTCAACAGGGACATGACATGGACATTAAGCAACAAGTCTGTTGGGAAATCATTGAAGGGCTGTTGGGAATATATTCAATTGTAAGCTGTTTGATTTTGAAACACTAGAACAAGTTACATAATCTTCATCTCTGTAGCAGCCTCATCGCTCAGCATGGCATACCGTAAAGCAAAAACAATAGGCGATTAATTCGATAAGTTGATACCAAACGCTGTAGCCTATAAGCGAGAGAGATTTGGATTCACTGGAAAATGAGGAACTATGATTGTTGTAGGCGTTTGAGCTTTTTCTTCAATCAATGGCCTTCTAAGCTGATCGACCGCTCCTTCGTCTTTAGAGACACAAGATGAACGATACAGGCAACAACAGATGGTTGACAGTATACCCATCTCTCTCTCTCTCTCTACCTTTGAGATTTACAGCAATAAGTATGTCAGCTTGCAGAAAAAGCGTTCTTCGCCTTCAAGATATATTTTGACTTTTAATCCTGTGATTGCATACTTATCAAATTAGTGCAACTAGTGGCTGTTGCTTTTTGATTATTGGTAAACGCTTCAACAATAAAAGAAGTGTGGGTATTGGCGACTTGGAAGACTTCTTGAAGACAAGGCCTTGTTTGGCTGTGCTTCTGTCCCCTCCCTCTTGTTAGATAATTGTAACTCTATCACGCAACAAAACATACAATAAATTTTTGAAATCGTTAATAGTTCAGTTTACAGTATATCTCAACGGGTGATATAAAAAATTTTAAAAATCACAAACTCTGATCTTGAATAATTTGTTGTTAGGATGATAGTCACGAAAATCGAATTATCACCATAACGTCACAACGTCTCAATTCTCAACTTGGTAATTTTGTGACAATCCAGAAACTCTCAATAATAATATCACAAATCACTATTACTCTACTCAATAATGGCGATAGAATTTTCTCTCAATAATAATAATAATGATGATATACTCAATTCTCTAATTGACTGATTAATAGAATTGTAACTCACATAGAAGTTACTAATGAGAGAAAATAGGGGAGTTGGGATAACGGGTAACCACTCATTATCCTTATTCAAATTTTAAAATTAGGTAATTTTTTTTTTTTTACCTAGGGTAAAATACCCTTACATGAGCGTATTTACCTATATCTCCCACTTGTACACAATGGCATTTTACTTCCGTCATTAGAGTACATCTCATGCAATCTATCACATCACCATATTGGGTTTTCATACAAGGTTGGATGTCGTGCGATTAGCAAATACACTTGTAAACAAAGATTTCTCGACACACCTATTAGGATGATCGAGTAATACCATTAGTACCAAAAGAAAGCTCGCAGTACCCCAAATCCAAGGCTAATTACATTTATCGAGCTACTTTCCTTATCGAAAGTAATTCTCAGAAATCGCTCGACTATGTACTCACTATTATGTTTAAATCCCTACATGAACGAACATAAAATACCGATCGGTGAATATAACACAGTGATGTAATGTCAATTGGTATTCTTTTTTTCAAATTCGAATCTATCAGTTTCAACTCAGCTGTTTTGTTATACCTGTCTCCCAGACCTCAATTTATTTTCCGGACTATCGGTAAACAGACTAAAATAGCAAATACTAAATCAGAATCTCAAGAAACAGCCGAAAGTAATAAGGGTACAAGAGATCCCTCCCAATGGATCTCGGAAATTACGCAGTGGGGTTCGGGGATAAATTTCAAATTTTGTCTCAAGTAATACAGCTCTCACTATCCCAAATCATCTTATCACACTTGGTATGAAACATGTGCTATAGTATTGTTCCCCCATCTCTTAAAAGGACGTATGCAGATTTCTCTAATATTATGCAGGTATGGGACTCGGTCCATACATAGGACTTTATCCAGAGATCTCAGGAAGAGTACCTCAGAGACAATATCACAAATCTCAAGTGATATCTAAGATCTCAAATCTGACTACTTACAGGCAGCATGGATATGGGTACGTCCATGTTTGTCATATCGCATATGACCTCATCTTGAACATGTATCCGGGTGACTTATGTTCTAGCAAGACTACTCTCAAAACCTCTTACAGCTAAAAACTGTCTCATCCTCGCTCACTCAGAGTTAGAGGTTGTCACTCGTGTGAAAGAGTCGACCTTTCCTGCCTGACATATCTATCATTACATCGCAGATCATATGTATGATAATAAAAATAAGTGCATAATTTAAAATATAACACAAGTGTGACTGAATAATACACAATAATCATATATATAGAAAAATCAATAAGTATCAATGTCCTCAATAAAGTACAAACTAAGAAATATCAAAAAGTGTCCAAACCCAATAACTATCTATGCCTAAAAAAGGAGTCTCTAGTGATGGATTTGGTAAAAGGATCAGCCACCATACTGTGTGTAGAAATGTACTTGACGGTCACTTTACCCTTCTCGATGATGTCTCTCACAAAATGGTATTTGATGTCAATGTGTTTAATCCTACTATGAAATTTAGGGTCTCGAGTGTAAACGATAGCGGCCTGATTATCACAATAAGCATTACTGACCTCTCACTATCTGCAACAATCCCTAAGTCATCCAATAGTCTCCAGAACCAAACACTCTCCTGAACTATAACTGAGCAAGCCACGAACTCAGCCTCCATCGTAGATAGAGCAATACAGATTTACTTCTTACTGCTCCAAGAGATGGCCCTGCCATTGAGCAAGAAAGCAAAACCTAATGTCGATTTGCACTTATCCAAGTCGCCTCCTCAATCGGCGTCCGAATAACTCACAAGGCGCAAATCACCTCCTCCGTATCACAAGGAAAAGTTTACAGTTCCCTTTAGATATCGAAAAATCCTTTTCACTACTCTCAAATGACTCTTTCCAGGATTTACATGATATCTACTCACCAGACCGATTGCATAACATATGTCCGGTCAAGTACATAATATTGCGTACATTAGTCTTCCCACTGCACTGGAGTAAGATATTTTACTCACTTCCTTTACTTCTTCTTGAGTTTTAGGACACATTTCCAGACTCATACCTTCACCTTTGGCGATCGAAGTATCTATGGGATTACAGTCACTCATCTCAAAGCGTTTGAGAATTTTCTTAATGTAGGTCTCTTGTGAAAGAGCCAATGTCTTTCTCAGGCGATCTCTTTGGATCTGAACTCCAAATATGAACTCAGCTTCACCCATGTCTTTTATGTCAAAACTGGATGATAACCATGTTTTAATTGTCATTAGATACTCAATATTGTTCCCACCCAACATTATGTTATCCACATACAACGACAAAATCACAAAAGAGTTATCAAACCGTATCAGATAGATACAATGATCCTCCTCAACCATCGTAAAACCATAGGATATCATCTCCTCGTGAAATCTTAGATATCATCGCCTGGATGACTGCTTTAGACCGTATATCAACTTCCGAAGTCGACAGACCTTATCCTCCTGATCTACAAGAACGAACCCAGGGGATTGTTCCATGTAGATCTTCTCATCTAAATTCCCGTTAAGGAAAGCGGTCTTAACGTCCATCTAGTGCAACTCCAGATCCATACTAGCGACAATTGCCAAAAATAAGCGGATCGATGTAAACTTGACTACTGGGGAGAAAGTCTCCTCATAGTCAATACCCTTTGTCTGCATGTAACCCTTAGCTACAAGACGGGGCTTATACCTCTCGATCAATCCGTCGCTTTCCTTTTGATTTTGAGAACTCACTTGTTCCTAATGGCTTTTTTATCCTCAGGTAAGTCAAGTAGGTAACAGACCCCGTTGATTCTCATTGATTCCATTTCCTCCTTCATGGCCTATAATCATTGGTCTTTCGCTGGACCTTCGAGAGCCTCTCTGAATGTCATTGGCTCTTCATCGTCCTCAGAAGTCACAATAAGGATCTCATCCTCAATTGGGAAACGACGATAAGGTACATGTCATTTGTCTACTTGACTACTGGGGAGAAAGTCTCCTCGTAGTCAATACCTTTGTCTGCGTGTAACCCTTGGCTACCAGACGGGGCTTATACCTCTCGATCGATCCGTCGGCCTTCTTTTTTATTTTGAAAACCCACTTATTCCTAATGGCCTTTCTATCCTCAGGTAAGTCAAGTAGGTAACAGACACTGTTGATTCTCATTGATTCCATTTCCTCCTTCATGGCCTGTAACCATTGGTCTTTTGCTGGACCCTTGAGAGCCTCTCTGAATGTCATCGGCTCTTCATCGTCCTCGTGATTCACAATGAGGATCTCATCCTCAATTGGGAAATGACGACGAGCTACATATCCCTGACTACTCCTATGAGGAGGGAAATCCGCTTCACCTTCTGATGAACCACTCTTACTAGGACCAAGATCAGTAATCGGCTCTTGAGTCTCGCTACTGGGGCCAACTGAGCTACTGGGCTCATCAATCTCATAGAAGGTGTAGTCCCGATCGATTTCTCCTCTCTTGGGAAAATCATTCTCGAGAAATGTAACATCACGAGACTCAATCTCAATGACAGTGTCGTCCGTATGTTCTCCTAGGAACATATGTGCCTTGGAGTGTTTAGAGTATCTAATAAAGATATACTTCTTTCCTCACGGGCTTAACTTGCGATACTGGTGCAAGGAATCATGAATATACGCGGCACAACCCCATGGCCTCAAATGGCTAAAGTCAGCTACCTCTTTGTCCAAAGCTCGTATGGGGTACTGACTACAGATTTCGTCAGAACACGGTTAAGGATGTAGGCGGCAGTCAATAACGTATCCCCGTAATGGAAGATAGGTAAATTGGCATGTGTCATCATAGACCTCATCATCTCCAACAGAGTTCTATTCCTTCTCTCGGCTACTCCGTTCTGCTAAGAAGTAGCTGAAATAGTCAACTATCTCGTAATACCTCTCTCGAAACAGAGCTCTTTGAACTGTTCAGACAGATACTCGTGGCCCCAATCGGTTCTGAGAGTTTTCATCCTCAAGTCTAACTGATTTTCAATCTAGCTGATAAACCTCCTAAAGCACTCTAATGTCTCAGACTTGTGCGAGATCAGGTGACATAACTGAAACACGTGTAGTCGTCTATAAATGTAATGAAATAAGTGGCTCCGTTTCGAGCTCTCACATTCATGGATCCGCAAATATCGAAATGGACCAACTGCAATGGAGTCCCAACTCTCATTGCTTTCCCAAATGGTTTTCTCGTAGCTTTTCCCGCAAGGCAAAATTCACACAAGGGAAACTCGACCTTGATTAGCGAGCCCAACAAGCCCTACATGACCAAATCTACTATGTCATACAATCACATCATCCACTACACTATCAGATGCAAAGGCAATAGAAGAAGAAGGATAAATCTCATAAAATGAAATTAGATCCAATGCATAAAGTCTCTCATAGATTAAATCAGAACAAATTAAAGAACTGTCATAATAAATGGAAACTCTAAAGTTTCCCAACAAAACAGAGTATCCTAACTGGTCTAGATATCAAACAAATACTAGATTCTGCCTAATCTCGGAAGCATATAACATATCATGTAGATACAGAACTTGGTCACTTCACAGCATCAGCTTACATATACCAATCCCCCTCACTTCAACAAATGCTCCGTTCCCCACATATAGCCTCCTCGCATGGGGACTCAAACAGCGGAACTCCACGTATATGCTCCTATCGCGAGCTACATAGTCCGTGACTCCTGAGTCTACAATCCACAAAGGAGAAGAGTTAGCAAACTCCACACTAGATGATACATAACTCGAACAATGTAAAAAAGAACATACATTTTGCTCGCCACACTTGCATGCGAAATGCCCACCCTTGCCACACACATAGCATTGGACCTTGCTCTTGTCGATCTTCTTTTTCTTGCATTTCTGCCCTTTGTCATCGGTCTTGGCAAATTGCTTTTTATTGCCTTGACCCTTAGCCTTCTTTTCATGCTTACACCACTTGCGCTTTACTTCTCGGGAGCCCTTACTCAACTCTGCGATATTAGCATGAGCAGTCAGTCTTGGCAAATTGCTTTTTATTGCCTTGACCCTTAGCCTTCTTTTCATGCTTACACCACTTGCGCTTTACTTCTCGGGAGCCCTTACTCAACTCTGTAGACCTAGCCACCTCCTGGCGCTCTTCTTTGAGCTCACAGTGCCTATTCACGTCCATGAAAATACGAATACTCTTAGTGTGTGTGAGATAGCTCTTAACCACATTCCAGGAGTCAGGCAAAGATTGGATCACACACAATATTTGAAACTCATCAAATATAGGCTCCCTCATACTCTTCAGAGAGGCAATCATACTCGACATATGCATTAAATGCTGCTTCATAGCATGATCGGGCCTCTTCTTGTACGTGATGAACTTATAGGTCAGCATCCTCAACTTAGGAGCTGACGGGGCACTGTAATGCTCTCTCAGATCATGTCAGATCGACATTATAGTAGGATACTGCTCGTAAACTGGAATCAGCTCATCATGCATGCTACTAAGAAGAATCACCATATTTTGGCCATCCTTTTTCTCCTAAACACGATATACCTCCTGATCCCGTCTAACTTATGTCGTGGTACCCTCCCCGGGGTCCACCATCTCGTGCTTAAAACCCTCCCCAAACTCTTGTTCCTCGAAGACAAACTAAATCTTCCAGTGTCATATTTCATAATTATCACTGTTCAGCTTATCTCCCTTCACGAGATCCAAAACGACATTCTTTGTTGCAGTCATCTCTCTGTCACATGGAAAAGAGAGACATTAGTGACAATTGATGCTTAATTTCACAATTTTGTACACCCTACGAATCATCAAGACTAAATAACTTGAGTACAGATCCCAAAATGAGCGTATGAGTCAAAAGACACCATACACCACAATCCGGGATTGCATCCCACCATTCGGACTAAAATTCGGTATACAAAAACCCACAATTTGTTACATTTATAGTATAAAGCCCTCAAAAATTGAAAAAAATTCCAATTTTAGGCGAGCCTACGCGCCGCCGAAAGGGTTCATGCGCCTGTACATGCCGGGGAGGGTCTGGGGCGCATGCCAGATGCGCAACGCTTCTGGCATGAGCTCCACGCGCTCGGGTCTATTCTAGTTTGCGGACGCGGGTCGAAACTCGGGAATCTGGATCCGAATCAGTTTGTGGGTCGGGTCTGGACCCGAGTAACTCACGCGCCTCAGTGCGCGTGAGCTCCACGGGCCCACTTCTCTTGCACACGTGCGCACGAGTGAGCTCCACGCATCCGCTTATCTTGCACACACACGCCTGCGCGCGCGTGTCGTGTACGCGCCTGAGTGTCAGGGCTTTTCTTCTTCGCCTAATGGTTTTTGCAACCGGATCTTTCGACCCGGATGCCGGAAAATCACTTTTTCAGCCTCATTTTCACCGGATTTTTTTAAGAAACTCTAATTTCATTTATTTCAACCATCATTGACTCAATTTTTGAAATAATCACATTCTAATCTCGGCGTATTTTGAGTCCAAAATTTCAGCCCTTCACGGCTAATTTTGAAACTCCACTTTCCGGAAATAATAATACAAAATATGCATATCAAAATGTAGATCATGATCTCAGGTTTCTATATCTACCATTTTTATGTAAAAATCTGTCCTAAATCTCAACAAATCTGGAGTTGAATGGTTTGGTCATTATTCACGATCGAAAATTTCAACCGGATTTTTTTTACTTAAATGTGCTCAAAAAAATACGAAAAAATTATTTCTTGATTTACGTGACATGGGTAATATAGTAGTATAATCAAATTCACGAAATTCATCCGTAATCCAAACCCTAAATTTGATACCGTATATTTTTATACCCAAAATTAATTCTTAAAATTTATTTTAAATTAAATCTAACAACACTCTGATACCAATGTTAGATAATTGTTACTCTATCACGCAACGGAAGCATACAATAAATTTTCAGAATCATAAATAGTTGAGTTTGCAGTATATCTCAACGGGTGATACAGAAAATTTCAGAAGCTGCAAACTTTGATTTTGAACAACTCATAGTTGGGATGATAGTTACGAAAATCTAACTATCACCACAGCGTCGCAATGTCCCAACCCTCAACCTGATGATTTGGTGACAATCGGAAAACCCTTAATAATGATCTCACAAATCACTATTGTTCTACTCAACAATGATAATTGAATTTTCTCTCAATAATAATTCTCTTAATAATAATGATGATGATGTACTCAATTTTCTAATTGAGTAATTAATAGAATTGTCATTCACGTAGGAGTTACTAATGAGAGAAAATAGAGGAGTTAGGATAATGAGTAAACACCCATTATCCCTTATTCAAATTTTAAAATTCGGTATTTTTTTTTTACCAACGTAAAATGCCCCTACGTGGGCATATTTACCTACACCTCTTAACCAGCAGACCCCAAATTCAAGATCATACATGCCCACAAATAATTATTCAATAGCGAAATCATAGTCAAGCTAATTGAGAAACGATTAGGCGACCAACGGATAGTTGATGTAGTGAGTAGGTCATTGTGCCCTTAGTTAAGATCATGGTTCAACTTGCGATTTTGGTATAAAGTCGACTACATTGGGAGACCCCTACATCTAAAAGGGATTTCAATCGGATTGATCCAAATTAATCATATTGAAACTTTAGACACCAGATGGTGGATCGACTCCAAGGCACCCAAAAAAGAGAGAGAAATGACTGGGCGGTCTCATGCACCAATTCTAGGACTTGGGGCCCGTTTGGGCCTAATAAGGAAATGGCACGAGACCAAATCATCAATAGGCGCAAGAGACTCGACCCTCAAACTGACTAGGCCCGGATTCGACAGTCTACTTTGAGCATTTTGTCACGATGTAAGGGAGCTCAAATGCAACAAATGTAAACTGTCAAGGATAAGTGCATAAGAGACAGTTAGAGTTAGTTTATCTTACATCAGCATTAGTTAGTTAGATAGTTAGTTGGTTAGGTAGCTAGTAAAGGAAATATCAGAACCGTGCTTAAGAGGAAGAAGAGGAACAGAATGTAGAAAAGTTCTGAATTCCAATCTTAGTTTTCTATCTCTCTCTTTTCTCTCTCTTTACCTTTCTCTTCTTTTCTTACCTCTTACTACCCCTTACCTTTCTTTCTGTTACTCTACTGTATATTCTCCATCAATTTCCCATCAACACATCTCTTGAATACTCTATTCACATCCATCATATTTTCCTTCACTAATCCTGTATTTCAACAGCAATCCCAGCTTGTGACAAAGTGGTATCAGAGCAGGCAAATTCTCGGACAAATTCTGAAAAATCATGGCAGAAGGAACAAGATCCAAATCATGGGAAGAGCAAATCAAGAAACAAGAATCCAAAAACCAAGACGTGACTATCGAACTCCATGAAAAGCAAATCGAGTTGAGCAGACAAATCGAAGAACAGACACAAAGACTAGACAACCTTTCAACCTCCATTGAAGAACGATTCAACATGATCATGAAAATGCTGAAGAATGATAACAATGAAGAACTGGAAACAAATAGATCTCGCAGATCACCTCTCCTTCCTACTCCAATAGAAGAAAGAATAAAAGGAGATAGTTACCACCAACCATTCAAGAAAGAATTCATTCACAGAGCAATCATGCCACAGCCACCTTGGATAGAGTTACTTGTGTTTACAGGAGAGAAACCAAGGATATGACTGAGGAAATGTCACAAATTTTTTTCAGTCTTTCAAATTCCCAGATAGTCATGGGTAAAAACTGTAGAGATGTACCTCGATAGAAAAGCAGAAATCTAGTTTCAGGGGCTGAAAATGGTTAAAAAAGAGGTAAAGTGGGAAGAATTCTCTAGAATGCTCTGCTAAAGGTTTGAGGCTAAAGATGTTCAGGACGAGATTGAAGAATTTAACAAGTTATAGCAAATGGGTTCAGTAGCTGAGTATCGAGAAAGGTTTGAAGAATTGTGGTCAATCTTGCTCTATAAAAACCCCAAACTTCCAGAATCTTATTTCATTTCAAGTTTTATAAGTGGGTTAAGAGAAGAATTAAAACCTACTCTTCGGATGATGAAACTCACCACATTACTTCAGTCATTTGAAATAGCTGCACTTCAGGAGCAAGCACTAGGATAGCAGGACAAAGAAGATCTGTAGTGAACAAAAATTAGGATCATGGGGAGATCAAAAACAGTTCTAGACAGTTAAGAGTACCCTCAGCTACCCCTACGAATTCAACTAATAAAGGTACAGGATACAATGGATGAGCTATAATGGAAAGCAAAATTCCCAAAGTCTCAACATAGGAAATGCAATTCAGGAGAATCAATAACCTTTGTTTTAAATGTGGGGAAAAATACATGCCAGGCCACCAATGTAAATATAGACACATTAATATGATCATAACAGTAGAAGAAGATGAATTTTAGGAATCAAATGACGAAGAGAGCAATGCAGCACTTGGTGATAAAGCTATGGAGGTGCCCCTCTGTGTTCTTTCCAGATCATTAAGTAGAAAGACAATAGCATTACAAGGTACCATGAGTGGACTGCAGATAACAATACTTGTGGATACTGGTAGCTCCAATAGTTTCTTAAACCAAGAACTGATCAAGAAGCTCAAGATAGAAATTGAAGCAAATGAACCACTACATGCAATCCTGGCAGATGAAAGTCAAATTAGCAGTTTTTCTAAAGCCAAAGATGTGAAATGGACCATACAGGGGTATAATTTCTTGTTTGATATGAGAATCATCAATTTAAAAGGGTGGGATATAATACTTGGGGTAGACTGGATATATAATTTCAGTCATATTACCTTTGATTTCAAGCAATTATAGATTAAATTTGCTGACAACCAAGGTGAGGTAATCCTTCTTGGTTAAGTAGAAAATTCAGTCATGAAACTGGTGAGAGGAAAGGATACCAGAAGGTTTAGGAATCAACAAATTCTCAGCTGTGCTACTATATCTCTGCCTACTGAAAACAATACAACAAATGTACCAGAGCAAATTGAAACACTACTTCAACAGTTTAAGGACATTTTCTCTGCTCCAAACTCTCTACCACCTGAGAGAAGTCAATATCACCAAATTCCACTCAGACCTGATTTTCAGCCCTTAAAACTGAGACCTTATCGATACCCCCATTCATAAAAGGCAGAAATAGAGAAGCAGGTAGAAGAGATGATCACAAATGGCATTGTCAGATCCAGTTGTAGTCATTTTGCTTCTCCGGTATTGTTGGTAAGGAAGAAAGACAACACTTGAAGGTTCTGCGTGGATTACAGACAGCTGAATGATATTACCATCAAGAACAGGTATCCTATCCCAAACATTGATGAACTTTTAGATGAGTTACATGGTTTAAAAATATTCTCTAAGATTGACTTGAAGGCTGGATATCATCAATTAGAGTGAGGCCCTGCGATGTGGCTAAAACTACCTTTCAAACTCATCATGGACACTTTGAATTTCTTGTGATGCCTTTTGGTTTAACCAATTGCCTGGCCACATTCCAATCACTCATGAATGACATTTTTCAACTTTACCTTAGGAAGTTTGTCCTAGTGTTCTTTAATGATATATTAAAATATAGTCCTAGTCTATCCACACATGTCCAACACCTCAAAGAAGTCTTTGTTGTCCTGAGGCAGAACCAGCTTTTTGCAAAGATTTCTAAGTGTACATTTGCACAAAATCAAGTGGAATACTTAGGGCACATTGTGTCTGAAATTGGAGTGAGAATAGATCCTCAAAAAGTAGAGTGTATTCAGAATTGGCCAATACCTAGTTCAGTCAAAGCATTAAGTAATTTCTTGGGGTTTACTAGTTATTATAGAAAATTTATCAGAAATTATGGTATTATAACCAGACCATTGAATGATCTACTGAAGAAAGATAAGTTCAACTGGGGAAAGGATACGGATGAAGCTTTCCAGCAACTCAAACAATGCAAGTGTTCAGCACCAGTCATGAGACTTCCTGATTTCTCCAAACCTTTTGTCATTGAAACAGATGCGTGTTCAAAAGGATGAGATACTGTTTTGATGCAAGAAGGCTAATCAATTGCTTTTGTGAGCAAAGTTTTGGGACCTAGGAGCCAAGAGCTCTCCATTTATGAAAAAGAGTTATGGGCAGTTGACAAAGTGAAAACACTACCTCGTAAGCTATCATTTCATAATAAAGACTGATCACCAAAGCTTGAAAAACTTACTGGAATAGAGGTTAACCAATACCCTGCAACTTAGATGGCTCACTAAACTACTTGGACTGGACTATGAAATTCAATATGAGAAGGGATCTGAAAATAGAGTGGCGGATGCATTATCCAGAAAAGAAGAACTTGCAAAAGATGTACAAACAAAATGAATAGTAGCCATATCATGGATTAGACCCCAAAGGTTACAAGAGGTTACTGATAGCTATATGGAAGATGAGCAGTATCAAGCTTTAATTGCTCAACTAACTTTAGATCCTAAAGGCAAGACAAATTATCAATTTGAAAAGGGACTACTGAATTATAAGAAGAAGATTTACATAGGGGAGGGAAATTAACTCAAAAATAAGATCATACAGCAATTACACAATTCTGTAATGGGTGGACATTCAAGCCAGCAATGCACACTCCAGAGGATCAGATTCATTTTATATTGGTCTTCTCTAAAAACAGATATAATCAAATTTGTCCAGGAATGTGACATTTGCCAAAGGAATAAGCATGAGAATGTCCAATATCCTGGTCTCTTACAACCACTTCTTATTCCCACACAAGCTTGGACTCAAGTGAGTATGGACTTCATTGAAGGTTTACCTGAATCTGAAGAGTATAACACAATCATGGTGGTTATTGATAGATTAACCAAATTCAGTCACTTTATTCCTCTTCAACATCCTTATTCAGCTTACACCGTGGCACAATCCTTTGTAAACCATATTTTTAAACTGCACGGGCTGCCAGACTCTATAGTATCAGATAGAGACAGGGTCTTTACAAGTCCATTTTGGTAGGAATTATTCAGATTAGTACGTACTCAGATGAGTCTTAGTTCTGCATACCATCCCCAAACTTATGGGCAAAGTGAAAGGTTGAACCAATGTTTGGGGTGTTATTTAAGATGCATGTCATCAGACAGACCAGGGTTGTGGATCAAGTGGCTAAGTTTAACTGAGTGGTGGTACAATTCTAACTTCTATTCGAGCCTTAAAATGTCTCCCTTTGAAGCACTCTATGGTTATCAACCTAGAACTATTCCTTTTGGCCCCTATTTTGATTCTGCTACAAATTTCATTACGGACAGACAAGCCATGCTACAAATCCTACATGACCACTTGGCAAAAGCTCAAAATATGATGAAGATGTATGCAGACGAGAACCGAACAGAAAGGGAGTTCAAGGTGGGAGACTTGGTATACCTGAAGCTACAACCTTATAAGCAACAATCTGTTGAGCTTAGAAAGCAACTGAAACTATCCTCAAAATTCTATGGCCCATTTCCTGTAGTATCCAAGATAGGTAAGGTGGCAAATAGACTGTTGCCTCCTCAAGGATCAAGAGTTCATCCTGTGTTTCATATCTCTATGCTCAAGAAAAAGCTTGGCTCACACCAGACTCCTATGCCAACTCTTCCATTGATAGGGACAGACAAGCAGACTCTAGTGGAACCAGAAGCAGTGCTGAACGAAGAGTAATTCTGAGGGATAATCAACCAGTCACTCAATAGTTGATTAGATGGATTAACTTCAGTCCTGAGGAGGCTACATGGGAGAATAAAGATTTCATTTCTGCTCAGTTTCCCACATTTAATCCTTGAGGACAAGGATAAAGTAAAAGGGGAGGGTACTATCACGATGTAAGGGAGCTCAAATGCAACAAATGTAAGCTGTTAAGGATAAGTGCATAAGAGACAGTTAGAGTTAGTTGATCTTATATCAGCATTAGTTAGTTAGATAGTTAGTTGGTTAGGTAGCTAATAAAGAAAATATCATAACTGTACATAAGAAGAAAATGAGGAACAAAAAGTAGAAAAGTTATGAATTCCAATCTTAGTTTTCTATATCTCTCTCTTTTTCTCTCTCTCTCTCTCTTTCTCTTCTTCTCTTACCTCTTACTACCCCCTTACCTTTCTTTATGTTACTTTACTATATATTCTCCATCAATTTCCCATCAACACATCTCTCAATTACTCTATTCACATACATCATAATTTCCTTTACCAATCCTGCATTCAATAGCAATCCCAGCTTGTGACACATTTCCAAGCCCAAGACCGGGCCCAATCATACTCAACCTTCAGGACAAGCAACTACCATTTAGAGATGGTCAAGGTTTGAATATAGGATTGGGAACAAAGTAATTGACACCTTATACCAATGCCAAGTGTTACATGGTAATCAACTGTTAGTTGTTTTTATAAATAATACTTTATATTTGAATTTCGAATAAATATCAAAAGAATTTGGTATTTAAAAATCAAATTTGATTTGAATTGAATTTTATTAAAAATAATATAATTATCGAAGATTGATAATTTATAAAAAAAATAATTATATTATAAAATCAAATTTTATATTTTAAAATTAATACACGTTTAATGGTTAAAATTATTTATAATTTTGATAAAATAATACTGATCGATCTTTTTTTTTTTCACGTACCAATCTTTGAATCGAAATCTATTATGTTTTGTAGTATTTGGCCCAATAAACATATTCCGCAGCTAGATTACAGGTCTGTGCCAACTCAGCATAGAAATTACAACTGAAAGATATATGCACCTACGGATGCCACGAGGCAGAATCCCATTGAGCCTCTCAATTTCAAGGGGCAGCCACGGGTTCAGCCTAGGAAGACAATCACGGGTTAGAGAGATAGATAGAGAGAGACAGAGAGGGTGAACCTCCTAGAAGCTCAGATATGGCAGGGATAGGTTGGTGCGCCGCACTCGCATCTCAAAGGTAACAAACTCTTTCAATTTCAATTTCTGCTTCTCTTTGAAAGTACAAACTTCAATGCATTTCCAAGAACTTCCACAAGTTAAGCAGATGTTCTTATGTGTAATGATGAAACTGGTCTTGTGCTTTTTGCTTGATTGTTGCCTCAGTTCGTGGATCGGAAAACTTTCATGTCAAGATTTCCTGGAAATTCATTAGAACTTATCTGGAATCTGTACTGTCATTTTTGGTGAACTTGTTTCCTTGAACTTATTATAAGGAACCCATCTGGTACCTTGGCTCAAAGTTTAGTTAGACTAGGTTTCTTTATGATTAGCCTATTGAAGTGATGTGCTAGAGCAAGGTGTTTGAAATTGTGATCATAGTTTTATTTTCATACATGGCATCAGGAGTGAAATTAATTTTTGGTATTCAGCTATAAAAACTTATGGAAAATTTAGAACTGGGTCATTTTACGATTGCGTTTTAATGAAGAAATTTTGAGGTAACTGATGTTTCAATGGAGATCACATGAATGCATGTTGTCACAAAATACAAGCTGATTGAGCCTTCATTTTCATTCTTACTAGATAATCCGAACTTTAATTTGATTACATAAAAAAGTTGTACCTTTGAGAATAAACCAAAAGAGTCATCTGCGGCACAAATATGTTGTTTGGCCAATTATTCCCAATTCCATATATTTAATTATTCTTCAGAAAATCAACACCAATGTCGTCTTTGAAAATGTAAACAAGAGTTGAACTTAATCTGACAAAATAATTAGAGCCTAAGTGTGAAATGCAACTCAATCAAGCTTCTTTGGAGTTGAGCTTGAGCTAACCTCAAGTATTTTACTTCTCTTTAATCGTATAAACGAGTAGGTGTCTACTAGAACAATGATCATTTGAGCTTGACTTGCAATAGACCCCCATTTCATGGCAAACTTGAATTAGTTGGCCTCATTTTGCTTGAAAAATATTTGTAGCTAGGTTGTTTAAATCGCACTTGAATGAGACAGTTTTGTGGTTATGGTGAAAACTTCATTTTATATTTCAACTGTGACCAAATAATGCATATTCAGTCTGAAAAAAAATGTAATCGAATACTACTTTTGATACATTATGTTCCGCTTTAGTTGGTACTTGGATAAAACTGAGTTGGGGAAGTGGATATATTTGATCAAGTTGGAGACTAGCATAGAGGTTTCTATTTCAAAATATGTTCTAAGAGGTGAAAAGTCAAAAATGTGTTTCAGCAATTACAGTTCATCATGGTTGATATATCAGAAAAGTCAAGCAGGGAGAATGCCCGGAAAAAATCATCATCAGAGGAATCTGCTAGTTAAAGCTGAAGTGAGTTATGTGAATGCTGAAGATGCAAAGAAACTTGTAGCGGTTGAAGGGTATTCAATAGTAGATGTTCGGGACAAGTCCCAATTTGATCGGGCACATATAACGTCGTGTTATCATGTTCCTCTCTTTATCGAAAACAAGGACAATGATCTTGGTACTTAATTTCTTAATCCCCGTTTGTTCTTCTCCTTCTTTTCCTTGTTCTATTGTTTTTAATGTTCACCATACATCTAATTTCAATTTTGCGAAAATTATAATGTGCAGGCACAATAATTAAAAGAACGGTGCACAACAATTTTGCGGGTTTGTTCTTTGGCTTGGCATTCACGAAAACAAATCCTGAATTTGTGCAATCTGTTAAGAGCCAGTTTTCACCTGAAAGCAAATTGTTACTGGTGTGCCAGGAGGGGTTGAGGTTGTCTCTACACATGATCTTTTGTTCTCTTTGTAATTATTTTATGTGATTCAACAAGGACTTCAGACCCAACCAACAGGAATGACTTCCACATAATGGAAAATTCATGCAAAATTCAGGTTGCTTAACTAGTACTTATCCGTCCAAGAGGCGGGTCAATTATGTGCAGCAAAGAGAGTATATCTTGAAAATCCTCTCTTCCCAACATCATTGTCTTCAGCACTTGTAGCACAACGAGTGGCCTTCTTTATTTGCAGCCTAAGTTTAGGTTTACCACTTGAGATCCTATGATGCAAAAACATCATTCCATTTCATATGAATTAGTACCAATTTATTGCTTATTAAGTTCAAGAATGTAAGATGGTGAAGGAATTCAGCTGGTCCGGGGTGCTGGGGGTGGGTATGGAATTAGTGTGCCTGATATACTATCATAGAAACTATGTAGACGACTAGTTAGGGATATCAAAAGGCAGATAATGTTGTTAAAATAATCTGAAGTTTGGTTTATTTTCAGTTCTGCTAATCATTATCACCTTATACTCAGTTTGGTTTTTTTTATGTTAAACTGTATGATATGATGTATTTCTCTTGATGCCTTAAGGTCTGCAGCTGCAGCAAATAAATTAGACGAAGCAGGTTTCCAGAATATTGCATGTATGACATCGGGGCTTCAGTCTGTAAAACCTGGTAAACATATACATAAACTCTATAGGCTGGAAGGTTATCCAATCAGGACTCGGTATATTTAATTTAAGTGTATTTTGCAGGAATGTTCGACTCTGTTGGCTCAACTGAGCTACAAAATGCTGGCAAAGCTGGTCTAGTTACAGTTCAGGGAAAAATCTCTGCTGTTCTTGGAACTGTTCTTATATGTAAGTGGGAAAGTCATTTATTGCTTAATGAGTGATTAGCTACATTATCCTTTTGCTTACATTTAAAGGATGCCCAGGTGCATTTCTTTTTATAACCTTCTTCCCGGAGCAAGCAGAGAAGCTATTTCAGTTGGCCCCTGCGAGCTAATCGGACTTGAATGGAACCTTGAAATTTTTGCAAGAAGAGAAAAACTGCAAATGCACCAAAAAATTGCTTGTAAATTGTACACCAGTGATTCGCTCTTTCTTGAAATTCAAAATGTAAAGTGTATCTTGATACTGCAATTTTCTTACGATGGAAGCATTACAATTTACAAGAGCAGTGACCCGTAAAGAATTCTACATGACCAAGGCTGAAATTTGCACATCTAAGGAGGTGCAGGTGTTAAAATTTGAATTAGAAAAATGACCAACAGTAGGTGCACATCATTTCCCTTTCCCCTTCATGCTGTGCTGTTACTCTTGATTCCCAATTTGATTAGCCATCCTTGATGGTTAATGCCCAGTGCAGGGAGAGAAGCTACGAAGGGGAGAATTTGGAAAGAACAGGAGAAAACAACCATGGTAAGCCGATCAGAGGGCTTTTTAAGTGGTAATTTTGCCTTTCAACATGGCACCAAAAAAATAATAATAATAATAAATAATAAAATAAAATAAGCCAGCATTGATGAGGGTTTTGGCCCTAATAATCAGATAGATATAGAACCCTGTCCTAAGATCAGGGATTAGTCCATACCCTACCCGTCCCTGATGGCACTAACAGAGGCATTAACCGACAGACGCTTTTTCAGAAAGAATAGTGCGGAGCCAATTCCATGTTCAAGCAGAGGTGGATGTCATCTAACCACGTTTAGGTGACCAGCTCTGCTGCAAATTCAATCTGGCTAGACCTTTAAAAGCATAGATGCTTCAAATTTCAACACAAGATTGGCACATCTTTGACAACGAAAAACAAAAGCTCCTTGAATGAGGATCGTTCAGCATGCCATTTAGAGGTGGAATGATCAGGAAAAGATGAAGATCAAGGGGAGAGAATTTCCAGCCACCATTTCTAGCATTCCAAATTGTTGACAATTCAAAAGATGATTGAAAAAAATATATCATAAAGTTCATTAAACAGTTGAGGAATGTAGCATCTAAAATTCACAAAGGTGTCAACCTAGGTTAACAAAATATTACAGTGAATTTCTTTCCCACGGAAGAAAAGAAGAGGAAAAGAAAATTACAGTAAGATTAGCAAACTTCTTAATTGAATCTGCTCAGCAGCGTCAATGATAGATGCGCTGTGAGAAGTACAAGGGACTCAACTCTCCTCTCCCTGCTGTACCAACAGAAATGCACAGAACTTGCAGCCATCAATGATATAGAACCCAAAGCACCTCACTTTGTACAAGTCCACACATGCTGCCGCATCATATAATCTCAATCACCTTGTAGGCAGTACAACTGTCTAACATTCCCTGAAGCTGTGACATCAAAAAGGTCAATTTGAGCACATCATAAACATCATCATCTAATTCTTCATTGCACAAGTGTCCACTCACGTATGCACAGATTAAGAAAGTATCAGATGATGCAATGAAAGGTTTCTTGCATGAAGGTGGATTAGATCTCCATAATAGAATGACTACAAACCATCACCATAACTCCCATACAAATATCTTGCTAGCTTGCATCAAATGCTTGATACGTGCACAAACATTCAGAATGCAGTAAGCTAGGCCCCCAGAATTGCAGGGTGTAAGCCAAATAAATCTGGCCCAACCCAGCAAGCAGAGAGGCGGTTTCCACCGTTTGCATCCATGACCTCTATGTCATAATGGAACAACATTGCTGCCATCCCTAGCCCATCCTTTAATGCTCAACATAGACCGATGTTTTCTTCTCTTTTCTTCCTTTTTCCCTGACAATGGGAACTCAAATTGATCAAGTGGCATGGAATATTCTCATCTTTAATCATTTCCAGATTTTGGTAGATTTAACATTAAAAGGAGAACATAGGATGCAGTTCTATGTCTAGGCACAGCAGGCTAGGATATACAAGAAGTTGAAAACCAATTTGCATGGTTGGACCTGGGACAGTTTCAGAAAGTCCAAATGTCCCAGCAAAGTCTTCTAGGATCTTACTTTCTAAAATATTGCGTTGAAACCCTGCTGTCTTCTAGTTAATATCTGAATCTAACCTGAGGTGACAGTGAGTGCTAGTAGAGGGACAAAGTCTAAATCTGAATTATCAGAAAGAAAGAAAACAGCTAGACGCAGGCATAGTTGTGAAAAGTAAATCTGGTCTTTTTTGGCCCCAAAGACAACGTGAGGATGGTCCCATACAGCGAAATGAACTTTGTGCAGGGCATTATAGAAAAATTATAAACCTTTTGACTAGGGAAAAATAGAAACCTCTTTTAACAAAAAACTAGGAGAGTATTTAGTGGCAAATACATCCACCACTGTAACATCACAAATTTACAACAGAGATAATCACATCTGCAAATCATATGAGTTGTACAGCGAAGAAATGCCTTCCAACTAAAACCTACTCTAAGAAACCTCAAGTGAGAAATAGTTTAGCTTATTAGCCCTTACAATATTTGATATAAGCAAAAATTAAGGACATAAGGGGGGATGAATGTAGGTCAATACATTGGTCGTGACTCCTGTTAACAGTTCAACTTTTAAGAATAGCATACATCATAAATGAGGTCAATGCCCAAGTACGCAGAAAGTTAAGAGATCCCACAGACCTCGACAGAAATTAAAAAATGAGTAGTTTCAAAAGCTTCAGAAAGTGTATTAAAGGTGGTCACAGTCAAGAATTTTTTAGGAAAAAAAATAAAAGAGTGCACATTTTTCTTGGTGAGCAACCAAAGAAATGCAAATCAGTTGCAAAAAAACAACGCATAGATCTTTTACCATATAACCATTCTTTGAAGTATCCATGAAGTGCCCCAGATAAATCCCGTTTCCGGCTTTCTTCAAGTGGAGCTTCCCTCAAAAGTTCTTTGACCTCACTCAGATTCTTGTGCTAGAGACAAATATATGGACAATCATGAGTTCATAGGCATATTTCAGCACTAATAAATACCAAATGAATAAATTGGAGCAGTGGGAAGAATCGAAATTCATCCGTAAGCAGTATGGAACAGCACATACATGTCTCTGCTGAGATGCCATATAAGCTTCTGGCAACTGAAAGGGATTGTCCTTTGTGGAACCAAGGGATTCACCCCCAAACCAGTTTGGAATCTGCATGTCAATATGAACAGAAGAATGTTAGGTGACATCAATAATAGTGTAGCAACGACGCCACCTTAACCTCATACAAACAGAAACCAATAAAACAATAATAAATCAGAAGTAAATAAACATAGAGCTAACAAACATCACATATCACTGCTCTGGAGCAAACAGAGAAAGAGAGAGAAAGAGATCAAAACAAAAGTCATAACTCAAACCTTGATATTGAGTTAAATATCAATTTTACATGAGAAAACAAAATTTTCTGGTAAATGCAAATCTAGATAATCCAGCAACAGTTAATCAAAAACATATGAGATGACAAATATTGTACCAGAAAATTGGTGAATTGTTCTGGGTCTAGTCGTGTAGCAGATTCAGCTTGAACATCAGATACACCAGCAGGGTGAGACAAAGAATCATGAGGATCAACCACTCCCAATGCAAGTGGCTCATCCCATCTGTTAATAGTTGAATCAATTCCAACTTGATTCATATGCTCCTCCAGCTGTGAATAGTATGTGTTGTATGGTGCCACCTGAAGGGGCAATGGGAACAAATTAGCAAATCTACAGCAAATTATCTATTTTACTAGAAAGGAAAAGCGAGTTTTATGAGTTAAGCATAAAGTCATCAAAGAGCCACCAGATGAGGTCCTCCATCAATTTGTCATTCACTTTTCATCTTGAGATTCTTAGATTCTCGACCAAAATACTTGCACATAAAGTGCCAGATTTCAAAAATAGAACATTCATTTTCACAAGAACACTGCTTCAGGTGTATCACTTTCTACGAACAAAATCAACATTGGAATCTAGTCCATTATGCAAATAAGAAAGATACTACCCTTATAACGCAACAGAAGGGATAAAAGGGTGTTTCCATGCCTCACATGCCTGGGATCATAACCAGAGGAAATAACATTTTTCCAATATTGAAATGTAAGGAAAAAGAAAAAATGAGGGCAAACTAGGTAAGAATTATTAAGCATTGTCTTATACAAAAGTTATACAGGGTCATCAAGTCATTTAAGATTAGGTAGATTCAACAACAGAATACAAATTATGCTGCATGGATACACCAGTACTTGTAAAACATTTTAGGATAAATACAAATACAACTCATGGTGAATCTTCTTCTAGAGATTTTCATATAACAAATGAATCAGCAATTGAAATTTCAATCATGTAAATAATATGTTTTATCTTGCAACCTTTACAGAGATTTCATTAAGGACAAAATAATATCAGTTATCACAATTAATCAAAATAAGTTCAAAATGTTGCTTGATAATGAAAAATTATCATGACATATAATGAATTAAACAGTAACACATCTAGCTGTGTCATGCTCTGTTAAGTGAAAACTTATGATACATGATTTCATCTATTTTATGCCGTGAATATGCACATAACCATGTTCATAATATTGCATGGTGATCATCAGTAATCACCATAATTCTTACTTAGTCAAGCAGTTAAAACAAGACACCTGAAAGAACATTACTACAGTAGATCAACCTAAAAACAAAGGAAGCAAAATCAGTTTAATGGAAAACTTATTGGCGCAAATAACAGTGTATACTGAGTGGCTAGTGCAAATACAGGAGCAAAGATGTCAGTTCAAATTTCAGGCAGTAACTCACTCACCTGCAATTTGTGGTTGTCGCCAACCATAAGCGGTCTCTGGTTTACTCCCAGGAAGAATATACACTCACGACAATTAGCAATACATACCCTTTTTGCCGCTGTAACAACATGAACTCGCTCACAGTGTTCAACTCTCACAGCCTGCAAGACAAATTTAAAGCAGGATACAATGAAGACCACAGATTGAAGCAACCATATCCATCATATCAAAGAAAGCGTATGAGTACATCAAAAGATCTCTGTCATTAGCAGCAGATATCTCAAGAAAACATGACTAACTAGACTAACTAAACCACACAATAGCTGCAAAGCACAACAACAGTTGGAAAAGTAATATAGGTTAAGTTGACTATACAGGTATCTATTCAATTATGAGCAACTAAGCTTTCAAGTTCCAAGTCTTTTTCTATCAAAAAAAAAAATGCTTATCAGTTTCACAGGCGAGACTTAAAACAGGATATTCAGCCATTGTGCCTTCAAATGAGACATACCACTTGTGATACTTTACATAATTATTTCATTTGACTTAGAAGTTTTATTGTCAAAGATATTTTTAAGTCTCTCATCCAAGAGTAAATTATGATAATATCCACATTTGAACTATGTAAATAGCTTATTATTTAATTTCCCAATACTTATTTGCACAGTAACGACTTTACATATTCATACACGTAAAGGATATTATTTTGGTTCTGCATTTTAATTCTGTCATTCCTGTTTTAAGGAGATTTGAGTATCTGTGTCCATTCCTCATAAATGATGTGATGGATAAGCCTTGGAACGGCTAGTTTTAGAGTTTGCAAGTCAAAAAAGAGTTCGGAACTTTTGGATTTCCAATTGCTCTTGATAAGAGCCTCTTTCAAAATAATCTTGTAAAAAGGAAGATGGCCATTATTTTTATACATGCATGACAATATGGCAAACTCACGGTTAACCTCCTTACCTATTACTCACACTTTTAGATTTGCTCACCCCAGCTTTTGGGTATATTGGTTGACAACGGAAAAATGCATGATAACTGTATACTTGGGAGGTATTAGAAGGTAGCTAAGGAACAAGTAGAGAGAAAAGGTAACAGCACTGTGCTTTTTATTATTGAATCATGTGGACGATAAAGAAGAATATATGCCAAAGCTTTAGTATATGGCCGAATGATCAGCACCACAAATTAAGTTTAGCTTCTTATGAGTTGTATGTAGGTACTAGCCTATTATTTTTGTCAACTCCACCTCTCCTGTTCCATATTTTTGCAACACTCACTGACCTTTGCAGTTTGTTGTTCGTACTAAGTTGAATCAGGGGAACCAACTAAAACTTTCACATCAAGCTAGAGTAAAGATTAATGCTGATGATCAAAGCTATAAGGCACCAGCAGAAATCTAACTATTCATCAACCCTGATACTTTTAAATACATTGAGCAACATATTCTCAAATTAAGGGCATATGCATATCAATAGATGTCATGAAATAAGCAAGACAAGATATAAACAACACGAGCGCTACCTTTCCAACAGCTCCAAGGACTATTGTCGCATCAGAGCATCCATAAATGGTTGCATATCGCAAAGGTGCCAATATGTAAATCACAGACTCATGGCAATTTAAAACCTGAAAACATGAGTAGATGTTATTGCAAGGTCAAAGACAAAACAAACTCAAAATTTGCATTGTGCGGTCATGGCAAACTAATAACATGCTAACCTTCACAGAAGAGCCTTTTATGTCAGAGGCCTGCTTTACATATGATGATTTAGAGATCCCTTCAATAAAACTCGAACTTCTAGCACTGGTTGGAGATTTTTCTGAACTTGCACAGGCATCAGCCATAGCAACATCTTGATCAGACGAATTCGGCCCATTTTCCTTTGTAGCGACCTTTTCAGTAATGTGCTCCAAAGCAGAAGCAATATTCTGCAAAAGCCATTCATGAACTTGTGCTGCAGGAACATGAACAGCTGGCATGTCAGGGTCCGAATTGGCGAAAAAGGGTGTGGCTTGGCTTAGGGGAATTTCCTCAGGCCCCTTTTCACCAAATTGAATCAGAAAACTGAGATGCTCAAACCTCTCCATGGTCAAGACCTAGTACAATCAACAAATTAGTAATTTGAAATAAACTTGAAGGAACTTTTTGACTCAAATCCAATACCTAATGATGACAGGCAAAAATGCAAGATTTGAGAGCACATAGAATATAACTTGTCATAGTTGTGATGTTCTAAAGCACAAGATAATTAACTTTATTGATGAATCCTCTAATGGTACTACATCTATTTAACTTCAGAAAATACAAAAATAGGATACACTGAAATACCAGTGGATTGTCACAACTCCCCCAAGGTGTGAGGTACTCTCCGCTTTGGCCCGAAGTCCTCACGTTTTTGTCCCCATAAGGCACCTCAACTAGGTTGGGATGCAGTCACAGTTATTCACGGTAAGAGAAGGCAAGTGGCACAGATCAGCAGTGGCTAGGAATTTTTCATTTTCTAAATCTGGGTGTTTTCCCTCTGTTTAATTTATTTCTAGTGTAACAAATAAAATTGAACTTTGCATATTTATTTTGAAAAAAAATGTTTGGATACTTTATCATATACATATGTCTGTGTGTGGGGCATCTCTCTTGAGGGCCATGCAAGGGGCCCTGTGGCATATTTGACGGCAAATTACAATTTCATCATCAATTCCATGCAAGGACCAAAATTGCAAACAATGTCTAATATTCAGGATTCAACAGATAAAATTTCTACGTTTAGGACTAAACAAAAGTGGATAAATGATTAGGACTGCGAACCCAATTGTTCCTAATTATATTCATCATCTGAAGCAGAATTTAAGTCACCATTCCAGACATGCATCTGCTATTATTACACCATAATGTAACAGAGTATTAAGCATTCTTCTTATACCATCTCCTTTTTCGAATTTTAACCCCCTGCATTTCCATCAAAATTCTCCACCATCTAACATAAAAATGCATTAAAGTTCAAATTTATCATTGAAGTATTCTCTTAAAATCTAAGTTGTTAAGCATACTTTACAAATTATTGAAGTTAATTTTGTTAAAAAGCACAAGTTAGAGCGTGTTAAGTAACATGTTTTTCCTACACATCTTTATAAAAAGGGGAAGAAAATACATAGCCAGGAATCAAATTCTAATACATCAAAATGACCTCAGTATCTTATCAATGCTTTTAATAAATATCTGGAGTGAGACCCATATTAGGTGCAGGATATACATAACAAGATCCAATAAGCCAATTGTAAACATGGAAAATAATCAACCAGATGCAATATGCACAAGCTTAAACATAATTGACTCATCCTTTTATCCTTAGTTCAGACAAAGACAACACATCCAATTGAAATCAATATACAGACAGATTTAATCATGAGAGAAAAAGAGAGGGGTACGCAACACTCCCAAAACCAGTAAGAATATCACAAAGAACACAGTCAAAGAGTTTAAATTGAGGTAATTATTCTAACCAAAGATTCTTCTCCTTCCCCTTCCACAGGCTCTGCCAAAAGAGAGAGAATGTTTGCCATATGTTTTTGCAAATAGGACAGTTGATGAGCCTCCTCATCAGCTTGTGATGGCATAACCCGACGACTATTACTGCGGACCAGCTACAATGCCCAATATATACAAGTTTAATTTATGTTACTTCAATCCCAAAAAAAAAAAGGAGTTATGTTACAGAAAAGAGCTCCAGATCATAACACGCCACTTATATATATCAGAAATCATAAGTTGTGAAACTTGGCAACCAGAAATACCTATGCAATCAGAAGGCTAATTTTTCAAAGACTATTGTAACAGGCATGCTTTTCAAAGTAAAAAACACTTTGAAAAATAACAAGCTATCAGTAACTATCTACTTGAATCATTTTCCCTTTGTATTGTTTAGAAACACCAATTGAGAGAATAGAAATGGAGCCAGCCACATCAAACATTTCCAAAATGGCCTTTTGCCCAGTCATGATAAAATAACAAGCTATCAGTAACTACCTACATGAATCATTTTGCCTTTGTATTGTTTCATATAGAAACACCAATTGAGAGAATAGAAATGAAGCCACATCAAACATTTCCAAAATGGCCTTTTGCCCAGTCGTGATAGCAAGGGAGATGATTTTGCAGGGGAGAGAAAGGGATATTAAATCGGTAATAGGTAAAGGATCCAAACCTCTCCGTTCCTCTGCCAAAAAATAAGAGTTAAGAGAAATTCAGGGTTCAAATCAGCCTCCTTGCAAAAAAAACAAGGGGAAGGCTGTCTAGGTATTCCCTTCCTCAGACCTCACAATGTGGGAGTTTCGACACTGGGTAGGCCCTTGTTTTTTTAAGAAAAAATCAAAAATTTCCAAAGGAACCGCTTGCCAAAGATCAATACCGCTAAAGAAAAACTGAAATCTCCCTTCAGGGATACCTCAATTTGTCTCAACTTGTTTCTATTTTGTTTTATTCTACTTATAACATTTTCTAGCTAAAGCAAAAAAAATTTAGTAAAATGTACGAGGTTTTGCAAATAAAAGTTCATTTCTTGATAGAAGAGCTAAAATTATCATTATCCCGATGACATTTGCATTGAAACTCCATCAAACCTCAATTGAACATAACCCAAGTTTCCCAAATAGGGCCATAACCTCTTTTATCTCCACTTATAATTTTTTTTTTTTGAATAAACATTTCACTTACAATGTTTTGCATCTTTACTAATGTCAAAAGTATCAAAATAAAAAATTGGGGGAAAAAAGGAACTTGCAAATCATGGCATGCATCTAAACAGACTGGTGCATCAGAAGGTTATATTATGGATAAGGAATAAAGGCTTGAAGCAAGTTCCAACCATCTAGCACTTAACAGTCAAAACTATAAAAACACAATGGATTGGTGGGGGAATGCCAATGTGACTAAGACCAAGAAATGGACAGTTTAATATTTTTCCTTGGTCCTATACAAATTACCAAAAACTTTTGTATGAATATTTGACCTAAGATTGAGGACCCTTATCTCAAATTCTTACAACCTCACCCAGTCCATTTCAAGCTGGACGACTTGCTCATCATAAAAATTATCTAATTTGAGCAAAACATGCCACAACCTGCTCAAGGCCTGCATTCAAATACCCAGCAGCACCCGGATGTACCATTGATGTTTCCTTCTACTGCATAACAATCCGAAAGAGTAACTCAACAATTATCATTTGAATACTTGGCCCTAATAAAGTGCAATAAATTATTCTTGATATGCATCAAAAATCCATGTACAGGTTCGCACTTGGTCCCCCAAAATTAACTTGCAGAATTCTGGGGTTAACAAAAAATTCACAACATCATTTGCTTTATTGTAATTATTTGTACAGGCCTTCTACGAAAATTCAGGGAGAGAGAGATGATGATGACGATGATCAAGTTTAAAAAACGCCACAGTTGAAGGTACATTTGTATCGTTTCCCATTACACGATATTTCCAGTAAAAATTTCCCATCTCAATATTTGTTCCATCATGCGTTGCTCACAAGAAACTTTCGATTGAAAACAAAGTAAGCCCAAATTATTGACACAAGGCAAGAAAATGAAATTCTTCCACAGAAACAATCCAAAAACAAGCAATTCATTCGCATTTCCATAAACAACTAGCAAACACACACAATTCGAATGCAAAACACAAAGAACAATCAAAATCATGAAAAATTCGTCTAAAGATCACCTGCAACGGCGAAAGCGCGGACAAATAACCATCGAAAGCGGACGTGGAAGGCCAAACATCAGCCACCGCAGCCGAATCCTTATGCGTTCTGGGAAGCAACCGCTTGTAAGACTGGATGTAAAGGAACAAGATCAGATCATTCACATCAGCCCCAACCGAAGCGGCATCGCTAGGGTTTGCGGAAACGAGAGGATCAGAATCCAAATGAAGAACAGAAGCGAGCGTATCGAGAAGCAATCTGGCATGTTCAATTGAGATCTGGAGAATCTCTGAGATTGAAGAAGAGTTGATTCGGAGAGAGGGATTGGATTTCTCGATGAGTTTCTGCTTGAGAGGAGCTAGGGTTATGACTCCGTCGGAGAAGATGAGTTTAGGGATTGGGAGAAGACCGTGCTCGAATGGCTCTCGTCTTGCGTGAATGAAGATTGATTGTGACGGTGGTATTGTTGATGACGATGTTGAAGGTTCGACGCCATCGCTCATTTCTAAAAGGGGAGAGAGAGAGAGAGAGGAGAATGAGAGTTGTCGCAGATCTTTAGGTAATGAGAGAGAGAGAGAACGGTGAGGGGGGTAGAGAGAGAGGGGAGCACTGTGAATCGGAAAGGAGGAGAGGAGTGAGGGTTGTGATCATATGCGGACGAGTTCATGGATTTGTTTAAACGTGTAATGTACTGCTTTGCTTGAATTCAGTTTGTCCATCATCAACAATAGTCCTAACTTTTAGCGGCGTACAGCAGCTGTAGTCGCTCGGTTGGTTAGAGCACCCGTACTCACTAAGCGAGAGCTGTTAAAGATTATAGAATAATGTTACAAGAATTGAATTGCTGACAAATTTTAAATTTAATATGGTAATCAATATTAATAAAAATATAAAAATTTTTAAATTTAAATAATTTTTAATTGATCAAAATATTTTTTAAAATCAAATAAAAATTTTCAAAACATATAAATTTGTATTATCAAATAAGATTTGATCTATTATATAATTCATTTGATTTAAATAATTCTATGCATTTACTTGATCAAAATCTCTTCATTTTTTTTATTTAAAAAAAAAAACAAAAAAAGAGAAAAAAAAAAAAAAAAAAATAAAAATATAAATTTTTATATTTATAAAAAAAAAAAAAAAAAATTTAAAAAAAAAACTAATACTTTATTACTAAACCAACATGTTGTCATCAAAATCTCTAATCATTTAGTCCAAGACCAACCACTTTCATTAAAACCATATTTGAACGGAAATGGAAGACGGTTTCTTATTTTCTCACATTTTTATTGTGGAGCATGATTTTTTTTTTTTTTTACATTTTTGAGGAGATGGTTTAGTAATAACAATCCCTCATAATTCAAAATTTGACTCTTATTATAATAATAAAAAAAAGTCATCGGTTTGCCCCTTGACATATTTGGCAAATTACCCCTCATTAGCATTGTGGTCATTTTTTCTGTCCCCCCCCTGAAAAAAGAAAAAGGAAGGTACACGTAAAATGCTTTTAAAACTTTAAACTACGTAAAAAAAAATCTCAATATTGACACGAAATTTAAAAAAAAAAGAAAAGGCCACGAAAAGGAGAAAAAAAGACTAAACGTATAATGACAATAGTTTTGGTTTTATAGAAAACTTGGTTCTTGTACATATAAATTCTACGTTTTTAATTTATTTTATTTTATCTTGACTTAAAAATTTATAAATAAAAAAAATAACTTTCCGGAACACTATTATAGAGAGTCACGACTCTCGTGATAGGCCCATGCATGTTAGGGGAATTTGCTTTGGACGCATGACATCAATGACAAAAAAGATGTACCTTTTTATATCAAAATAGCTTTAGTGTGATAAAAAGGTGTCTCGCTCCATAATTATATATTTGAATTTAAATTTTTATGGAAATAGAAAAAATACCCTAAGAAGACCTCATCTCCTAAATGAGCTCGACAGTAGAATGACACAAAAGATGTTCCTTTTATACTAAAATAGTTTTTGTATGATGAAAAGAGTCTCACTCCTTAATTATACGTTCGGATTTAAATTTTCATGGAAACGAAAAAAATATCTTTAGAAGACCTCATCTCCTAAATAGGCCTGACAATAGGTTAATCCGGATTAATTAGGCGAAACTCTAAATATCGGGTGGAATACAAAAAAAAAAAGATGTACCTTTTGAGATTTAAAAAAAAAAAAAAAAAGACCAGTTCCCATCAGTTTGGTATTTATCTATGGTATTCTTCCCATTCATCTGAATAAGCCAAACAAGTAGCAATTTTCAACTCAGTTTCTTAGGCAAATGAAATTCATTTGGACTTGGACATGATTTTTCATATTAAAAAAGTAAGTCCTAACATGCAACAATTTTTTCTTAAAAAAATTGAAAGCTAATGATTATGGCATACAGGGAGTTAAATTTTATAATCGTAACTACATTTGGCACCACTTCCCTCAAGCCTCTTACAAATGTGATATCTTATGTCATGTTATTTATAAAATTATAATAATATTTTTATAAAATCATAAATTATTATATTAACAAATGCAAAAGTTAGATTTTACCAATAAATTTTCATTGTTTGTCTAAATAGATTTTTTTTTTTGTTTTTTTTTTTTACAAGGAGATACAATTAAATGGAATCGAATCGGAGAAGGGAGGATAGAAGTAGGTAGTCTCTACCACTTGAACTGTCCCATAGAGACATGGATTTTTCACTTGGAATAGAGAGAAGATGAACTTTGTATTAAAATGTAGAATTATGTTTTTTTATGATACTTAAAATTAGAACTTTTTATCATAAATAAAGATTTTAGATTAGTTAACAATACATTACAAACATATGATACGACAATTTGAGTAGTGAACAAATGTTTTGATACCAAGAAAAAGGAATCTATCTAATTCTTAAAGATGAAAAGAGGGCTAGAAGAAAAGGTAAAAGGCAAACACAAAAGGGTTGAAGGAAGAAAGAATAGAAAATAGAACATTCGAGAATATAGAAAAAGAAAGAAGAAAGAAAAATCGATTGTGTTAATTAGGGGTGAAGTTAAAAAAAAAAAAAATGGAATGTGGTATATGGTATAGAATGAGACGTGGTGACAAAGTGTAGGTTAAGAAAAATCAATGAAAAGTTGGTATAGTGGGACGTGATATTAAATTTTTTAATCAATGTCTTATATTTGAGTTTTGATAATGGAAAAAATAACACTAGAAAGATAATTTTTGAAATAAGTTACTATAAGTTTTAAATTAGATTAGTCAGAATATGATTTTGATTATCATAATATTAAAAAAAAAAAAAAGTAGGTTAAAAAGTCAATTTTCTTGTTGATTCCACCATACCTAACACCTACCGCTTCTTATTATCATTAACACGTATCTGTCATTAAAGACCACACAAATTGTAGGTTGTTTATGAAACGTAGGCAGTGTTTGTGAAGATTTTATTCGTATCGGTGGTAGGATGTTCCTTATAAGTCTAAAAAAAGATAAGTTTTATTTATAAAAGAGAGAAATAAAAAAAAAATAAAAAGATTAATTTGAGAGAATTTGTATATATATACATAAGGTTACGAGTGATTAATAGAAACTTATTAATTTTTAAATATTGTTTTACATCAATCAAAGTATTAAATTTTAAAAATATTTATATACTGAAAAATTGCAAGGTGAGTTTGCATTTTAGTAGTAGAGATGTAATATCAAAATAAAAAGCCTTTTTTTTTTTTTAATTTTATCCTAGAATGTATTCTACATGAGCTTAGGTCAGTTTTGATAAAATTTCTCGCTCGCTTTATTTTCCTAATTGATCTATTTCGAAAGATATATTGAAAAATGTGTATCCTTTCTTTATCTCGAAAAATAAAAATACGATTTGGAACAATAAATATTTGCATCAAATCTGCAATCAAAAGATTCTGAATTCTATTATCATCTTTGGAATTGTGCAACTTTTTTCCACTTTTTTGATTCCGTCATAGGCCTATGTCCCTTTCCTATAGTTGAAAAAAAGTATGATACTTTAGCTTTACTTCAAAAGATTAAAAAAAAAAAAAGAAGAAGAAAATATTAAAAGAAAAATGTCTTTCATTAGAGCCAACGTCCCCTTAACAGTGCCATTAGGCTAGTCGCAGTGGTAAACCCTACCCCTGATTGTTAAGTAAATGCGCAACTGGGGACGTCTTGAAATCAAATCTAAATAGCAAGATAGGAGTGAAAAGTCTAGAGATTGCAGTGTGAGAAGAGAAGCAGAAGATCGTGTTACAAATGTGCATTATGAGGGTACATTTTTCTTGTTATTGAATGATATGGGCCACACGATGACCAGAGTTCCTTGTTCCACCAGAAGACTTGAGAAAGTACATCTTCTTTTATTTTTATTTGTTGATTTATTTATTGGTTCAATAATTGTATAAAGATATTTTTTAAATAAAATTTTCAATTTAAGTTTTTTATATATAAGAAAAATAGATATCTTTTAAGATTTTAATATCGTCTGAATTGAATTTAATCAAATCTTACGTCGTTATCTACTGATTTATTCAAAAAAGAAAAAGAAAAAAAAAGAGAGATGATAAGTTCATATCCAACTAGACACTTAGGACCTGATTGGGAGGGAATAAAGGGCCCAATGTAACGTCCCGGGGGGGGGGGGGGATCACTCCCCCATTATTCTTTCAAGTAAAGTTTTTCACGGGAGATGTGAAAGGGGTAATTCCATTGACCTATTGTCACATTGGAGAACATGTTTGGAGGCACTTTTGGCACTTTGAAGTAACAACGAATGATCCAAGAAGGGTTTTTTTTTTTAAATTAATTAATTAATTATTTAAATTATTTTGGTATATTTGGAAACGTTAGTGTTAATTTCAAGTACACTAGATTAATTTTTTTAATAAAATTATTGATATAATGATAATTTAATTTTTATTTATAAAACTCTATATCTTTTATATAAAATAAGTTCTATTTAATTAAAAATATAAACAAAAATAAATTGAAAGAAAATCATGAAAAGTTGAGATTTTTTAAATACTACCTTTAATTAATTGTGAACTTAAACATACATTTTTTAAATAATTATGTAAATATATATTTTTTAAATAAACAAATATTTAAAATCAACTGAATGATCTCAGAATTCGTTTGATGTATGGAACTATCACAACAACATTATATATATATATATACATATATATATATATATATCTCTCTCTCTAAAGAGTGGGTTGGATGAAACTGAGAAAAGTATTTAGAGTTATCTATGATCACACGATACCATTATATTTAAAGAATAAATTCTTTAGAATCATAATAAAACTTATACTATTGTATGACACTGAGTGTTAGATTATTAAATAACAATAAAAGTATAAAATTGTTGTAACTGAAATGAAAATATTTAGGTGGATATGTATTAAAACTAGAAAAAATAGAATTACAAACGAAAAGATACGAAATAAGTTGAAAATTGATTCAATTGTAGATAAATTGTAAGAGTACTGTTTGAGGTAGTTTTGGTATTTGCAACGAAGATATAAAGACGTATCTGTTAGGAGAATTAAGAATTTAAATATAGGAGATTTAATAAAATGAAAAGGTAGACCGTTGAAAACTTAGATACAGATTATCCGTAAAAATATGATAGTTATGGATTTAGTTGAGAAGATGATATTAGATAAGAATGAATGACGTAAAAGAATCAATACAAACTAAATTAATACTCCTATGATTATTTTTTTTAGATATTTGTTTTTGGATTTTAAATTTTAAGATAGAAGATTTAAATTATTATTGTTGTTTAGAATTCTTTTAATAAATAATAAAACAAATTTTTTTTTTAATTTTTTAATTTTTTATTTTCTCTTGGAACGCGCAAGCTCCTGGGGCGGAGCAGGGCGTGGCTTCGGGTGATCTCCGGTTTGTATCCACTGCGCCAGTTGCTCAATGTCTGATCGGCAACGCGTGGCAAAATTAAAACACTTGATCCTAGCGAAATTTATACAAATTTTAAAATATAAATAATTTTAATTTAGGATACTTTCAAACTCTTATTACTTTAAGATTTAATTATTTTATTTTAGCATTACATAATATAGTCAAACTCTTGGTTAAAATTAATTAGAGAGTGATTCTAATGTGATGTTAAAATAGTTAATCAAATTTTATTGCATTAATTATCCAAAAATTATCTCAAAATCAAATTAATTTTAAGATTTAATTTAAGGCACAAAATTTATCCACGTGAATACACATTAGTTTTCGTTTCTTAAACAAGTAATAAATATTTAAATTCAAAAAATAGTGATAAAGAATTTTTATTATATAAAAAAAGTGCTAAACCTTTGGGGTTTACCACAAGCGAAAAAATCACATTTCTGAATGAATGACACTATTTTAAAGTTCACGTGACCAAAGTAAGTTGGGTTGGTCCCAATTGGGTATCAAAAACTTGCCCTTAAAATCAGGGACAAATTTGTAAAATTACCTTCTCCTTTGTCAAGAATGAATGGGAGATCGAGTGTTGCTTTTCATAGAGTGGGAGAGAGAGAGAGAGAGGAGCTAAGGACTATAAGGGGACAGTGGACAAATTTCCACACAGTACAAAGGTAAACAAAACAAAAAAGCTTTGCTTGTCGTGGGGAGGAACGACGTCGTTTTGAGGGCCTTAACCTTATCTCTTGAGAGAAGGGGAGACATCTTACCGCGTCTAACACGTGTAAAAGATAAGTATTACCGGCCTTTTTGTGCTGGCGTAAATGGGCAGTGTTAAAAACAACTGAAGGTTTACGGAATTTTTCGGGATGCCGGGTCGAATACAAGAAACGTCATCGTTTTCGGCCGATTGTGTATTGAGGGGACAGGTGTCGGGCAAAGGATCAAGGTGTATGGCGTTTTCTACGATGGAGAGCATGGGTGCTGCCTTATGGGCCGAATGTTGCATATATCTGATGTGCCCTTATCAATTCTAAAATATTACTCATCTCCCAAGGGAAAAGAATGCGCCAGGGAAAAGAATGAAATTTGAGAAAAAATAAATAAATAAAGGGTGACGTCAAGAATTATATCATAAAAATTTAAAGTTCACAGATAAAATTTATCTATATCTTACTCTTGTATATTGATAAATTTATTAAAATATACTCAAACATTAGTGTTCAGATTCGTAACATTGTAAAATAGGATAAATTATATAATTTGAGTTTTTAGAAGTGTAAATAGAAAATTTTCATAAAAATAAAAATTTCTCCAAAAAATATATTTTAGTTTCAAACAAGTTGATGCAAAAAAAGTTATTATTCTTCAAGACCAATAATTTTATGTATAATATAAATTTAATCAGTAAAAATAGTTAAAATATACGAGTTTTACTAATTGAAAAAAATAATTAAAAAACTTACTAATTTTAGCTTTTTAATAAAATATTCAGATCAATGCTTTACATAATTATTTACGTAGTTTAATATAAATTAATATTAGTTAGATATATTCAATTTAATCAAAATAAAAAAATTCTAATTGAAATTTTATTTACAAAATTTCAAGTTAATTTAACTATTTTTGTAAAGTTTAGTTTATTTAAGTAACTAACAGATTATATTATTATAATGTCAAAAATATATATTTTTATCTATAATTTTTTTTGATTATATAAGAATTTAAATTTAAGATTTTCAAATTAAGAAAGAGATTATGATCACTAATTATCCTTTCAAGATATCTTTATCTATAATTAAGAATTTCACTCACAAACAATTAAATTTAAAACGAAAAAGCCACACACACACGCACAAAAAAAAAATGGAATATTAATAGACAGGGTCATATATGATATTTGCTCCGGGAGAAACGGGTAAAGCACGTGCGGAGACCGACAATGGTCATTCTCACGAGAGTAGGAGGGCACCCTCCTCTCTTCCCCCGTACCGCAACAACGAACAGGGAAGACAAAGGTACAAAATAATAAAGGAAAAAAAAAAAAAAAGTTGGCTAACTTGTAGAGAGGGGAGAGAGAGAGAAAGAGAGAGAGAGAGAGAGAGAGAATGTTCGGTGCATTCTCACAGATTCATCAGATCCCTCCCCAGAAGCTCTTTTTCTCCCCCTCTTTCTCTCTCTAACCCTTTCACTTTCCTCCTAATCTATGCACGCTGTACTCTCTCACTCCCCCCCCATATACACACATTTTATTAATCTGTTGAACAAGCTCAACATAGATCTAGGGTTTTGATTCAAGCTGCTCTCCAACAGACTTGTGCTTTTCTTTTCTTTTTTTTGAAGGTATAAAAAGTTTAGCAAACTACTACTCTCATTATTGTTATTTTTTTTGTAGTCGCTGTTGTTGCTGGAGTTTCTATTTTTGACAATGTATGTTGTGCTTCTGATTATCTGGTTCTGATATTTACATTATTTATTTATTTGCTTTTTATTTTGCATTTTAGGACTGTTAGTTGTTTGTTTGAACTTTTTTTTGTTGATTTAGGGTTTTGGTGGTTTTGTGGATTTTTTGCTAGGGGTTTTTTTCTTCTTTGGGATCTGAAGATCTGCACTGGGGACTTCTAAGATTTGATTTCTCTTCACTTTCTTCTTTTCACTTACTCTCTCTCTCTCTCTGTCGTTTTGGTTTGAGTTTTGGGTGCTTCTTCTTCTTGTTTAATTTGATGTATTTTGATTCAATTAACGTTTTCTATATTTATGCTAAGAATTTAGAGTGAAGTGTTCAAGAGATTATTCTGCACTTTCTTCCTTTGGGCCTCTCTCTCTGTCTGTCCATTTGTGATTTCAGGTTTTTTTATTATTATTATTATTTTTTTATTTTTTATTTGGTAGCTGATAATTTTATTAAGGTGTTGGATTTTATATTTCAATAATCTAGAGAATGCTGAGATTAATGGCTATGAGAATATTTGTTTTCTATATTATAGGATTTCGGGGGCAGGTTTGGATTTAAATCTGCTTCTGGGCTCAACTGGTGTGGTGGGGTTTGATTTGGGGGGGGATCTAGTCTTGTGTTTTTTTAGCTGAAAACGATGCAGAGGCCACCTCCAATGGAAGACTTTTCTCTCAAGGAGACTAATCCTCCTCTGGGTGGGGGAAAAATCACTGGGGACAAGCTCACAAGCCCATATGACCTCGTCGAGCAGATGCAGTATCTGTATGTTCGTGTTGTCAAAGCAAAAGATTTACCCGGAAAGGATGTGACCGGTAGTTGTGACCCTTATGTTGAAGTAAAACTTGGTAATTACAAGGGAACAACCCGGCATTTCGAAAAGAAATCAAATCCAGAGTGGAATCAGGTGTTTGCCTTCTCAAAGGATAGAATTCAGGCTTCTGTGCTTGAAGTCACAGTCAAGGATAAGGATTTTGTAAAGGATGACTTCATGGGTCGGGTTTTGTTTGATCTTAATGAGATTCCTACAAGGGTTCCTCCGGATAGTCCTTTGGCACCACAGTGGTATAGGTTGGAGGATAGGAAGGGTGATAAGGTGAAAGGAGAGCTGATGTTGGCTGTATGGATGGGCACACAGGCTGATGAAGCTTTTCCCGAGGCATGGCATTCGGATGCAGCTGCAGTTAGCGGTACCGATGCCCTTGCAAATATCAGGTCGAAGGTTTATCTTTCACCCAAGCTTTGGTATCTGAGGGTGAATGTTATCGAGGCTCAGGACTTGCAGCCGAGTGACAAGGGTAGATACCCTGAAGTTTTTGTAAAGGCTATTCTTGGGAATCAGGTATTGAGGACTAGAATTTCCCCTAGCAGAAATTTGAATCCAATGTGGAATGAGGATTTGATGTTTGTAGCAGCGGAACCATTTGAAGAACCCTTGATTCTCAGTGTAGAAGATAGAGTTGGGCCTAACAAGGATGAAGTACTGGGAAGGTGTGCAATTTCTTTGACTTACGTTGACCGGAGGTTGGATCATAAACCTGTGAATACAAGGTGGTACAATCTTGAGAAACATGTTATTGTGGAGGGTGAGAAAAAAAAGGAACCTAAGTTTGCGAGCAGGATTCATATGAGGATATGCTTGGAAGGTGGATATCATGTTTTGGATGAATCAACACATTATAGCAGTGATCTTCGACCAACTGCAAAACAACTATGGAAGAGTAGCATTGGTGTTCTGGAATTGGGGATATTGAATGCTCAGGGTCTGCTACCAATGAAGATGAAGGATGGCAGGGGTACAACTGATGCTTACTGCGTGGCAAAATATGGACAGAAGTGGGTTCGGACGAGGACAATCATAGATAGCTCAACTCCCAAGTGGAATGAGCAATACACTTGGGAGGTGTTTGATCCCTGCACTGTGATAACAATCGGTGTGTTTGATAACTGTCACTTACAAGGAGGGGATAAGGCTGGGGGTGCAAAAGATTCAAGAATTGGGAAGGTCAGGATTCGCCTTTCAACCCTTGAAACTGATCGTGTGTACACACATTCATATCCACTTTTGGTTTTGCATCCTAGTGGGGTGAAGAAGATGGGAGAAATCCATTTGGCGGTGAGGTTTACTTGTTCATCTTTGCTGAACATGATGCACATGTACTCACAACCGCTGTTACCCAAGATGCACTATCTTCATCCTTTAACTGTTAGTCAGCTGGATAGCCTGAGGCATCAAGCCACTCAGATTGTATCCATGAGGCTGAGCCGTGCTGAGCCGCCATTGAGGAAAGAAGTTGTGGAGTATATGCTGGATGTTGGTTCTCACATGTGGAGTATGAGAAGGAGCAAGGCTAATTTTTTCAGGATAATGGGTGTCTTGAGTGGGTTGATTGCGGTTGGAAGATGGTTTGACCAGATATGCAAATGGAAGAACCCCATCACCACCGTGCTGATTCATATACTGTTCTTGATACTGGTCCTGTACCCTGAACTAATTTTGCCTACAATTTTCCTGTATCTCTTCTTGATTGGAGTGTGGTACTTCAGATGGAGGCCAAGGAATCCTCCCCATATGGACACTCGCCTTTCTCATGCAGACTCTGCCCATCCTGACGAACTGGATGAAGAATTTGATACATTCCCAACTTCCCGGCCTTCAGATATTGTAAGGATGAGATATGATAGGCTGAGAAGTATTGCAGGGCGAATTCAAACGGTGGTCGGTGACTTGGCCACTCAGGGCGAGAGGCTGCAATCTCTGCTGAGTTGGAGAGACCCGAGAGCTACAGCTCTGTTTGTCATTTTTTGCTTGGTTGCTGCCATAGTTCTGTATGTCACGCCTTTCCAAGTTGTCGCCCTGATCACTGGATTTTATGTCTTGAGACATCCTAGGTTCCGTCACAAGCTTCCTTCCGTGCCACTGAACTTCTTCAGGAGATTGCCGGCAAGAACAGACAGCATGTTGTGAGGACGGATCTGTGGTTCTCTTCCTGGATGTGGGTTGGTGCGGATTTTTATTGTATGGGTGAAGCCTGAAGAAATGTGGTATTCTGCTGTGTAGGAAGCTAATGTTGGTTTCATGGTATGCTGTGTAATTCCACCCTGGAATTAGTAGATTTTGTGGATTTGCAGTTTTCTTTTCTTTTTTCTTTTCCAAGTCATTTACATAGAGGCTTCTGTTGAAACCTTAAGTGGTTTGGTTATCAGTCCATGATGATTTCTTCCTTATAGTTTGTGCTTATGCCATGTTCTTTTGGATCAGTTTAAGCTTATGGTATTTTAACCTCAATTCTTATAAAAAAATATTGAAAATCCATACATTATATATTATTATTATTATTATTATTATTATTGATGATCAAAATCATGTAAATACTATATATCACCTGTTAAAATTCATTATTTTGTCATATTAGTTATGTAAGAAAAATTGTAAAGTTATTTTTTATTAAAAACATAAAAGAAAAGAAAATCTTTTTTTATATGTAGTGGGAGTGATAAAATGGTAAAATTAGATGACCGTACTTGTGCTTATGCTATGTGCTCTTCGATTGACTTAATTTATGGTAATTTTAACCTCAATCCTTCCAAATATATTGAAAATACATTTATATATAATATTGTTTTCTTTTTTTTTTTTATCAAAAGCATATTCATCATTTTGTCATATTAGCTATATATATAAAAGAAAAATTTATCCAAATATATATATATATATATATATATATATATATATATATATAAGAAAAATTAATTTTTATTGAGAAAAATGAATGATTTTTTTTTTTTTAAAAAAAAAATTATATGAGTTCACTTGATGCCCAAGCCCTAGTTCCAGCAAGGGCTCTTCATCAGAGCATGGCTTTTTCGTCCTCTCACTATACAAATAATTGGCAATTCTGCTTTCGCGAGAGCTGCTATTGCTGGAGCTAAATAGCGGAGCAAGTCAATGAGTTTCAGTTCTGATATCTCTTCCCTCTTCTCTTGTAATATATATGAATTCGAGTTTGAGTATAAAGTTTAAAAAAAAAATAGCCGAGCAAAACGAATAACCCAAAAGCAACCACAGAAACAACCAAACCGACATTGAATAAAGAACAAACCAACAAACAAACAAACAAAAAAAAAAATTAAGAAAAAGCAATCCAAAGAAGACTAAGGACATGTTTGGTAGTAACAAAAAGATTTAAAAAATTAAAAGAGTAATGTTTCAAGAAGATATTTCTCATTTCATTTTTTTAAACAAAAATAGTATTTAGTATACAAAATAAAAGGTTAAAAAATAAGTATTAGATTGCAAAACCAATTTAATTTATATTTTCTCTCAAAATACATTAAGTTTTCTCTTTTTAAATAAGTAAATTTTAGTTTTTCTCTTTTTGAAATTAAGTATACATTAATTTTCTCTTTTTAAATATGTTAATTTAATTCACATTTTCTCTTTTTAATATATTTATTTAATTTTTATTTTTCTAAAAGAATCAAAATTAGTTTTCCTCTCTTTAAAAATAGACATATTAATTTTCTCTCAATAAGTAAATACTGTAGTTCACATTCTTGAATTATAGAGCCATAATGAAATATATGATCATTTCTGCAAACACATTAAATTTAAGTTTTCTTTTGTCAAAAAATAAATAAAATTTAGTTTTTCTCTCTCTAGAACTAAATACATTAATTTTCTCTCTCTAACAAAATTTTATTCACATTTTTCACTGGCCAAATACATTTATTTTTAAGTTTTTCTCTCTAAAAATAACCAAATCTATTTTTTTTCCTTTTAAAACTAAACACATTAATTTTTTTTTCAAAAATATCAATTTAATTCACATATTTTTCATATATATTATTCTTTTCTAAATATCAATTTAATTTAAGTTTTAAATTATTTTATATTTATCTCTTAAATGATCGATCCTAAATTTTAAGATTAAGACGTCGTTCCTTATCAATTTAATTTAAGTTTTCTTGGTCTAAAATGTCCAAGGCTGGTTTTTCAAAAAATCATTCGTGGGCTGAGCAAACAAACAGCCGAGCCCAGATTTGGGTCACATCAGATAAAAATTAACTTCTCACCCCATTTTTCTTTTATATATATTTCAAATAATATCATATCGTCCTAATCTCACACCTCAATTCGTTTGTATTCAAGTTTATTTCATTTTACTTATAACATTTTCTTTACTAAATTAAAAAATTTTGATAAAAAAAATAGAATTTTATAAATAAAAATTAAGTTTTTTGATAAAAATTGTTATTATATGAATTATATTAAAATTTTTTATTCAATTTAAATCAATACTAACCTCAACTTTTCCAAGTAAGTCATGACTTACTTGGTAAAAGTGAATTGTCAACTCTATAAAGTTGCAAAAATACCTTAATTTTATGCTTAGATCAATATTTAAGAGTAGTTTTTTTTTTTTTTTTTTTTTTTCGTTAAGAAAAGAGCAGTTTTGAAGCAATGGGCTCATTCGATATAAAATATTTAGTAATTAATTATATATAACAATAAAAAGCATAAACTCCTATATATCTTGGTGACGTGCGTAGGCACTGATAAAGATGGGATCCGAAATTCTTTTGGTTCAAAACCCCATATCTTCTTGGCATAATACGACGTCGTCCTTAATCAAGAAGTGGTGGGGGGATGTCGAGGGTTATAAGTGAAATGCCCTTAGAAATGACCAATTTTACAAAATGGGTACCTGTCAAACGGGCTTATACTATAATAATTCAACTAAAGAAAGTGATAAAAAGATTGACAGAAAGAGATTAAAGAGAGAGAAGGGTTTTGAAAGAAAATTGAGAGAGAGAGAGAGAGCTAGAGAGAGAGAGAGAGAAGAGGATTTCCAATACAATTCTAATCCATTGTATTATGTGTTAATATTACTATTTATATTAATTTTACTAACTAATTTTACTAATTTCTATTAATCTAATCTATTAACTACTATTAATTAATTTATTAACTATTAACTAATCTAACAACTATAATTAATTACTAACTGTTCTTATTAACCATAATTAACTACTAACCCTATGGTTAGCAGTTATTACAATTTTTCTCTTTTAAAGACATTTTTGTCCTCCAAGATGGGAAACAAATAATTAAAACTTTAAATCCATAAATCTTGAACCAAGATTTACATTTGTGTTGAGATATAAGATAATAAAAATGAACAATAGATGTGATTTGAGTTGCAAAGAAATTAGTGAGAGAAAAATAGAGGTAGAGAAGCTTGACTGAGACTTTTTTTAAACTTTTTTTTAGTAAAAGATTTTGTCCAATGACCAATATAAGTTCAATATTTGGAGAGATCGACAAGACCCACTATCAACTTCTTTTTTGAACAATTCAGATTCTATTTCTAGCAAAGAATTTTCTCAATGAACCTTGAAATTTCAATTTTTGAAAGATTTAGCAAGAAATCACCATTAATAGGTTTTTTCTTAATTATTTGTGACTCTTCTTCTATCATCAATATTTTTTTATTAAGAGTGGGTAAAATGAAAGATTTAGAAAGTGTATCAATATCTTATTTTTCATGCTTTTCTTTGCTTTCCGATTTTTTTTTAATTTTCTTGTTCCATTTTCACTAAAGTGTTGATATCCTTATCGATACTAAACATTTTTAACATGCGTGTCATGAAAGTATCAATCTTTTAGTCATGTTCCTCCTATTTTTTTTTCCATTCTTGTCTACGAATGTCTTATTCTTTTTTATATTTCTCAAACTAATTATTTTTCGCTATTGATTATGTTAAGAATCGTATACTCTAATATCAATTTGTCACAATTCAATTCAAGAGAGTGGTAAAAAGATTAAGAAAGAAATGAGTTAAAGAGAAAGAAAGGGGTTTAGAGAGAAAATTGAGAGAGAGAGAGAGCTAGAGAGAGAAAGAGAGGGAGAACACAAGAGAGAAAAATAGGGTTTCCAATACAATTATAATCTATGTCCATTACATATATTGATATTACTATTTATACTAATTTCATTTACTAAGTCTACTAACTTCTACTAACCCAATCTATTGATTACCACTAATTAATTTATTAACTACTAATTAATCTAACAATTACAATTAACCATTAACTATTCTTATTAATCATGATTAACTACTAACCATATGGTTAGTATTTTTAAATTCCCCTTGAAACCAATTTAAGCCGGATATTGACCTCTATCAGAATCAAGTGAACCCTCACGTAGCCAATTACTCTTTAATCATTTAATTTATTTAAACGATATATCCATATTTTAAGTAAGATTATTGCAATGTAAATAATTTTATAAGATATATAATTATCCTATATTTGTTTCTCACGGTTGACACTAAATTTTGGGATTAAGACTCCAATTATTATTATTATTTTAAGATTTATTTATATTTCTACGATTCCAAGAGCATGACTGATGGGACTTGATGAAGCATGACCAAAAAGCCCATTATCATAAGTTTTGAGATCCGTTGGGCTCACATTTCGACAAGGTGGGACATACTGAAATGCGTTGTCAATATAGAATATATCTCTCGGACGGATAGACATAGCTCACTCTCTTGGTATCTATCGACATGATCCTTCTCAGTTAGTCAGTTGGTCAACTCTAGCACCTTCTCAGTGCTTGGCTTGACTATTTGATCAACAAAATGATATTCACTTTTTCCCTAAATCACCGAATAATCTCTCATAATTAGGAAGAAGATCTTTAACTACTACCGATAAGGGAATGAATTTATACGACAACTTGAACTTTCGTAACTAATAGGATTTTAAATCTTTTAAAAATCATTCACTAAAAATTCTGTAATCTCAGGACATTTTCATAAGAAAATTATGGTTTCTGCACCCCAGTAGCTTATGGGACTTACCGTCCGTACATGAGACTATATACATCATAAAGGACATCGGCCATATATGTTTTCTTGACTCAATAATTAGCACACAAAAGACAATGCAAAGCTTTATTTTCTCTAGGTCTCTCTTTCAATCTATTTCTCTTCCTAAAACTGTTTTCTAATTTGAGTATCGAAATCTCCCTCTCTGAACACCCTCTGATGACATTTTACGAGTCCCACCAATTAGAAGGTCCAACCACCACTCATCCCATTCGAGTTATTATTTATGGAGTGAGATCTACCTCGAACAAGACTTAATTTCAAAATAATGTCAGACCACCAAATTAATGAAAAATAAAAAAAAGATCTTATCCATTTACCTGCAGCAAGAAGGGGGCTAGTCTCTAGTAGTAACTAAATTGTATATAGTAGTAACTAAATTATATATAACGAAAATATAGTTTATCTAAAAATTTATACAATTATGTTACGTTGATTGACTTAGATATCTGATGCTTTTGTTGCTGTTAAAAGGAGCCATACAATTAAAAGAAATAGTTTCACAGGAAAAGGGTGATTTTTTCCCCCTCTCTCTCTACAGAAAAGAAAATTATTATTATGATTTGATAAATGAAATATTAGTCATATCCATTTTACCTCTCTAGATTGATGTACCATTCCATGTGTCGTAAAAAGGAAATTCAGGCCTCTGTTTTTTGTTTGGGCTCAGGGCCCTGTTTTTATTCGGTGGTCCTGGGCTTTTAGCCCCCTTCAACGACAACCCCCCCACCCCAAAACAAAGAAAAAGAAAAAAAAGGAAATAATGAGTTTCATTACAATCAGTAAAACAATAAACTACCATGCTCCCATAAGTGTAGTGGTAGAGCACTGTACTGTCTCATAGGTCTCAGGTTCGAGTCAGGGAAATGGAGAAATAAGATTTGAGAGAGTCAGCATCTTAATGGAAGTATAGTGCTCGGACCGAATTAATCAGATAAAGTTCAAATATTGATAGATGAAAAAAAAATGTAAAACGATAAACTTATCACAGTCCGAATATCTTAGCCTTTGAGTCAACAACCACTCAGTTGTGTTGACAACACTTCGATATCTGGAAGGCCCATCACTGTAGTCCATTCTTTTGAGACAATGTTTGAGAGAATTAAGATGGCCAGTGTGAAGCCAAGTGTTCAGGTAATTGAAAAATCCAGGCCCAATTAAGCCCGCTCGGCCCACAAAATGCATGAAACCCAGAAAGAAATGTCAAGTCTTGCAAATACACCAGTTATGCTACGAACTTCCTTTAACAGCATAATACTAAATTTTTTTAATCAAAATCTCAAATTCAGATTTTTAAAATGAAAAACCAGATACTAAAAAAGTCAACCTTTAAATTGAATCTCACGGCGGTTGAAATGGATTAATCAGATAACCAAACACCAGTTGGACACCGGAAGCGAGTAGGGTTTGTTGGATCAGAAAGGGAAGGGAAGGCTGAGGTTTTGTTTGTTTTCTTTCGCCTCTTATTTACCCAAATATATATATATATATATATATCAGTTGGACAAGACAAAAAAATATATATAGACTAGTTATGCGGCAGAAATTTTTTGTATTATATCCAAATTACTATATATACATCTAACATGATATATAAATAAATAAAAATAATAAATAAATTTTAAAATTAAAATACGTTCAGATATTAGATCAGTTAGAGAAATACGTAAATGTCCCATTCACTCCTATAATAACAAAGGGGAAAAAAAAGGAAGAAAGAATTGATTAGATTTGGCTTTGTTGGTCATGAAGCATGACTCTTAGTCAATTTTATTGACCTGTAATTTCCCATTAATCAAACTTGGGATTTCGACATCGAGGTTATGTATGCTCCTTTCCTTATTTCAAAGTCCATGTTTAAATAGCAAAAGTTGAATTGCTAAAGACAATATGGAGGCGTGGTAGAATTTGAACTACAAGTATCATATTCTAACCATTTGGCTCTTTTCGTTTTCCTTTGTTTTTTTTTGGGTCAAGATGAAATTGATTGTTGCACATTATCATAAGCCTAATTTTGACTACTTATTTTGTCGGCAAAATAGAGGATTCACTCGATTGAAAAATAAGGGTCAACATTCAAGTGTTCAAAATTAGACAAAAGTTGAAAGCAAAACAAAGTAGCTTTGGAAACCAAAGCTACTTTTTCCTCAAAAATTTTATTTTTTTAAGGTTGGTATTTAAGAAATTATGAAAACTACTCAAACCAAAAAAATATGTTCTCTCTCACTTCTATTTGTTTAATAGGAGACATGCGGGTTTAGAATTATAAAATAGAGATAACTCTGATCATAGAGTTATTAAATAAATTAAAATCTTTGAAATTTAAACATGATCCAAAACTATGAGATATAATACTTTAGCTTTATATTATCGCCTATTTTTTATACGTTGATGTTAGATTCTTGAATGCCCCATAAATCATTTATCTTTTCTATGCAGCCATACTAAAATTCGTGCGTGGTATTCTTTTATAAACTTTTGATTGGTTAATGAGAACATTAGGGAGCAGTGTTTCTAAAACTGGATTGAATCGGTCGGTTCGACCTTGAATCTTTTTATAATCCGATTCGATTTTTATTATTAAATCATATAAAGTTAAATCCGATCAAAACCGTTTAAAATCGACCGATCCGACCAATATAATTGATGGGACCATGTCCCAAAAGGTTCAATGCAAAAAGGGTCTAACTTGGATGATGTCCATAATTCATAAAGACTAGTGTGTTCGGAACTACCGATGGAATCTATCTCCCCAAATAGGCCATATCGCCCTGAACTGTCAATGAAATCTTTCTCCTCGAACATTGTCGCCAGTTACGTTAGGAACTATCCCCCATATTATCCTATCAACCGTTTGACTAATTCCCGATGACGTCTATTCGATCGCTTCATGAAAATGCTCGATGCTTCCGAATACTTGTCTCTCCCTCAACCGATGACCAACAGTCGACCGCTTTGGTTCTTACCAAATTAAATGTAATATTTCACTGAGTCTAATGACATTTATTTCCTATCTTGGTACGAAACATATCTTTTGAATAAGGGAAGAAATCTCCCCATATATTCAATTTCCTAAACGATAGGGATGACGAATTATTTGAATCATTTGATTATCGAAATCCCGAAATTTTTGAACTTCTGTATAAAGAAATTAGGGTTGTAACACCCATAATTCACACGATTCTAACAGAACATCCTATAAAGACCTCAATACATAGCAACCCAAGTAAGTTCCTTTGAAAAAGCACTAGGCACACAGGTCATAAAGAGATCCGTTCTCCCTCTTTTTCTCTCAGTCTGTTTTAATCCCATTCGAAAACTACTATTTCTAACTTGAATATCGGAGTCTTCCCCACCAGAATACCCTCTGGCTCTCTTTTGCAGGTTTTAAATTCTTTATCCAAGTCACCGATTAAGTCAAGAAAAAGTCGGATCTGTTTTGTCAAAATCCACTTCCAACAGATTGGCCCTATCCATTGGAAAGTAGATTGGAGCAGCTTTATCAAAATTCTTGGATCGTCAAGCAGTCATGCTTCCCAAGAGGAGACCTAGAATCGCATCAAAGGCGACATCCGCCGGGGATGGCCATACCGTTACCCCAACCGACACAGCCATCCCCATGGCACTTGCTCATTTCATCGATAATTGTGCCACTCATTCTCAGCCTCCCAGTTCGGAATGGGTTTTGCAACTTGCACCCCAAGAATGCCCTGCCTTGCCTCCTGTGCCAACATCCCCAGAACGGGTCAACTGGATAGGTTGGAATCCAGAATCTAGAATATAAGCAAGTAGCTAGAAGGGCTTAGCTGCGCCGTTAGGCCAGAGGGTTAGTCTTCTTCAAGAGGGTCTGGACATGTATGCTCTTGACGGCATATGCCATCGCTCAACTATGAGCCCTCGACGGCCTCTTGCCGTGATCCCGAAGACTTGAGAAGGCAAGTCGAACAGATTGTTGTTGATGAACTTAAACGAACCAATACTCGGGAAAACTAGGTCCCCCCTTTATCTCACTAGTGTTTCGCCATTTGATTTGAAAGTCTCTTCAAAACCGATGCCTCAGGATGTGCTTTTGCCTCCCATGGAGAGGTACGATGACACGACCGACTCTCGTGATCATATGACACACTTCGTGATGATAATGATCTCTAGAGATATGATGGATGCCACTATGTATAAGCACTTTCCTACAATTCTCAAAGGGAACGCATTGATATGGTTCAATTCATTTCCACCGCTTAGTATCAAGACCTTTTCTCAACTTTGACAACAGTTCGAGACTCAATTCGTAATCAGTGGAGGGATAAAAAGAAACTCTACCTCTCTACTATCATTACAACAAAGGGATGACGAGCTCTTAAGGGATTTCTTAGAGAAGTTTAAGACCGAAATGATAAATGTCCTAGTTTTGAACCACTTTATCGTGTTGCCCGCATTGCTCACTGGATTGCGACCTTTAGGTATGAAGACCTTAATCACGAAGAACCTTCTTTCTATCATTCAAGAATTTTACTCTCGTGCTGAGAAATACATCACAGCCGAAGGCGCCGAGGTGTTTGACCGACGAAGGAACCGACTACCCCAGCGAGAACTTAGCCGATCATCTTGGCCGCTTTCGCCAAAGAAGAACAGATCGGGTCCTCCTCCTGCACGAAAATTTAACACTTACACTCCCCTAAATCCCCTAAATGAGACTCCTAGTCAAGTTTTGCTCTAAATCAGGGACCAACCTTACGTCCGATGGCCTCCTTAACCCACGGAGGATGACCCCAAAAGGACAAGACCAAGTACTGTTAATTCTATCGCGATTATGGACATTTGACCTACGACTATAGAAAGCTCAAAGATGAGCTAGAATCCTTAGTCGGAAGTGGGAGGCTACAAAGATTTATTAGTAGAGAGGGGAGAAATATGCCGCACCCTGATTGACAGGCTCCACCATGACAAAACGGACTAGATGATCTACCGGTCACTCAACCACCAACTAACTGGCAGGATGGAGTGATCCTCCAAATTCATGAAGAGCGGGCCTATCGGAAATCTTGTTTCCAGCCGATGTTTCAGATCCTCAAGATAGTTTGCAAGGAAGCGAGGTTGAGCGTCTAGTCGCACCAATCTTTTACTCGCATAACGTCCATTTCTCCACTCTGTCAGAGGTACTAACAACTCACGTCAACGAAGAACCCAAAGGCAAGCGACCGATCATTAGTTTCACCAATGAAAACTTAGTTAGGGTAGATTCAAACTGTCGTGACTCTCTCGTTGTTACTGCTAAAATCGGTTCGTACAAATTTCAAAGTATCTTTGTCGATCAAGAAGTGTGGTGCAATCTCTTGTACTAGGACGCTTTCAAACAGATGAGTTTTGGTCCCCTGCATCTCCAACCCCATGCAGGTCCGGTCAAAGAACTCTTCCGTGAGTGAATATACCTCGAGGGGATTATTTTACTCCCAATCACACTTGGTTTATTGCCAAACCATGTGACAGTTACAACGATATTCAACGTTGTCAACCTTCCCCTGCTCTACAATGCTATCTTGGGAAGGCTAAGCTTAAACGCCATAGAAGCTCTACTTAGCACGAAACAGATGAAAGTCAAGTTTAGAACTCCACTTGGGATCGGAACATTGTCTTGTGACTCGGAGCCCTTGGCATCTACCTTAAAGTGATTATCGTGGTACGTTTCAATTATCTCACGTAGCTCTTATGTTATTGCAATAGTATTCTTTCATTTGGCGTTTAACACGCATGATTATCTTACTGATTGTACCTTATCGAACTATCCCATCGATTACCTTATACCAAAAGAAACGTACCGACAACAAGGGATTAAACTCCCCGAATGGGTCTGTGTCGCCATGATCTAACGATGGGATTTAACTCCCCAAATGGGCTTGCGTCGCCTTGATTTAATGAAGAGATCTAACTCTCTGAACGGATTTGCGTCATCCCGATCTAACGAAGGGATCTAACTCCCAAACGGGTCCATGTCGCCCCAATCAAACGAAGGGACCTAACTCCCTGAATGGGGCTATGTCGCCCCGATTTAGTGAAGGGACCTAACTACTCGAATAAGCCTCCATTGCCCCGATCGAACGAAGGGATCTAACTTATCGAACGGACCTGCATCGCCTCAATCTAACGAAGGGATCTAACTCTCCGAATGTGATTGTATCATCATGATCAAACGAAGGGATCTAACTCCCCGAACGGGCCTACCTCACCCTAATTTAATGAAGGGATCTAACTCCCCGAATAAGCATGCGTCGCTTCAATCTAATGAAGGGACTTGACTCCCTGAAGGGGTTTACGTCATCCCGATCTAACGAAGGGATCTAAAACTCCGAATGGGTCTATGTCACATCGATCTACCGAAGGAATCTAACTCTCCAAACGGGCTTGTGTCGCACTGACTCCTCCAAAGGACATCCTCATCCCTCACTCTCGAATGAATCTTAACAAGTGCCGCCTATCTAAAAGTCAGAGTCCCTTGTCAAGACCTACATTTGAAGAATGCCCCAAGATGGGCCGGTATCTTCCGAAGAAGTTTGGAACAACTTAGTGTGACCAGAGCAACGAGTTTGCTTGAGTTATCTAAACGACAAAGGGAATATCCCCTGTTGTTATCACATACTGAACAAAAAAGCATATAAGAATCCTTCATAAAGAATCTCTGTAATACAATAGCGTAAGAGTTATATAGGCTTGGAGGGAATAGGGGGAAGCACGAAGATCTTCTGAGATGAAGTTTTCACAGCGACTGTAATCGGTTCGGAAGTAATACTGATTGACTTAGAGAGGGTCATGCTTCGGTCCAATGTTTCCTGACTGGCAGTTCCCTTGCTTGGGGGTAGAACTTCATCCAATCCAAGTCGACGGATTATCTCTTCGACATACTTTAGTTTCTCAGTCAATTCACGCTGAGAATCCCTAAAAACAGTGGCACTTCTGACTAAATATTCCACCGACTCAACTGCTCTCTGTTCTGCCACCTGAAGAGACTCCTCACGTAATTGGACTAAAATCTCAGTAGTCTACAGGCATGCCTCAAGGACCTTCTTCTTGAACTCTACTTTCTTGAAATAACTCTGGAATTGATCCATGTCTAATCGAAGGCTTCTCACTTCCTCCTCCTTCTTAGCAAGCGAGACCTTGAGTGTCTCCTTTGCCCCTGTATTTTTTTTCCTCTGATCAGGAGTGCCTCATAATGACAAGACTTGAGCGCTTAGCCAATTGACCAGCTCTTCCAAATGCCCTACCATTTGTTTCCTCTGCCGTTCCTGAAGCTTTTGCCAGAGCCATCGTCTACAAAAAGAAAAAAGAGAAAAGGAAGAACTGGATTAACTAATGATAGAGAAAAGACAAAGCAGGATGAATCCAAAGGACAATACCATTAAGCCAAGAGACTTAGAGCCCCACCGGCCTATTCTATGGATATGTTATACAACTCTAAGTCACAATGATGAAAGTCTAGCCGATCGACTATTTTCTCTACTTCATCTAAGTCCACGTAGCTATATTGTTTATCTATTATGCTAATAGCGATTGTCCCTCTCTCATTCGATCCCTTGTCACCATAAAAGGATCGAATAGGAATAGAAAGGGAGATAACGGTCCCATCGGACACCTTGTCTTTTCTTTTGCTAAAAGGCTACAATGCAATAGCACATGACGGACCAGCCAATTCTTCAACCTATACGACTCGAGCCCCTGTCCTCCTCGGTGCCTTTGCAATTGTAATAAGTGACTGGGTCCCTTCGAACCTCTCCATTATGGGTACCCTCTGTGCTAAAGTACCTTTATTATCAGTAAGTGGCAAACGACCAATCTTACTAGACTTTGCTGGCTTGGCTTCGAGTAGTCTCAATGTAACCGAGGGCGTATGTCCCTTGGCTTCTTTGTATGCTTCGTGCCCTCCTCCCGCTGGAGACTCAGGCTATGTAATCTTTCTTCTCTTAACCGAAGGAAGCATGAGCATGGGTTGGGCCTTCGGTGCCTCGTCAGTCCTCTTCGAAGGATTCTTCACGTTCAAATCTTTGTCAATAGTAATCTCTCTCAGCAGTGCATCAACCGCAAGGTCCAAAATGTCGACTAACCCAATTCTCTCTCTGCTGACTAAGAGGGGTCTATCGATCTTCTTCTTCTCTTCTACCAACAAGTCTGCTAACAACAACATTTGGTCATCCGTCAAGGAGCCAATAAAGATGAACCTTCGAGTAGACTTACAGTAACTACCGATCGAGTGCATAAAATAAAAATGATGAGAAGGGTTTGAAGGTTGTAACCCAAGCGAAGGCATCCCATCGGCCTGGGGGAGCACTGGTATGAGTTTCTTATCCTTGAATTCCATGAAAAAATATTTATGCATGTAATTACTACTAATGGATTCCTTGTAACGAAATCCCCAGTTAGACTCAGGTCGGATCTGCAACTTGTACTAATCTCAAGTCGAGTTCTTATTCATGTACCTCACCAGAGAAAAGAGGACCACCAAGATATCGAAATCAAAACGAAGATGACAAAACTCTAAAAGGAAAATCATAACAACAATCACGCGCCAAGCACGGAAATATGTTCCAATGACGAAACACCTTAGCAAACGAGTTAGTATATGACACCCATAAATCAAATTTCACCATCTATTTATACAATGGAACACATTTCTCCGGTGTTTTGTTCGCCCTATCCTCATCTGTGGTCGATATCAGGGTGTAATCATCGCCCAATAGCATACTGGTCTGCACTTCCTAGAGTTCTCCCATTAATATAACACTCGTAATGTCACTAATGCTTTGAAGAGCAGAGTCTCTTGCCATTCCTCTCAAAGAAAATCTCTTGCGTGTTGAGATGGTCCAATAGATAGAAAAGTAGATGCGAAGAAGAGGAAATGTCAAATCCTCTCCCAAGAGAAAGCTTATAAGGAACACTACAGGCGGTTCGTAAAATATGAAACGACACGTGTTGCAACAAAGGCTTTGCATCTCTCAATGACTACTACTCATGACATCTTTCTTACAAAACGACGCCATGAGTCGAGGGGAAATAATGAGACCATGTCCCCAAAAGGTCCAATATGAAAAGGGACTACTTGGGTAACGTCCATAATTCTTAAAGACTAGTGTGTTCAAAACTGCTGATGAGATCTATCTCTCTGAATGGGTCCTATCACCCCGAATTGTCGTTGAGATTTATCATCCCGAACTTTTGATGAGATTTTTCTCCCCGAACATTGTCGTCAGTCACGTTAGGGAACTGTCCCCCATATTATCCTATCAATCGTTTGACTAATTCACGATAACGTTTATTTGATCGCTCCATGAAAGTGTTCGGTGCTCCCGAATACTCGTCTCTCCCTCGACCAATGACTAGCAGTCGACTCCTTTGGTTCTTACCAAATCAAAAGTAATATTCCACTAAATCTATTAACATTTGTTTTCAATCTTGATATGAAACATATCTTTCGGATAAGAGAAGAAATCTCCCTATATATTCAACTTCCTAAATGATAGGGATAACGAATCTTTCAAATCATTTGATTATCAAAATCTCAGAATTTTTGGACCTTTGCATGAGTAAGCTAGGGTTGTAACACCCCGAGTTTACACAATTCTAGTAGAACATCCTATAAAGACCTTCGATACACAGTAGTCCAAGTAAGTTCTTTTGAAAAAACAATGGGCACACAGGTCACAGAGAGATTCGTTCTTTCTCTTTCTCTCAGTCTGTTCTAATCCCATTTGAAAACCTTTCTTTACGAGTTGAGCATCGAAACCTCTCTCGCCAAAACACCTCTGGCGCTCTTTTACAAGTTTTAAATTCTTCATCCAAGTCGTCGTTCGAGTCAAGGAGGAATCAGATCTGTGAAATCAAGACTCACCTCCAATAGTAATAGATAAATTATATATAGAGTTTATTTTATTTTTAAATATATAATATATAAATTATATATATAATATCATGTTAATATGATTCGGTTTATAAAATGATTCGATCGGTCTAATTAACAGACTAATAAATTATTTGGTTGATCGAGTTATTTCTTGATTTGATTCTAAAAACATTATTAGGAGGGGAGGAGGGTTCACATGGGCGTGGGATTCTAGTGGTCAAGCCGAAAAAGAGAAAAGGCAATCCTCTCATTAAATGTGGTTAACAGCCGAAACAGAAACCCTAGAAAAATGCATATCCAACGAGATTAATATTTACTATATTTAGTAGTAACCCAACAAAAGTGGTTAATTGGGCCCCGCATTATGGTTTTTGGACGCCGTTGATTGATTGTGAGTGGGAATCGTTAAGGCCCATGTTACATGCAACCCCCACCCCTTCCCCAAATTTATGGACCCATCCCAATTAAAACAAAAGTTGGGGGCTTTTTCCTAAATTTAGCAAAATCCCCATCTTGCCAATCCTACATCACTCACACGAAAATGTCAAAGGTTTTTGCCAACCTGAGTCCTATGAGCACTTATTTAAATATACTCGCAAGTGTATCAAAAGTATAAATTTATTATTTTTCCTTTTTATAAGAAAAATAATAAATTATTTTTTTAATGATATTCTTGAGAATTAAAAATTTATTATTATTAAAATTAGGGACAAGATAAATTTATTTCGGTGAGAAAAGTAAGTGCACGGGGCAAGAACGAAGGGGACAAAGATATAACAAATAGTCCTTGTAGAGACACTCGAATGATAAAGTGTTATTGTTTAAGTATCTTTCTAACTTTTGTGTGAGTGTATGTATTTTTACGATTTCTGTAACCTCTACACATATATAAAAAAGATATAACAAATAATATTTAAAAAATTTTTAGTGATATTTTAAAAATTTTTGTAATATCTTGAAAACTTTTAATTATAATTTTGAGGTCTTTAAACATACTATTTGAAATGGGGTAAAGATACACAATTTTCTTTCATCAAAATTTTGCCTTGGGGAGTTGCCCAGGGCTCTTGCTTTGCCCACATCGCCCATAATCAAAATCAAAATTCCAATCCCCAACATGAATCTTCATGGCCAGCGTCCCTCGAGACATAGCAGAGATTACTATGGTACGCCCTAATTGGCTCATTCGTCAAAAGATCAGAATTTTTTATTGCTTCAAGTAATCCATTAATTGAATGCTTTTTGAAATACAAACAAGTGGTCGAGTTCGAAAAGAAAGATGCTTTTGGGGTTGCTTCTTCATTCATGAGATTCCACGCCAAACACTTTTACTAAATTGGGTTGAGAAGACTAGGATGTTCGTACAGGACATAAATGGGTTTAGGATGTGGACTTTCTCATGGGGTTCTCTGTTCCTTGAAGAAAAGCGAAGGCCTAAAGATAAGATCACTTCTCATGCGTATCAGTACCCCCTTTAAAGTCACAAGTCGTTTAGCATAACAAAATTTGCCTTTGTTAGTAAAAAAGTTAACCCTCGATATGGAGACTCAGCCCCGTCTTAGCATTTTTGAAATGAAGGCTCTCTTTTGTACCTCGCCAGACCCAAAGACACCTTCAAAGCTGCAAGGAAGCTTTCCCCAATACGAGAGAGAGAGAGAGAGAGAGAGAGAGAGAGAGAGAGAGAGAGAGAGAGAGAGATTTGTCAAGTAATTAAAGGGATGGTCTTGAAAAATTGAAAGCAATCCACTTAAATCCTATTAAATAAGTTGTATTATCCTTCGAAGATCAATTACTTGCCACTTTGGTGAAGCCAACTATGATTTCAAACTCAAAAATTCCATTTCTTTTTAATTTGCTCTTCTTACGCACAACGGTTGGCATTGTAAGAATAAATGCATGAATTTCTTTTCAATGTTAATGGATGCTTTAAAAAATTGTACAGGCAATGAACAAAGATTTACTATCAATTTACCAATGAATTATAAATCAATTGATATCATCCATTTCCTCTTAAAGGTCTCGAGTTTGAGTCTCTCTTATATACAAAAAAGATTTACAAAAATCTCTTCACACTTTGAAAAAAAAAGTTTGCCAACAAGGGTTTTATTTACATGGTTAAAATTTTTTGTCACATTTAAAGAAATATCAAACACATAAAATAATCAATAATTACATGCGCTCAAAGACATAGAATTTCACATAGGTTTACCTCCAAAGAACGTTTTTTTTAACTAATTTCAGAGATAATTCGATGGTTTGACCAATCGAAGTTTACTTTGATATTCTATGTTGCAAGAAAAGAAGGCACACATGAAGCATGCTCTAGGGTGAGTCCATATAGGCTTCAACATTTTTTTGCTAAATTCAGACCACAGACTTTTCCGGTGTGTTTTGAATGTCCCTATTGCCGGTCTTAGGGCACATTTTTTATACACAATGATTATCTAATTTAATTGGTCTTGAACGAGATTGGTGACCTAATTATGGCATTGACAAAGGTGAGGTAAACAAAATCAAAGGGGGAAAAAACAGAGAGAGAGAGAGAGAGAGAGAGAGAGAGAGAGAGAGAGAGAGAGAGAGAGAGAGAGAACAAATTTGAAAACCAAGGAGGTTTACATTAAAAACCATAAAGAGGACATAGAAAAAGAAACAATTCTTTAAAGAAAGGGGTGGGAAGACAATCTCAAAAAAAAAAAAAAAATGATGTATATATATATGGTAAACATGCAACTTCAAGTACTAGAACTATCAACCAAAATACATATGACCTAATTTATTTTTTACATATACAGATTACCTAATCACTTAGCATGCTAGATTCACCATAAACACCCTATAAAAATTCTTAGTTCCTTAACTAGAACGGTCACATTGTGATGTATGAGAAGGTCACAACTGCAAAAAATTCAAAATTTATCAAAGCTTGAATACATACTAACATGACTTTCAATGATGTGTTTTTGGATCGGATGACATTAATTAATCAAGTTTGGACACATTAATATAGAAAATCAAGATTAAAGTTCGATCCCCATCGAGTAAATCACCATGACCTGCTTAATCGAAAGATTAGAATTTTAATTCGGGGGTATTTATTAGAGTTTTTGCATGCCTAAATGATCAAATTACCAAAAATGGGAGGAGTTGGTTGGGCAAAGCCTTAAGAGATAAGAAGACTAAAACCATACAATAATTGACTATTTTTGTTTTGGTGTGGATGTGCTCCCATGTACCTAATCCACATAAATATTTAATTATTTAAAATAGTCTTTTGGAGGTTGAAGTGGGGTACGGGGAAAAAATAATGAAAACAAAATTAAAAATTCAAATGCAGCCTTAGACAAACTAGAGGGTTTTTTGATCTTGTGTTTGTTTTTTTCCCTCTTAACATATAATAATTCAAACATAAAAAACTACTATGAAAATGACAGTTGGAAATAAACAAATAAAATTTTATTTGCAAATATATCTTATTATATATGTTCAATTCTTTAATGAAAAATATTTTTGGTCAATACATAATCTAATACACTTAAATATACACAAGTTATACCAAAGTTTGTATAATTAACATTTTAATTATATAATCGTGGTCAATGCATTTGGATGGTCTGATTTATAATATATGTTCTTCGCTCCCAAGCTTGTAGATTTTGAACCCCAAAAATTTGCATAGCTTTACAATACTGGAGTCCTATTCTCCAATCATGGATGAACTATGGAAACTTCGGTTCAAAATTAAATGAAGGAGCTGTGAGATACAATGAGAGAGTGTTGATACAGAAATGAAATTGTCAATGAGTTATAATTCAACTGATATCATTCATTTTCTTTTAAAAGTCTCATGTTCGAGATTCATATATATATATATATATATACATATATATATATATTTCAATCACGTAGGATACATTACCTTTTTACCCGGGCAATGGCCATGGGTTATCTCTAGGATACATTTCTTTTTCTTCTTGTCTTTGTATATATGTAATTGACTAAACTTTGTTAAGAGAAGAATCTGGCGGCTAATGTTAAATGAAGTAAATGGTCAAAGCTATCTATAGTTATATATATTATGAATTTATATTTAATTATGAGAATCATATATACTAAAATCATGTATAATCTCAATTATTAGGATCCAATGTAACAAATTGTTATATAAAATAGTAACGTGGGTCTTGGAAGATGCTAAGGTTTTACTGATAAAATAAGCTGAGAATTGTAATCTTAGGCATTTAGTCATCATTTCATATTTAGAGAGAGAGATGGAGAGAGAGAGCAGCCAAATAATCATATTAGGATCAAACTTAACAAATTGTATATCTATGTTTCCCTTTTAAATGGAAACTAATGAAAATAATGTTACCTAAAATTAATTAGTCAAATTTAGAAGATGCTAAGGTTGTTAGAAATTTAACCTAAAGTTAAGAAACACAGACACCCAGTCACCACCAATTTAAAATGGCCTCTCTGACCCCTAAAAAATGGTAGAGAGAGAGAGAAGCCAAATAATCTCTAACACGAGGAATGAAATTTGTACACAGTCGAATAATATTTAACTTTTATAGTTAATTACAAGTTTAGTCTCTAAATTTTGTTTAAATTTTACAAATTAGTCTATGTAATTAGGAATACTATTTTGTGATCCACAAATCTTTAAAATTGTAACAAGTTGATACTTCCGTCACTGAAGGTGACATGATGACCGTTAAGTACTGATGTGGTGGTCTACGTGGGCATATCATCCCCCTGTGACTTTCATGTGGTAGTGCTATAATGTTCAGTTATTGACGTGGCACTGCTACGTCAACATAGATTGAAAAAAACAAAAGGAAAGAATCACTCCTATCTCTCTCTCTCTCTCTCTAAGAAGATATGAAGTTCGTGGGTTTCACAAATGGCTCCAACACCAGTATCAAAATCGAATCAAACCTATTCACTTCACCCCTGCCAAAAACCCTAACCCATCACCAAACCCCAATGCAATCCTTAAAGAAACCCTATCCGCACGAATTCGTGATTATCCATATCGAAAAGACAAACATGTTTAGGCTTTACACATAAATCAAGATCGAAAACCCTATCTAGTCGATTCGACTTCACCCTTGGTCATTGATTTTGTTCACCATCTCCCATAGCTATGTACCTTCTACGGTTTAGCCTTTAATTTCGTTCACCACCATTCGCCACCGCCTTGATTCGCCTTAGCTTTTGTTATCTTCAATTCGCCTATTTGATTTCCAGTTATCAATCACCATTCGACCACTATTGTTATAACTGATCGGGGGAATTTATGCCTTCAATTTCTTCCTCTGCGGTCATCGGATCTCATATACTAGACACCATCTTCGGATTACACATTCAACTTAGGTTCCTTTTTTTTTTTTGGTTTTCATTTCTTCAAGAGAGAGATAAAAACTACGATTAGGGTTTCAAATCTTTGGTATTCAACTTTTAACCTTTTTGGCCTTCTATAGATTTCTTATGAAGATCGGATGATATTTACACCACAGAGGAAGGCATGGTCCGGTTGTTCTTTGACGTTGAAGAGTGATTCGCAAAAGAACTCCCCACAATGGCGGAGATGGAGAAAGAGGGAGTAGAGCAAGAAAAATACAGGGGAGGGGAAAATAGGAGTTCACAATGGAGAGGATCGCCTCATTGGTATGCATCTATCGCCTTAATTAACCTTATGAATAACCATAAAAAGTGGGATTAGCATATATGGTCAAGAAATTAGGAACAAGCGGAAGGAAATGAATGGGGGTTTGGGAGGACCTGCAATGCTTGAAGAGAGATTTCTTGAGAAGTTTGTCAGTGTGGGATTTGAGAGCTTCATTGGGGATGACAATGTTGCGGCCTCTCTTCAGGGGCCTCGCGTTCTCCTTGAACATTTATTTAGGTAGAGTAACTTTGTCTCTGGATCCATCCTCACAACTTCTTCCATGTTTGTCTCTATGTTGGTGGATGGGTGCGCGCGCTCTCTCTCTCTCTCTCAATTGATTTTTTTTAATATATTTGGGGGTTTGGGGGGGGGTGTGGGGTTGACGTGGCACTTGATTTTTTGTAATACATTGGGGGTTTTTGGAAACTGATGTGGTAGTTGACGTGGCACTGCCACATCAGCAACTGAATTGCATGGTATTGCCAAGTCAGTAAATGCGACACGATTGCATGATGTATTGAAGGTGTTGATCTGGTATCGTCATGTTAGTATTTATACGTTTACATAAATTATCATATCAATTTTTAATGGTCATTTTATCACTGTTAGTAATACAAAAATCAACTCATTATAATTTTAAAAGTTTTAGGAATTATAAAATTATATTTTTATTTATAAAAACTAATTTATAAAAATCAGATAAAATTTAACGATTGAACATGTAATTAACTCTTAGACTTTACCTTTTGGGCATCGTTTTCTCTGCAGGTAAGTTTCTTTTGTTGGGAGTGGTTGGAGATTGTGAAGAGTAATCGTCGGACGGTCTTTTGGGTCCCACCCGTAAAGAAAGATCACAGCCGTCGGGTAGTGGGCCCGACAAGCACCTCTATTGGCAGTTTCACAATGGGGATAGTCAACGGTCTTTACTTTGGAGTTCGGACAGCTGCCTGTAATAATTATGAGAAGTCCTACAAATCTACCCCCTGAAGATTCCTAATTGCTGCAGCTACAGATATCCTCCCTATTTCTAAATATTTATATTTGCAGTCAAGATAATTTTTTTTTTCCTTTTTTTTTTAATATATATATATATATATATATATATATATATTCTCCTCGATTTGGTTAAATTTCATTTCTGGAAACGCCTCTATTCCATGAATGTGTTTAGGTTTTAGTAGTAAAAAACAATTATACCTTTGGATAAGCAAACATTTTTATTTTTTAATCCTCCTCTACTACAGGAAATTTAATAAAAATAAAATATAATTCTTACTATATAACTCAGAAATTACACATATCAACCGTATAATAGATAAATAATGTGTATAAATTCAAAATTTCTCTAACATGATTTGCAGAGATAAATATAAATATAATAGATTTCGTATTTAAAATAAGATTTACTCCACTAGTTTATTAAAAAATTATTAGATCAGTGTTGAGAGATAGAGTTATACATTCTTTTGTAATAATATAATTTGAAAATCTTTTAAATTAAAAAAGGTGATCCATGCGCTTCTCATATTCGATCTCTTTTAAGTTATTACCATAAGAGGAGGATTTTAATTTCTTCAAAAAATTTATTATGGTGCTATTGATCAATTATTCTAAACATACTAGATTGTTTCTAACATATTGTGAATTAAAACCATTTTAACGTTAAAAATTCTAATATTTTATTTCGAATTAAGGTACGATAATAGAATATATTTTGAAGCTAAACAATTGTTTTCCATCTAACTTAGACAGTAAAGCTGCGTTATAGTTATATCATTACAAAAAAAAAAAAAATTCTTTATCCTATTAAATGGGGTCAGTTATATAAATTCTTTTACGACATTGTAGTTATATCATTAACCTAATTAAAATTTATTGTATTTATATGTTGGTCTTATTTTCTCTCAGATTTAGATTTTGTTAGTGTTGTTGGCCATGGATGCCTTGAAACTTGAAAACAAGTTCTCTGCCTTTTCTCTTGGAATATTTTGGGTTTCAAAGTTTATTTTTTCAATTTTGGAAGGTTAAAATAAAAATAAATTAGCTAAATAAATATGGCAAACAATTTACCAGATACAAGTTGTTTGTCATGCTCTGAGTAACATTCCAATTATTGGGGAACAGTGTTCTCATTATTAGGGCATTGTGGGCAATGGGCCATATCAAGCTTTGATTTGCTTTTGTATGTATGGCATGAATACCCATCATCCTCTAATACCTAACCCTACTCAACTAGCTGGACCAAATATCTCCACATTGTCGTTATTGGAGAAATCAGATACGAGAGAGGATCAATTTCTAAGTTTGAGAATTGAACTAGGATCAAATTTAGCATCAAGTCAAATCCAAACAATAAGTTTCGGGAGTTTGAAGTTGCCATTCTGCAGCCTGCCTTAAAATTTTACATATTTTAGCTCGATCACTAAAATAATATATATTTATGAGAAAAACCTATTCCCGACATTGTTTGCATTAGGAATTTTCGATATTAGATTATTAAATAAAAATAAAAAAAAAATTTCAAATTAAGCCATCCGATATTTTTTTGTAGTTACGACGGACAAGACAATATGCCCTTATCTTTTATCTTGACTACAATGACCCATCATAATAAAAATGAATCCTTTTGAATTCTGTACATTTTGTCGTGATCACGATTGAACCATCATGGTTGCAATGGCAACCTGATATAAGAAAACTCTAATTTGGGATTCTTTGGACTCTAGGTGATTTTTTGACCTAATTTGACTTATTTTGATCGGATTCTTTTGTATATTAATTCATTGATTTTGATTCTATTAGAGCTTTTTTTGGCTGGATTCAAAGTGACCTACAGCCATCTAGGTTTTGGGTGACCTTCAACCATTGTATTTTGATATCGCCGGATTGCAGAGAATCTACAATCTTGATTCTAATATCTAATATCCATGTTGGGAATAGATTGATGAGAATTTGATTGATAAGATAATTTTGATAAATGCCTCTATTTTATAAATATGATCTACATGATTACATTAAAGAAAATTTCAATCTACGATACCGTTGTACCATGCTTTTTAACCCTTAATTTCCAAGAGCTAATCATTTTTTCTTTCCCCCTTTCAGGTCTTGCGAGGCACAAGGGATAGAGGAGATATGTAGTGCTAATGTGCCTAGAGGCCAAGAGTATGAGGGAATATGTTGCGAGACCTAGCTGTACCCAGTGATGGACCTACATAAAGCTCAAGGTGGGCAATTGCACCCCTCAATTTTCTAAAATTCATATGACCCATATCCATTTTACCCTCACTTAATTATAATTTTGCCTTCACTTATATTTTTTAAAACTCATTCATTTGATTAAATTTCATATAATTTTTTTCAAAAACTAATTATATAATAAGAATAAAATATGGCATCACTATCACATATTTTAAATCAGTAAAAAATATTTTATAGTCTTTAAAGTAAAAAAAAAAGATACATAATATTACAATTTCGAGAAATATTAATTCATGTTTATTGCTTTAACAAATATGCTACTTTGGTTGGATCTATGATTGTAAGATGTTACTCCTTTTGCCTTTAACCTTTATCTTAAAACCCTTGGAATTCACACTTGTTTTTGAGGACCCCTAGTCTTATCATGTATTCGATCATTAGTTGGTCTGTTATGAAAATACTTTTTGTTAAAATTAATATTAGATTTAACATAAATTATATGGAGTTTCTAAAGCAAAAAACAATTTTTTGGATAACCAATGGAAAAAATAATTGATACAATAATAATTTTATCTTCCAGAGAAATTATTTTTATCAAAAATTTTTTCTTTTAGTTTAGAAACACTTTAAATAAAATACAATATTACGAATGTAAGTTTGTCGACATAAATTGAGATTTTTTTTTAAAATTTTTTTATAGGTGTGTTCTTTTGAAGACCATAAAACCCAAATGTAAAATTAGAAATAAAAAATGAGAAAAATATTATTACTTCTTAAAAGAAATAAAAAATTGTCATGGTAGTAAAATTTCTTTACTTCAATTACAATAACATAATTCTTCTGGGGTTTGACAACATTGACCGGTCACGAAAAGATATTTATTTGTAACTCAAATATTAACCAAAATAAATTTCCAAAAATACCCCCTGCATTCATGTTAAAGGATCTCCCTCGAAGTTGCCAAGGGGCTTCCACGAATGCATATACGTGTAAACTTGCATGAAAATGCCAACAATAGAATTTTTCAGTGGACAAGGGCATTCTGGTCATTTCGTTAAAAACCTGGAGAGGCACTTGGAAAAGAAAGCCGGAGGCGGTCTCGTATACACTGAACGGTGGTTTTCCTCTCTATCTCTCTCTTAAAAAAGTTATTTTCTTTTTTCCTATTTTTTCAAGTCTTGGGGGTTTTCGCCCTTTGCAAAACCGTTCCAACACAAACGAGGCAAAGAACAGAGAGAGAGAGAGTTCTGATAGAGAATTTTGAGATGAGAGATAAGGAAAGGAAGGGATTGTTAGAGAGAGAAAATAAGAAATATATTAAGGGAGGGAGAGAGAGAGTTGAAGTGTCTCTCTTATGACCGCTTTATCTCCGATACACATTTGGTTTTAAAGAAAGTCGTCTCGGTTCCTGATAAGAGAGAGACAAGGGAGAAAAAAAGCTTTTGTCTTTTGTTTCTTTTGCATTCAACTCTCTCTCTCTCTCTCTCTCCCCCCTCTTTGTTATCAAAACCCTTCAATCAATCATATTCATAACCGATTCCTCTCTCTCTCTCTCTCTCTCCCCTCCATGTTCAAACGTGCCGAGGAAGAAATAGACGAGTTGAAATTAAACAAATTTGAAGCTTCAAACGTTCATGGGGTTTTCAAGAGCACTTGAAGGAGTTGAGCAAGAAATAAAGCTCGTCACTACTCCTAATTTCATGGCTTCAAATAAAGGCAACAACAACAATCAGCAACAACATCATCAGATTCCATATGGGATGATGCAATCTTCTTCATCGTCTACCATTCCGAGCAACTTCATGTAATTTTATGCACATCTTTATTTGTTTATTTATTTAATTATTTTTTTTTCAGTATGTTAGAATCATCATCATCTAAAGCATATTTGATTTCAAATGGTAAAGGTTTACTAACTTTTGATTTTGTTTATATTTTATGTGTTCTTTAGAAGCAAAGAAAGTGGAGCATATGATTTGGGAGAATTGGATCAAGCACTTTTTCTCTATCTAGATGGACAAGCAGCTGCACAAGACCCTTCAACTCTTCAAGATCAAAGACGTGAGTCCCTCTTACTCTTGACTGAAAATTATAAAGGGTTTTTTTTGGGGGGAAATTAATTAAACAATTTTATATTCTTTCAAATTTTGAAGATTATATATTCTCTCTTCTCTCTTCTCTCCTCTCTCCTCTCTCCTGGAAAAGGGCTTGTTTCATTTTTGGTCATGATAAAGGCGTGTTCAGCTGAGAAATCAGATTGTACGTTTTTTTGACCGGATCCAAGTAGAATCATCAATTTTCAAGAAAATTACTTATGATATATATATTTTTGAAAAATGAATTGTTATATGGAGATCCGGACCACATGACATGTAACTAACACAAAATGATCATGAAAATTTCCTGCATGTGTACTGAAAAAAAGAAGTGTACGATCGGATGGGGTTTGCTTTTTCTTCCTCCTTCACAATTTTTGCAGATAGAGCTACCAATGCATGACATTTCCAAGACTAATTTCTGTATATCTCTCTCTCTCTCTCAACACTCATACCCTCTCTCCCTTCTCTCTCTCTCTCTCTCTCTCTCTCTCTCTCCCCCATCTGATCCTCCTTTTTAATCATTGTTCCCTAGTCAACCTCTCTCTCTCTCGACAATTTATGGTAATGGAATTTTATTTTTAATTATTTATTGGGGGTGCAGAGAACGCAGGAATGAGACCCCCAACTCTAAACATTTTTCCATCTCGACCTATGCATGTAGAGCCATCTACAAAGGTACATAATACAAACCAATGACTCTCTTTAAAAATGATTAGTTTTATTTTATTTTTATATATATTATGTAATGTATTTGGTAGGCAAATACGGATTTGGTTTCATCACCAGCAACAACTGCATCAAAGAGATCATCAGAGCCGTCCATGGAGTTGGCCAACCAAAGAAATCATGATGTTAACACTAACACCCCCTCTGCTCCTCCTCCTCAATCGACCAAAGCCATCAAGGTTTACTTCATTTTTTTTTTAATTTTCATATATATATATTAATTACATGGGTATTAGATTATAATGAATTCAATATTTTATGATTTTTGGGGGCAGCGCGTAGGAAACCGTAAGGGACCAACATCAAGCTCAGAGCAAGAAGGACCAAAAACACCAGACCCTAAGGTTTCGTTTCCTTAGTGAAATTCTTCTTTTCATATTAAAAGTTTTTCTGTCTTTCATCTTATGATTTTTTTTTTTTTTTTTTTTTTGTGTGTGTTTTTTGTTTTCTTCTTTTGTTATCAAATCAATGTTGTTGAGAGTGTGACCTTTATTAATTTTTGCGGTGCAGACATTGAGGAGACTTGCTCAGAATAGGGAGGCAGCAAGGAAAAGTAGACTCAGAAAAAAGGTTTAGTCTTGGGAGAAGAAAATTACTATTCTTACGGAAAATATTGGTTCCCACTTTTTTTCTTTTTATTTTTTATTGTTGAAACAAATTACGCCGTTCAATCCAAGTGCTTTCTTCGTGAAATTTATGTTTCCTTGTTGTGTTGCTCCAAATGCAGGCATATGTTCAGCAGCTAGAATCAAGTAGGATCAAACTTACTCAGCTTGAACAAGAGCTGCAACGAGCTAGAACTCAGGTTATTTTCTCCTTCCTCCTCAAGTTAAATGAAAAACTAAGAGATCTTATCAAAACTTCACATAATCTCTCTCTCTCTCTCTCTCTCTCACATCCCATGAATGGTAACAAAAGCAAAAAAGTTTTTTTTTTTTGTTTAAAAAATTCATTTGACCTTTTCTTGTTAGGGTTTATTTTTTGGTGGGGGAGCTCTTCTAGGAGGAGACCAAGGTCTTCCTGTAGGCATCGGCAACTTGAGTTCTGGTAATCTCTCTCTCTCTCTCTCTCTGCGCATATGGCGAATATATGCTTTTACAAGTTCCAATATAATGGGTGTCAATGCTTTGTAGATGCTGCTGTGTTTGACATGGAGTATGCAAGATGGCTAGAAGAGCACCACCGGCTAATGTGCGAGCTCCGAGCTGCCGTGGAGGAGCATTTACCGGAAAACGAACTAGGACTATATGTAGATAATTGTTTGGCTCACTTTGACCAAGTGATGAACCTCAAAAGCATGATTGCCAAATCAGACATCTTTCATCTTGTTTCCGGCATGTGGAAGACTCCGGCCGAGCGTTGCTTCATGTGGTTGGGTGGTTTTCGACCATCCGAGCTTATCAAGGTATATAGTCATTAGTCCCACAAATAAATTTCTTAACCAAAGTTCTTTAATACGCATCAAGCATGTGATTAGGTTTTGTTACTTTAATAGCATTAAATAAGTATGAGATAAAAAGTAAGTACGACATGCAAGAAAATGACAACGTAAGAGAGATTTAAAACAAAAAATTATGAATTTTCCATGAGCACACACGTCTTAGAATTATTTGAACAATATCATGTATTTCAGTTAATTAAAACCAAATCGTGCAAAAAATATCTGAAAAATATCATTACAAAAATATTTATAATGAATAACATTTTTTTTATAAAATACAAAATATTAATAATTAATAATTTTATAATATTATTGTTTTTTTCCCCTAAAAAGATGATGAGTGCAAAAAGAAAATGGAGGTGATAGAGATGAGATGAGATATAGAGATATAATGAGATACAGCACTAGGGGTACTACACCCAAAAGATCCGCTTATGTTTTGCATGGGATGTGCAAGTTGTCGGTGCACCATAATAAATATCAATGAATGACGAAAGACATCTCCAAGTAGTTTTCCTTATAAGGAGTTGTGAGTTGTTATTCTAGTCTGGTCTATGGAAAGCCATGTTCTGTTACTACGAGAGAGAGAGAGAGAGAGAGAGAGAGAGAGAGAGAGAGAGAGAGAGAGAGAGAATACTTACACGGCTATCTTTCCCTACCATACTATTGTTCTCTCTCGTTGATGTTAACAGGAGGAGACTAGGCCTTTTGTTCTCATGCTCATATATCTCTGCCAGTTTGGTTCCTTGTAGATGAAGTAACAAAACCAGTATATTTTATTGCATGCTATATAACAAAAAATTTAGTACTATTCTGCAATCATTTTAGACAGCACGCTCGAAAAAAGTTGTGCTAGGCTAACAACTCCTTACGGTTTTTTTTTTTTTGGCTGGTTGATTAGATAATTTTGAGTCAAATTGAGCCATTAACGGAGCAACAAATATTGGGCATATGTGGATTGCAACAATCAACACAAGAAGCCGAAGAAGCGCTATTGCAAGGGCTTGAAGCACTGAATCAGTCGCTTTCCGACACCATAGCTTCTGACTCATTGAGCTGTCCTCCTAATATGGCTAACTACATGGGTCAAATGGCCATTGCCCTGAACAAGCTCTCCACTCTTGAAGGTTTTGTTAGACAGGTACTAACGTAACCCATTCACTTTCTTGATCAAGTTTTTGATAGATAAATTAAATTTCATGCAATTAAAATCTTTTCCATTCAAATTTTAAAATGAGCAAATAAAAGATTAGAAATTTTGTCCTTGCTCCAATTTGTTTGAACAAAAACTGAAGGTTAATCAACAACCATAATGACATTGGATAGAGAGAGAGAATTGTCCCAAGGAAGAAGGAAGAATCTGATGATCATAATTTTTCTCTTGAATCTTATGATTTGAAATTTAAATCCTGTGCAATAAAGCGAGAGAGAGGCGGTGGAGAGGGAGAGAGAGAGAATTGAGTGGCCAAAAAGGTTAGTGACCGAGAGAAAGTACACAAAAGATGCTCATAGGAGCAGGTACTTATGGGAGAAAACTTGTCTGTCGTAGGTAAGAATTTACAGTTGGGTGTACCCAATTAATAGGAAGAAGTTTTCTTCCATAAGTACCTGCATCTTTGAGCATCTGGTTCTGATCTGTACTTATCTGGGTTAGGGTCCCCTCTGGCTATTGACAATTCTCTCTCTCTCTCTCTCTCTCCATTGTCTGTATAGTTGTTGAATAACCCTCCTGTTTTCGTTAGATACATTGGATTACTGACAAACACAGAAGTTCACAAATTTCATAAATTAACCAAGAAATTATTGTTGAATAAATTTTTTTGGTATGTCTTTTCATGATTTTAAAACAAAAAAGTCCACATAACGAGTGGATTCGAGGAACGTGCCCCCAAAACTTTCGTATAAAAATTTCATTTGTCAATCCATTTTGCAGGAAAAAAGGGAAAAGGAATTCAATTTGTAGACTTCTTTCTAGGAATTCAATTTGTAGACTTCTTTCTAAAAATTTAGCATACAATTAACAACATGCTCCCATGCCGTAGGCCACTTTTCATGTATTATTCCCCTTATTTTATTTTATTTTTAATTATAATTATAATTTCCTCTAGCATGTCTATGTTTGAAGAGACTATAGCTTATGCTTAGGTTAGACAGTTTTAGATTAACATTTATTTCCCTCATTTTCTTTCCATCATCTTTCAATTAGTTTGGAATTAAAATAATTATATTAGAAAATTACTTTTTAGGAGGAAATATATTTTAAAACATCATTTAAATCCCATTTCATCCCTTCACTAATGCCAAAAGGTTGGAAATGAGTCAGAATCCAGTCAACTAAAAAAGCTAAAAATATAACATGGTTACCACTTAATACATTAGGGTTCCTGACTGTTAAGGACATTTGGCATTAGAACTACTCGGGCACTAAGAAAAGAAAATATATGTTTCTAAGGAGAGAGTTTATGATCACAATTCACCTTTCCTAACCTAAAGATGTTAGAATTAAATTTTTGTATAATAAAAAAAAAAGAAGAAAATATACCAACAAACCCTAATACCACCATAAAACCAGTGAAAATTAACGTTAGCTTATTTTATTCTTGGTCCTTGCAACAATTAACAAGGAATACTAAATTTGTTAGGTTAATCAAAGAGGGCCGGCCAGATTTTGGTACAAATAAAAGTTGTCAAATGGTGTAATTACATGCTGGTCCGGTCCCATATGGAGGATGTCAGACAATAGATGTTGTCATAAAGGTCACCAGCCAATAGTCTTTTGACACATCATACACATCTAGGCAAATTACAATTGCGATATTTTTTTTTTTGGTAGAAACAATTCCGATATTTGGTACTCTCAAAAATTTGACATGGGCGGGACGCTTTTTTTGAAGCCGAGGCCCACCAGATGACCATCCCCGTCATCTTAATGGGCCCACTTTTCATGACCTAGCAGTCATAGCCGATTGACCCACTGACGCCACTCGGCCCTAACACAACATTTACATCTTTGGAAGTTTTGGAACTTTTTATGGCTGTTTTTTTTTGTTTTTTTTAATAATACGATATTTGAATCCCGAATTATAGAATTGAGGAATGAGGTTATGATCATTAGACTATTCCCTTGAGAACGAACTTTTTATGTTTTTAGGGCAATGAAATTCATTATTATTATTATTATTATTATTAAGTACCATCAAAACCTTTTTATGATTTTATTACAAGTTTTTTCTAACTTATTGTTATATAATAATTTGATAATCATTATATATATGACCATCAAAACTAAATAAGGGCCATTGTGAATAATTCAATTAGAAGTTTTAAGAATTCATCTTTGTCATGTTCACAACGGATGAAAGTTTTTGTGTCAAATCTAAAGGCAGAAAGGTCAACCAGAACCTAAGACTATAAACCAACCCAAAGAAACAGAAAAAGAAATGCTAATGTCTATTTTCTTGTGGGGATCTTATTCTAGTCCCTAATTTGACATTTAAACCACTCACTGCCGCAAAGTCAAAGAGAAGTTGCAAGTGTAACACACAAGTTCTTCACGTATTTCATTGCTGGCAATATCTTAGAGTTATTAATATTACTAACCACAAGACCTAAATGTCCCAAAAAGAGTAATCTAGATGACAAACCATTTATTGCATTTTTTCTTTTTGGTGATCATAGCATCCTCTGGTTGCAAAGACTTCTTGTTATGTAGGACCACATTTGGTGCATTTTCTTTTTCTTTCTGGTATAACATAGGAAGAATATAGAGTTTCAGACTCTTGCACCTTGAGTTAGGCATGAATTTTTAGTTGCATATCAAATGAATAGTGCAGCTTAATTGGTCATTTACTGTGACAATAGTTTAACCCTACTCAAATGAAGCTGAAATTAGTGTTAAAAAAAGTTGTTCTCCTCTATATATGTTACTTTTGGAAATAATGTGTATAAACTTACAGGCTGATAACTTGAGGCACCAAACGATTCATCGACTGCACCAACTGCTCACAATCCGTCAGGCGGCGAGGTGTTTTTTGGCAATCGCCGAGTACTTTCATAGACTTCGAGCTCTTAGCTCTCTTTGGTTGGCACGACCTCGTCAAGAATAATGCAAATCCTAGAGCTCCCACCACTCCACCCCCTTTCATATCCTTTATTTACTTGGCCATTATTCATATTAATGGCTTCTCACATATATATCTCTTCACTTATTTGCCACAGAGATGTATAGATAGACAAAAAAATAATTAGACTGAAAAACTAGAAGTAACTCTCTCTCTCTCATGTTATTCTGGATAGAAGGAGAAAAGTTTATGAGAAGCTGTGATTTAGCAGCATCTTCTGACTGGAAATAGGGAGGGGTGGGTGAAGATCATATGGAAAGCAATGGGTTTTAGATATCTTTCAGTCTTTCAGTCTTTCAATTTTTTTACTTTTTATTATTATTATTTTTTTCCCTCTCGAAGTTGTGAAAGTGCTTGTTATAGAGCTGGAGAGTAAGACAGAATATTTTTGATGTTTAGAGAGATATTGAAGCCAAGTGTCAATGCCCACATACCCATTAGGCCACTACCTTTTTGCCCTAATTACTGCTTACATGCAACGTTCCTGAAGACAGAATATTTTTGATGTTTAGAGAGACAATGAAGCCGAGTGTCAATGACCACATACCTATTTGGCCACTATCTTTTTGCCCTTATTACGGCTTACATGCAATGGTTCCTTCATAACTATACCTATGAACTTTTGCCATCTCAGGTTTTTCATGTGGCTTCCATGTGATTGTGTTCAGAAGTAAAACTTGAGAAAGTACCATATGGTATGACTAAATTGGTCAAGATAATTTATAAAATTTATTTTTTGGGTATAATTTTTCAATCGCAAACAGGCACTTCATATTAAAATAAAGTACATTAAGGAAGTTGCAAGCTTGTGTGTGCGTGGAAGAAACGAAAAGCATTTCCTGTTTAATAATGGCTTATCTAGGATATCATGTCAATGTTTTGCAGTGATTTGGAATAGCATTAATTTTTAATGGAGTCGATGGAATAAAGTGATTCAAAGACTAGATTAATGGGTTTATAGAGATATAAAATTGTACACAAGTTGACCAAATAATTGAAATTATAGAGTAGAAAAAGGGTTGGTTGGTATGGACATACACATTGATACAGATGAACCAAACCTATGCGACGATTGGAATGGGGGAGTTCTCATTTACCTTAAATTTTCAAATAAAAGCAGCAGAAGAAAATGAGTTACGTTATCATTCACGAATCTTCTCGTCTTATCAAGGGAAATATGTGCCGTGTTGCAGTTTACTTAATTATTTTATACTAAATCTGGGGAGCAACCTTACGATTTTAAGGAAAGAAAATTACGAATAATTTCAAAAAGTTGTAATTTTAAATAATTCTATTACCCAAAATTATAATTAGATTTGTAGAAAAATATTTATTTAAAACGGTTCAAATGTGTAATACTTGATTATACAAAATTAAAGAAGTAATAATAGTTATTCAAAATTTAAATTTAAATTTAAATTTTTATATTTTATACTCCTGATGCTTATTTGTTCCTACGGACGAGAAGATATAAAATTGTTAGGAATTTTCTGGACTGTGAGCTCTTTGTTCTGGGGACAGTTGGAAAGTATAAAAGAGGCTAACAATTTCGCGCCAGCCTTCAGTGACTGAACAGCACACGAGTGGAGAAAAGCTGGAAGAGACTAGTCTTCAACTAGGAACCACATCTCTCTCTCTTTCTTTCTCAGTAGTCAACTGCCTCTCTGGGAAATTTTATCCGAGCTCATAATGTCCTTCGGTGAAATACCTTATTCCGCAACTAAAGTACAATTTTCTCAAGGGTGGGTACAAATAAATTACATATATTTATATTTCAAAGTAGACCCAAATTATTGAGATTAAAATTTTGATTGTTTGAGTCGTGGGTACAAATAAGCTTTTTTTTTTGGTTTGAGGGTTATGGGAAAAAAAGAGGACAAATCTTAATATAATGTTAAAATTTTTCTTTTAATAATTTTTAGATTATAGGTTTGAGATATAAAAATAATCTCTTTATAAAATATAATAGTAAAACTGTATATATATATGTCTATCAATTTTTTATTCCTATATTAAGTTAAGAAACACTTTGTTGAGTGAGTCTTTATTTTAGGGTTATGAGAAAAACAATATGGGTACGTAGTAGGTTGTTCCTTGTGTTAAATATTTCATTTGTATTCAAGGAGACTCCACCTCAATGATATCAAGTCTAAAATTTAGAACAACTCTTTTTTTTTTTTTTTTTTTTTTTTTTTTTTTTTTTTTTCTCTTCGTTACATCGCAATTTGAATCTGAAATCATCGGATAGGGAGAGGAAGATTGTGATCATTAAACCGTCCGTTTAAAAACATTTAGAACTACTTTGGTAATAGCTACGTCGGCTACTAAGAATATAAATTCACTGCTGGTTCAGGGCTTGTTCTTTATCATCCTCAATTTGTCTCCATTTTTTGTTACAATAATAAAAATTTCCAACTAAAATAAAAAATTTTATAAGAAAATTATCTAAAATTATTTTTTATATATTAATCATTTTTGCGTTAAAATTTTTTAATTAATTTTAATTTTATTTAATTCAATTTTTTCTAAATGAAAAAACTTGAATAATCAATTGTGTAAGTTTTTGGGTATTTTATTGTTAAACTGACCCATGATTTGACTTATTTTTAATCTTAGTTTTCTTGATCTATGTTCGAAAAGTCCCAGTGAGGAGGAGAAAACCAAGTAATTATATATTAATCAAGGTTTGAACAGTTCTAGTAAGAACGAGAAAAGAAAACCAAGTAATTATTACTTACTAATGCCTTTTTCAACAAAATCCTTATATGACCCTTTTTATGTGTAGCTTTGGATGCATTTCTATTTATATTCAAAACTTCCATTCAAAGAACTGGCCCTTTCTTATGTTTATTTCCATTAGATTATGTTTTCTTCCATCCTGAATTAAACAATTCCTTTTTTTTTTTTTTAAGAATTAAATTCAACTTTTTGCCGATTGATTGATGGTTGTATTACGAAGAAGAAGATGTATATGAGAGTTATAGAATTGATCTCACACCATTTACTATGTTTTTATTTTTTTAAACACTTGATTACGGGTATTTGAAAACTTGATTAATTCAATTCAAGTAATTGTGGAGCTCAATTTAAGGATTGACTTTTTTAATATCTATTTTTATATTTTGAAAACTCGAATTCGAGATTTTAGTTAAGGGATAGACCCACAAGTACTTGGCCACCATTTACCATGCTATGCTTCACTCTTACATCAAGTGAAGAGCTCGCTCTGCTAATTCGGATTCTAGGCTGCAACATGCCAACAAAAATTTATAGCAATAGCCTGTCTACCATAAGTGGGCGAATTTGCTCTTGGGCCTAGTAACACACACCATGCTCGAAGTCATTACCTTAGCGTGAACGGAAGGGTGGGGAAACTCCAAAGTCAGGGTTAGTGACCAGCGTGAAGTCAAAACAACGGATATATCTATATATATATATATATATATATATATATATATATATATGTATGTATATATATATATATATATTTATCGATCGATATCTGGGTTTTATCCAATTAATTCAATTTAAATACTATGAGATCCATTTAGAGTTGGCTCTCTCAAATACTTTTTCTCTATTCTCAGGGATCAAATTCAAAAATTCTAATTAAGAGTGTATAATATCGGACCGCTCAATCTAAAGGAGTTTGGTGAAGCCAAAACAGGGTTGTTGTACCAAAAGATGTCAATTTTAGAAGTATCAAAAGCCCACTATCAACAAGTCTTCGGCCCATACAATTAACGATTGAGGGTTAGGTTTTTCGCTCCCCAGGTCCATATATTTGGGCTTTGTCCTAAAAGGCTGTTGGCTTTGTTAGTAACATGGGCGGGATTTGGGCCTAGTTTAAACCCAACCGTCAAAACGCGGTTTGAATTAATACTCTTTGCATCATATCATACAGTTTGACTGTGGCACCACATGGGCCAAGTGGGCCCTATCTGATCAGAAGACGCCGGAATTTTTATTTATTTATTTATTTATTTATTTACGGTAGAGGAAGGCCGGAATTTTTAACGTTTAGTCTAATCTGCTCCGTAATACTTGTTGTGTTTTTAAATCAGGGTTTTCTTTCGTTCTCCTTCTTGATTATTTTTCTTTTCAAGTATTTTTTTTCCTCCCCCTGGGTGGGGTTGGGGGTGGTTTTCCTTTTTTTTTTTTTGGGGGGGGGGGGGATTCAATGAATTGAAGGCATCCGCTGGTAAGTAGAAGTTAGAAATTCTTATTCCTTAATTTTATAAATGTGTTGCCCATAGTAATTGATTATCTTTGTGGTTCTTGGACTTAGGGTTTGGAATTGGAGCCCATTTAGGTATTATAGTTAGGGAAGTCGAATTGGGTTTCAATTTTAGGTATCAAATTGGGCGAATTGGGGATTTGAATTAATTAATCTAGGGCAACTCTTTTCTTCTAAAACCAAACCAAAAATTTGTATTCAACCTGCCATACTATAGCCTTTGGCTGAGTCACTTCTGCCTTTACCTGAAATCTTTTATAGATGTTTTGTGCACAAAGTTACGGAATAACAGAGTTCCTGTGATCTACTCGTTGTGGAGTGCTCCTGACCTCTGCAGTAGTACTCTAATTTCCAGAACTTAGGGTGGTGCATTTGGTTGTACTTTCTTGGATGATCTGGTATTAAGAAACCTAAACGTAAAATACTACGAAGACAAGCTACTAGAATAGAAGAGAGCTTCGTTTCCAGACTTTGATTTGATACTTTCATTTGGTTTTTCTGACAATTACACTCGGACAAAATGGCACATAAAACCATACATGTTTGAATGGAGTACCAGAAGATTGCACAAAACAAAGTCTGTGGTACATAATTTTAATCATTGTTGAAATAGTTGGAACTCTGCTTCGTTATGTTTGTTCACAGCATGCTATCAGATCGAGGCGGCAGTCTTTTGAAGAAGTTGCTGGGCACTGAGGGCAGCTTGCTCCTGAATCTAGGATGCCGTAGGAGATATACACTTGCCACGAGAGCTATTATCTTAAAAGGAGTAACATAAAGAACCACAGCAGCTATGAGGCAGAACACTACGAAAAGGCTGGTTGCTCTCGGATCTCTCCAACTTAGCAGAGCCTGAAATCTTTCCCCTTGTGTTGCCATATCTCCTACAACAGTTTGGATCCTCCCCGCGACACTCCGGAGCCTGTCATACCTCATCCGTACTACATCCTGGGGCTTGGATGTTGGGAAAGTGTCAAATTCTTCATCTAATTCATCTGGGTGAACGGCCTCTGCCCATGAGAGCTTAGTATCCATATGAGGTGGATGCCTAGGCCGGAAACGGTAGTTCCATATTCCAATGAGAAACATGTAAAGGAAAATTGTTGGGAGTATCAGTTCGGGGTAGCAGATGAGTATGAAAACCAGGACATGAACAAGAACTGAGGTGACTGGGTTTTTCCACTGACAAACTTCACCAAGCCACTTGGTCATAGATATCATTCCAGAAAACAGCGAGACAATCCGGAAGAAGTTTGCCTTGCTTCTCCTCATGCTCCACATGTGAGAATCCACATCCAGCATGTATTCCACAACTTCTTTACTCAATGGTGGCTCAGCCCTTGCAAGCCTCGCTGCTACAATGCTCATGGCCTGATACCTCAAGCTGTCCAACTGGTTTACCGTGAAAGGATGAATGTAATGCATTTTGGGTAGTAAGGGGTGTGCATAGAGGTATATCATATTTGCTAGTGAAAGGCAAGTGAATCTTATGGCTAATTGCAGCTCACCCATCTTCTTGACCCCAGATTGATGTAGAACAAGAAGTGGGAAAGAATTTGTGTAGATTCGATCTGTTTCTAAGGTTGACAATCTAATTCTCACCTTTCCAATTTTGGAGTCCTTTGCAGCTCCACCTCCGCCACCTGGTTTCTCCCCTCCACCCAAGTGGCAGTTGTCAAAAACTCCGAGCGTGATCACAGTACAAGGGTCATAGACTTCCCATGTGTATTGCTCATTCCATTTTGGATTGAAGCTCTCAGTTATGGTTCTTGTTCGTACCCACTTTAGCCCATACTTAGCCACACAATAAGCATCTGTGGTTCCGTGGCCATCCTTTGGTTTCACTGGGAGAAGCCCTTGCGCACTTAAAATACCTACTTCAAGAATTCCAATTGGTTGCTTCCACAGCTGCCGCGCCGTAGGACGCTGGTCGCTTATGTACAATGTTGACTCGTCTAGGACATGGTAAGCACCTTCAAGGCATACTCTGAGATGAACTCTGGTTGAAAACTTGTGCTCCTTTCTCTTGTCCGCTTCCAGCACACCGAACCCAAACTTTTCGAGATTGAACCAGCGAGAATGAACTGGCCTGTGATCCAGGCGCTTCTCGAATATAGTGAGTGGCAAACTTATTCGCCCGACAACTTCATCCTTTGAAGATGTTGTTTTGTTTTCAACAGTAAGTACTAGTTGCTCTTCAAAAGGCTCAGCTGCAACAAAGAGTAGATCTTCATTCCAGAATGGGCTGGTGGTTCTGGTTGCGCATAATTTGGTTTTGAGTATCTGGTTTCCAACTTGAGCTTTCACAAAGACCTGAGGAGGCTGGCTTTTGTCTTGTGATTCTACATCCTGAGCTTCAATCACATTGACTCTGAGGTACCAGAGTTTTGGTGAAACATACACTTTTGATCGGATGCTGAAGACACCCTCGCCATGCACTGAAGCTGCATCTGAATGCCACGCCTCTGGAAAAGCTTCATCAGCTTGCGTTCCCATCCAGACAGCGAGCATAATCTCTCCTTTCACCTTGGTTTCCCCACGGCGATGATCCTCCAATCTGTACCACTGTGGTGCCAAGGGGCTATCTGGTGGAACCCTTGTTGGCACTTCATGCAGGTCAAAGATTACCTTTCCTATATAGTCGTCTCTTGTCACCATTTCTCGATCTCTGACAAAAACCTCAAGAACTGTGGATTGGATCTTCTCTTTGGAGAAGGCAAACACCTGGTTCCACTCTGGATTTGTTTTCTTCTCAAAGTGCATTGTTTTTCCTTTGTAGTTCCCAAGCTTCACTTCAACATATGCATCACAGTTTCCTGTTACTGGATTTGGAGGAAGATCTTTGGCTTTCACTACTCGAACATATAGATAGTACATCTGCTCAACAAGGTCGTAAGTGCTTGTAGCTCTATCACTGCCAATCCAGCCACCTCCACCACGTAATCCTCCATATGGCCACCGTTCCCCAAGTTGGGGATTTGTGTCCTTCAGTTTGTATTCCTCTTGGTGGTTTGGAGCAAGCGGATTCATCTGCTGTACCACTATAACAGCTCTCCTGAAAGTGTTTTTTTTTTTTTTTGTTTTTTTTTTTGGTTTTTGGGACTAATTGGTTGCAGCAGAGCTCCTTGTTTCCGAATATGGATACTGGTTAGGGTGAAAAGAACTTCCACCCTTGCAATGTTAATGGCAAAGTTAGCAGTTGAACTGACGGTCAGTCCTTTCAAGCTTTAGAGTAGTAACCTACAGTTATTAGTAGTGAGCAAATGAATCCCTCAAAGGGCAAAGGAGGGTTAAGGATATGAAACTAAGATGTTTCTATTTAAGAGCTTAGAATTATCAGCTTCATATAACTTGTAAAATCAGCTTTACATGAGAAAAATGGTTGTAAACTTTATTCCTTCCTAAGGATATGAGTTCTTACTTTTTGCCCAGAAAGCTATGACCCAAACTGACCTTTTTGTTGTCCTGAACGCAGATATCAACATGGCAATTTCTGGGCCTTTTGAGGGTTTGGAAGTTGCAAGGATGGTTAAAATGAGCTCCAATTCTTATGAACAGATTCAATGAGGTGCGGTGCTTCCACGATTGTTATTGCTAAGTCGTGCACGGCTTTAAATGTGAGCATCTGCCACCTCCGCTACCAGCTTCAATTTGCCTTTTCAGTTGTTTAATCGCAACAAGTGGTCCCTCATGACAAACCTTAAAACTCCTTATTGTGATCTGTACTTCAAATAGATAAAAGACCAGACATCGAAAGGATTAAGAGCTACCTCTCATCATTGCAAGTTCTGGATTGCACTTGCCAAGCAAAGTGATAGTGCATAAGATAATTGCTTTGTTTTAACGCGTTAATGCCGTCTGGGACCAAGAGTTTTGTTTTGAAAGTATATAGAATTTGGGAATAAGGAAGATAATGATACTCCACTTGGAAAGACAAAGACAGACTTTTGGAAGTTTCAAATATTTACTTGGTGCATGTTGCTTGCCTTGATTCTTTTTTGCTTTCATATACGATTGTCTCACGCACCATGAATAAACTATTTTGGGCCACTTTGATTAATGTTCGATATCTGAGGCAAAGGCATTATGGTCAAGTTAATGAACTGCATTGCTTGAGCAACACTTTTCCTTTTGAGACGCAGAAGAGCTGGTGAAGGAAGGGAAGAAAATAGAGATGAAATTCAAAGGGCTTAAAGCTGTGGGGGAGAGAGCTTAAAAGAACGCAAAAGCATGACGGAAAGATTAAGGGTATGTGACCTTAGCCACGAAAGATGCTTTTTTCCTCCTTTATTCTCTTAACTTTAATTTTATTGCAGCATCATTACTCCTTTATTTTTTGTGCAAATTTAAATAGTCAGAGATGCTTGTTTAGAATTTAGGTCCACTTTTGTTTTCAATGGCTGGCCATGGACCCGAAAATTTTTCATCTTTACAACTCATAATGTTACGACTCATAACGTGAGAGTTTCGACATTGGGTACCTTTCGAACTTTGTATTGTCTCAAATCTCCTGAGAATTGGCATTTCTTGGTATGCAAGAGGAGTTCATTTTTGCGCTATCAATAAAAGATTTTCTCCTAAATTTTGTGCGAATATCTCTTGCTCGTATGACCTAGACCAATCTATACCTTACACTACATATCTTGGCCTGACATAATTCAATTTTAACCTACAAGTTATCACTTGATGGTAGTTGATAAGATGCTAGTAATTCTTGATAAGACGCTGAAAACTTTGGTAGTGTGGGCAAGAGATATTGCTCTCTTAATAATGTTTAAAGAGCATAGCAATTCTAGTTTTTATTAATCGAAGAAAAATGTCAAAGAAGTTGTTTAGCATGCACAAAAATATGAAAGGGAAAATGTGAGATTTAAGTTGAAATTTATTTTAGTAAATTTTATGAAGGCTGTTGGTCCGTGTACAATCAACCAAAAAAGAGGTTGAATTGGTTGTTTTGATTGACTTTTAAAAATTTTTTTAATATAATTTCACTTAGATATAAAATAATTCTATGATCAACCTATATATATGTAGCGAAAAATAAAAATAAAATAAAAATGAAGGGAAGAGAGACAAATCTAATTTTATAGTGGTTCGGTTTTGTACTTACGTCCACTCTTTCAGTCAGAAAGTTAGGATCTAACAATTTGTTAATTTTTTACTATGATGCGAAATTACAAAATATACTATAAACATTGTTGACTTCTGATCTTCCTTATTCGAAAATATATTCGTCCAACAATGATTATCAAACAATTCTCATAAAATCTACCTCACAATACTCCACTCAAAACTCAATTCACAATAAATAAAGTATAAATAATTAAAAAATGATAACATGAATTTTGAGTTTGTGACCCTCTCTTTATGTGCTGAATTTACTTCACTTCAATATAAAAAATTGCTCTTCAAAATATTGAATATTTGCTGATTTTCTTTCCCTTTATTTAACTCAATTTTTCAGCCTTCTAACCATCTAGAAATAATACAAAAACACCGTTAAGAGCAACAACTTTCCTATTTTTTGATGCTGAATCGTTTGAGATTTTTCTTGTTGATAAATATTGCTAAAAAATTCAAAAATCCTTCCAAATAACCATCCAATTTTATCCATGATTTTCTCAAGTTTTTCTTAATGCCTTAGTGCTAAATGTATGATTTGTAACTCCACATGCTTTCTTTGAAATGCAATTTTCGAATTTGAACAATTTTAACTATCTACAAGAATGTAGTTAGCTAAATTTGTGCAAATAATGATGTCACATTCCTTGAAAAATTTTTGAATTTTCCGGATGAAAACATTTATTTTCGGACTTTCCTTCTCTAGGAAAAATTTTTCTTTCTTTATTGAATGAAGTCAATAGTCGCAACTTTCATATTTAAATTCAATTTCATTTGAATTTAAATACCTTCCACTTCTTTCATTGTTGAATGAAGTCAATAGTCACAATTTTCATGTTCGAATTTAAATTCATTCGAATTTAAATAATTTCTTAGATTATAGTTTAGATTTGGAAATCTTCCTCATTTAGTTCTTTTATATTTTCCTTTCTCATAAAATATCTCATTAATCATGAATTGGTCAAAATGCCTAAACATATTTTTAAAGTAAATATAATACTCAATCTATACTCACATTGCTGACTGGATCTTCAATAAAAAGAAAAGATACAATTTGTTTCTGTCTCGACTTCTATGATTCAATTAAACCTTACTTCTATGTCATCTTTTATGACAATTTCTATGATTCACTTTTATTAGAATTTTTAAATAAGATTTAATTTGTACATTTAGTAAAAATGTTAAAACACCATAAATCATTTTGTTATCATCAAAATTCTAAAGGACAATAATTTTCCTAACAAAAGCTACTAGTATTGATATTAATGGATTTTTTTATTGATAAATTTTATCGATTATAAATCATTTTACTATGTCATGAAAATAAAAGCTAGAATGGAGTCTAGAACAAGCATCATGTGGATTCTATCGTTGTAGCGTGTGGTAGCGTAGCTCGGTCTGTTTGTTGAAGGCTGACAATAGTTTCCTTTTCTATTAGTTATTTTTATTTTTTTTGGAAGAGAGGTTGCTTCCCTATCCTTTATTCCCTCTCCTTTATTTCATCCATACTAAATCTTAAATTCAAATCTTATTATATATATATAAAAAAAAAATTAGGGATTGAAGGCCCAACAGGTAAAAGACCGAACCACTGAAAATCCAACAAATATAAAGCCCAACAAACCAAGATCACTGGGATTCATGACCAAGTTCCAAAATTCTCTCAGGAATTCTTTGCTTGGCGTTCTTTGAATGTTCTGGTGGGGGCAAAGGAGGGAAGAAGGGTATGTTCCTAGAGGGCACCATGGAGCATGGAAGTGGATGGTGTGATCAAGAAGCCCCAAATTACATACAACAGGCTAGAAAAAAGATTGGATTTTTTTTTTTGGCCAGCTGTTTCCTATAATTAGTTCTTACCCTTTTTTGAGCTAAATAGTATTTTTCATAAACCTTAAATTTTCTAGCATGCAAACAAGGGAAAAATATGTTTCAAAAATTATTATTTTTCGAAGGATCCTCACATTTTATTAGTGACAATTAAATATGCCAAAGTTGAAGTATTCCTTGCTTGCTCTTTATTTTGAAGATGTCCTGATTGGGACTCATATGCCCTAACTAGTCTCTTTTTGTGGGCTTTTTAATCAGGTTTTGGTGCTCACACTCACATGTGAGACCCTCTCTTTTTGTGGCTTGATAACCTACTTTCAGGGAAGACTCCCTCTTTCATTGAAGTCATGAAAGAATTAAATGCGTGACAGTTCCTATTTGTTGGTCTCTTGGATTTTTTAGAAGTTAGGATTTTGTCAAAATCATTGCCCCTATTATTTAATTATTTCATTTATCTGTCATTATAAAATATTATATTCTAGAGTTTGTAGGTGAACGGTGTTTAAATAAATATTTATTCCTAAAAATATAGGCGTAACGCAGAAGCGAATACAAGGGGACAAAGGTTATTTTTTTTTCTAAAATTTTATAAAATATATATATAGAAAAATTTAAAAATCATAATCCATTAAAGTGTTATTAATTTGGCTGCAGATGACAATAAGAGGCATGGGTCCTATAATTTTCGGGATAGCAAATAGAAAGTTTGGATTTTTATTTTATTTTATTTATTTATTTATTTATTTCTAAAGAGTAATGCAACCAAGTGGGTTTGAATTATGAAAAGGATAATAGAAGTGTGAAAACTCTACTGCTTGAGTTATCCCTAAGAAACTGACATTTTGATTTACTACCATATCCTGAAGATATCATATGATCTTTGACTGCAATTATGTTTCTTTAGGGATTCAAATTTGATGTTTTGTTGATTATCGTCTTTGGTTGGATTAAGATTTAATTGCTGTTGCTGTAAAGTCAATAGTCTCTCAATCAAACTTCTAGTAGTTCAAAAATTTCAAATGCCTATCCTAGTAGATTAGCACAATATCATTTTTGAATTTTGGGTTAATGGTATATACTCACATTAAAATTAACCAGAAATAACATATTTTAATAATTTTATTTAAAAAAAAAGAAAAATTCAATCAGATAAATGCCACAGCAAGTTCATTTGTATATGATTTGCATCATTTAAAATTCCAAAAAATATATATTTATCCAAATTTAGTTACCTCAATTGCATCATTTAAGAAATATATATTTTAAAAAAATTGTTATTGTCATTTTAAGTTGAGATTTAGGTGCAGCTAAAATGGTGAAAAATTGAAGCTTACCTTTAACTCGTGCAGATCAATGACATTCCTCTGTAGAAGTAGCCACCATCCATCATTGATTTGCTGTCGAGCCTCTTAAAAACCAACATTTAGGGTCTCTTTCTCAATTGAATTTTTAAATATCTGTTTTCATAATCTAATCAATAGAACAAAAAATATATATATATATATATTTTAAATCAATTGCAAAGACACTTTTTGTTTTTGTGTCACATTAGAACAAATGTTTTGGCCACCGGGTTCTCCTCTAATGTGTGTGTGTGAGAGAGAGAGAGAGAGAGAGAGAGAGAGAAGGGTCAACCACGACGATTTCTCCACTATCCGTTGCCATTTGGAAATGTTCAAACAACATAGCACCTTCGTTTGTCCAAAATTAGTATACGAGCATCGAATGGAACAATTATTGGATTGGTCTTGATTTAGTTTCAGTTTCTTTTGGTTTTGACGAGAAATGATCCAAATATCAGTCAATAGTCAATATAGTATCTGGATGCCGAAAATCTGACAAGACACTTATGACCAGGAAGGGCCTAGCCCCTTCAAATCATGAACAAATTGATTCAGACAGTACTACTGATGAACAGGTACATCCGGTAAGATCGAACGTTTATCTGTTCCACCTAATTGATCACTACTGAATACTAAAGGAACCGAACGCTTCTACTCCTAATCAGTAATACTCAACTGAATATCACCCTGATTGAGTTTTTTATTTCAATACGAAATGTATCTCTTAGATGAGGAAGGAAATCTTGAAAATCTAATCAATAAGGGAAAGAATCTCCCCGTATAATTCAATTTTCTGAATGATAACAATTTGACATTTTTGATGATTGAGATCCGAAATTCTCGGATCGTTTCATAAGAAAACTAGGATTGTGACGTCCAGAAATCACATGACTTTAACAAGACATCATATAAAAGGCTCTCGATGCATCAAGTCAAGTAAGTTCTCTAATTCAACATAGAAACACAAAGGTTACAGGGAGATCATTCCTCACTTCCTCTCTATTTGTTTATTCTTTCGAAATCGCTTTTTATGATTTGAGTGTTGGAGCCTCCCACACCAGAGTATCATTCGGCGGTCTTTTGCAGGTTTCAAAGCTCCTCATTGAGCTTCCGTTGGAGTCACAAGGAGTCGGATCTGTAGAGTCAAAACCCACACTCAATAGATTGGCTCCGTTCATAGGAAACTAGGCTAATCATTAGTCTTTCTCACCAACTTCCTGTCACCAAACAAAATATGGGTACAGTTAAGAGAAAATAGCTAGTCATCGGATTCAATGATGATTTGATCGGAGTTGACCCTAGTCGTAATAATCCTCTTGTTGTTACTATCAAAATGAAGTCTCATACGGTAAAAATGATCCTCGTCGATCAAGGCGCGGATTGAGATATCCTTAGTTGGGACACTCTCCATCGAATGGGCCTCAACTCCTCACACTTTCAGCCCCCAATCGGATCCCTAAAGGGATTATATGATAAATACATCTATCCAGAGGGGATCATTCCCCTTGTTGTGACTTTAGGGACACCCCCTAACCATGTAACCGTCAAGGCCACCTTTCATGTGGTACAACTATTCTCGCCGTATAACGCCATCCTCGGCCAACTGAGTCTGGATGAATTGGAAACATTATTCAGCACTAGACACATGAAGATAAAATTTAGAACGCCGGAAAGGATCATTACTATCTGTAGTGATCCCGACTCCTATGCCCTCTAATAGAAACAAGTGTGGGAACTTTCCTATCGACACCTTAGAACTTAGTGGCAATATCGAGCCGATGAACAAACCAGAGTCAGGAGAAGAGGTGATTGAGATCTCTCTAACTGATAATCCCAATCGAATTGTTCGGATTAGGGCCGGTTTGTTTGTGCCCCTATAAGAAGCTATTATTACTTGCTTACAATGACACTCCAAAGTTTTCGCTTGGTTCCCTAAGGACATGTCTGGCATCAATCCGTCTATCATCATTCACAAGTTAACTATAAACTTTGGCTACAAGCTGGTCAAGCAGAAGAAAAGGGTGTTCACCCTCGAACGCCAGCAAGCCATTCAAGAGGAGGTCCAAAAGCTATTAACCACTGGGTCTATCGTGAGGTCAAGTATCCGCCAATGTGGTCCTGATGAAGAAGGCCAATAAAAAATGGAGGATGTGCGTAAACTTCACGGATTTTAACAAAACATGCCCAAAGAACAATTACCCTCTCCCGAATATCGACAAATTGGTGGACAATTTCTCAGGCCACCAACTCTTAAGTTTCATGGATGCTTACTCGGGGTACAATCAGATATGAATGGTGCTTGAGGACGAAGAGAAGACAAATTTTATCATTGAGTTCGGTACAAACTATTACCGAGTTATGTCCTTCGCTCTAAAAAATGCGGGAGTGACTTTCCAAAAGTTGGTTAAACGAAATCTTCAAAGATCAACTCGGTCGAAACGTGGAAGTATACGTGGATGACATGCTTGTAAAAAGCACCAATACCGAAACTCATGTTATCGATCTTGAGGAAACCTTTTACATTCTCAAACGCTGCAACATGTGACTAAACCCTGCCAAATGCACTTTCGGTATCGTGTCAGTCAAATTCTTGGGCTTTATGATCATCAACCGCGAGATTAAGGCAAACCCCAAGAAGATACAAGTTATCTTGAACATGTTGCCACCTCGAACACTGAAGGAAATGCAGTGCCTTACCAGTCAGATAGTGAATCTAAGCTAATTTATGTCAAAATTCGGGGAGAAGTACAAATCCATCTTTGACGCTCTGAAGAGATCCCAATGGTTTGTATGGGCACCTGAGTACCAAATGACCTTCGAACAGTTCAAAGAGTATCTTATGACCCCTCTGTTGCTCTCTCGACCGATTCCTAGTGATAAATTTTACCCTTGTCTCTCTATTTTCAATCAGGCGCTTTGTTTTGTCCTTCTAAGACAAGATTCAATTGTTCAAAAGCCAATCTATTATATCAGTAGAATACTAAAAGAAGCTGAAATCAATTATCAACCGATTGAGAATGTAGCATATGCACTGGTCATTTCGGCTAGACGACTTCGGCCGTACTTCCAAATCCATACCGTCACGGTACTCCCTGACCAATCATTAAAACAAATCTTCTAGAAGAGAGACACATCCTGTCATTTAATTAAATGGAGCATTGAATTGGGCGAATTTGATATCCAATATCAGCATCGACTAGCAATCAAAGGCCAGGCCTTGGTCGACTTCATTCTCGAATGCGTTCTCCCGGTTACAGTTACACCTGAGCCCACCAGTAGTCTTAATGAATGGTCGTTGCCAGATTGGACCATACATGCTGATGGGTCCTCAAATTCTTCAAGTAGTGGTGCCGGGCTCATACCGATGGGGCCGGACAACTTCAAAGCAGAATATACCATCCGTTTCGACTTCAAAGCCACCAACAATCAAGCGGAATACAAAACCTTGTTGATAGAACTCCGAATTGCAACCGATATGGAAGCGCGAGTGCTCGGATATTCACTGATAATTAGTTGGTAGTCAAACAAATCGAAGGGGTCTATGAGACAAAAGATCTAACTATGCCCAAATATCTAAGTAAACTACGCGAGACGATGGCGAGACTAAAAAGAGTTGACATCCAACAAATCACTCGCTCAGAAAATACGAGAGCCGATACACTTTCTAAATTGACCAACTCAGATTCAGTTGTTTCTAATCGAACGATCTACATCGAAAGTTTACCGTACCCTAGTATCAATGAGCCTGAAAGGGTCACGACAATGGACCAGTCTCCTAGTTGGAGAGATTAAATCGAAGCACATTTGAGAGACAATCAACTGCCTGACTCGCCGTCGGAGGCAGTTAAGCTAAAGTGAAAGGCCACCCATTATACAATCAATGACGGGAAATTGTATCGAAAGTCTTTCACTCATTCCTACTTGAGATATCTGACTCTAGAAGAGGGGAACTATGTCATACGGGAGATTCACGAAGGAATGTGTGGCAGCCACTTGGGGGATCGGAATCTGGTCTACAAAGCTTTGCGACAATGGTACTATTGGCTGATCATGAAGAACGATTCGAATGACTATGTCAAAAAATGTGACAAGTGCTAACGATTTTCCTTGATTCCTCAAAAAATGGGACCATGGCCATTCGCTCAATAGGGAATGGACATTCTCGGATCATTCCTATCTGCTACAGGACAGAGAAAATTTCTTATAGTGGCCATCAACTATTTCACTAAGTGGGTAGAAGCTGAACCTTTGGCCTAGATAATAGCAATTGAGACCTAGTCATTCGTATGGACTCACATAATCACTCAGTTTGACATATCTCACATTCTTATCACAGACAATGGAAAGCAATTTAACAATATTAAATTCCAAGAGTTCTGCATAAAGCTAGAGATCGATCATCAGTTGTTCATCCACAAGTCAATGGACTCGCGAAAATAATCAATAGAATGATTCTACAAGCACTAAAGACCATGCTAGATGAAGCCAAAGGACGACGGGTAGACGAGCTCTATAGCATCCTCTGGTCATACCATACCACACCCCAAAAGGCGACCGGAGAGATTCCGTTCAGCCTAACATATAGAAGTAAAGTCGTCATACCAGTGGAGATCGGGATCCACTCGCTCCGGATGACTCAATATGATTTTGAACGAATCAACGTTGCGTGAACACCTAGACTTGCTCCCTGAACTACGGGAATTCGTATTCATCCGAATGGTTGCGTATCAGCAATAGATGACACAATACTACAATCGGCAAATCAGAAGTCGAACATTTAAGCAAGGTGATCTGGTGCTGAGGAAAGTGGAAGTTACCAGTTAACCCCAACTCGAGGGCAATCTAGCCCCCAACTGGGAAGGTCCTTATCAGATAAGCTCTATGGTTCGCCCAGGGGCTTATCGCCTCAATAACCTAGACGGACAACCATACCTAGGACTTGGAATGCAGAGAACCTACGGATCTAATATCAGTGAGCTACATCATTTCTCTTTCGACAAAGGTATCTCTTATCGAGTAAGTCCCTTGCAGTTTTCCTTTTAATAGTCATATCATTTAATTCATAACGTTTCCAACCTAGTTAGTTATTATCTACTGAAGGGATCTATCTTCTTAAATAGGTCTTAGTCGTCCCGTTCTACTAAAGGGATCTATCTTCCCGAACGGGATCTAGTCGTCGTGTCCTACCGAAGGGATCTATCTCTCAGAACGGGCCTTAGTCGTCTTGTCCTATCGAATGGATCTATGTCCTTGAACGAGACTTATTCACCCCGTTTTACCGAAGGGATCTATCCCCCCAAACGGGATTTAGTCGCCCCGTTCTACTGAAAGGATCTATCTTCCCGAATAAACCTTAGTCGTCCCGTTCTACTGAAGGGATCTATCTCCCCAAATGAGATTCAGTCACCCCGTCCTATCGAAGGGATCTATCTCTTCGAAAGGGTCTTAGTCGTTCCGTCCTAGCAAAGAGAACTATCTCTCCGAATAGACCTTAGTCGCCTCGTCCCAATAAAGGAATCTAATTCCTTAAGAGGAACTTAATCAAAAGAATTCATACCATCAAATAAGTTCACATCTATGAACAGATAGAACAACACCCGATGTCTTTCACACAAGTGAGTCGATCGCATAAGTACCTTGATATAGAAAGAAATTTTGACAGACATTACAGATGACAAGTAAGTGGAGCAAATTTCTTTTATTCTATACATGTTCGATTACATGGATAATTACACTTTACAAGTCTATTGGTCAAACCGATTACAAGTTCATAAGGCTACCTAGCTTCTATAGTTCAGCAATATTGGAGAGTACACAAATAGTAAAAAGAGGAATAATGAAAAACAAACAGCAATCCTAAGCATCGAAGACCATAGAAGCCGCAGGTGAAACCTACATGCGACAATCTGCAGCCCAATTGATACAATAGGATTGTCGAAAGGGAGGACAAGCTGATTGGGAAGGGAGTTGGAGGATGCATCAAAATATCATCATATTTTCTTCCATCACCTAACTTTCTACACGCAACTGGTACGCCCTGCCACCTGACTCGAGAAGAGATTCTTTTCTTAAATCCAAGTCTGGGGCCCCAACAGGAACTATGATGAAGCCCATCACGGCATTCGGTGGCGAATGACATGATAAGCACTCATACCAACAGTCCCCACTCTTGATGAAACCTCATACAAACAGAAACAACTCACGCTACAAAGCCCGACATAGTTGGAACGTCCTTTTGAAAACCCCTCATGAATGACAACTCTCACAAAAAGAAAGCCCTCAAGCATGAAGAAACTCATTAAAATAATGCAAAGCCCCACAGTCTCTATTTATAAGTACAAAGAGATCTCTTCAAAACCTTTAAACAGTTGAGCCGCTTCTTCAAAAAGTGTGCAAATTAAGAAAGAGAGTTCATACTGCCTCACCTTCCTACGCCACATTAATTTCGAATTGAATTAAGTCGAAGGTTGAACGTATTAATACCAAAAGGAGACGAAACGGTTGAGACAAAAGGGGATTCGTATCCCATCCATTTTAATTTTATATCGATTGTAGACGATTCGTATGATTTTAGGAGACACATGTCGCCGGCTTCTAACACCTTCTAACTTCTCGAGAAGCGAACTTTACTCATAGCGTCTCTTCTATAGATCGACACCATGAGTTGGGGGTAAATGATGAGACATGATTCAAATATCAGTCGGTGTAATATCTGGATACCTGAAACCCAATAAGACACTTATGGCCCCGAAGGGCCTAGCCCCTTCGAACCATGAGCAAATTGATCTAGGTAGCACTATCGACGAACAAGTGCATTTGGTAAGACTAAACGTTTACCTCTTCCACCCGATTGATGACTACTGAATACTAAAAGAACCAAATACTTCTGCTCCTAATCGATAATATTCAACTGAATCTCACTTTAATTGAGTTTTTTATTTCAGTACGAAACGCATCTCTTGGATAAGGAAAGAAACTTTGAGGATCTAATCGATAAATGAAAGAATAATGGCGTACTCAGTGCCGAAACTCTCGCATTGTGGGATCTGAGGAAGAGAATATTTAGACAGTCTTCCCCTTGCTTTTTTTGCAAGGATGCTGATTCGAACCCCCGGACCTCCAGAATACAATGAAGAAACTCTACCATTGCAAGGAGACTAATCGATAAATGAAAGAATCTCCCTGTATAATTCAATTTTCTGAATGATAACAATTTGATATCTTTGACGATTGAGATCCGAAATTTTCGAATCGTTTCGTAAGAAAACTAAGGTTGTGATGCCCCAAAATCATACTACTCTAACAAGACATCATATAAAAGGCTCTCGATGTATCAAGTCAGGTAAGTTTTCTAATTCAACACAGAACACACAAAGGTCATAGAGAGATCCTTCCTATCTCCTCTCTATCTGTTTATTCTTTCAAAAACTACTCTTTTTGACTTGAGCGTCGGAGTCTCCCTCGTCGGAGTATCCTTTGACGGTTTTTTACAGGTTTTAAGCATCCTTATTGAATATCCGTTCGAGTCACAAGGAGTCGGATCTGTAGAGGTAAAACCTACTTCCAACAAGTTGGTTGTTGAATATTAGTCAAAATAAAGTATGTCAAAATAATATTCAATTTAGTTATTTTTTATTTAGTTATTTTTTTAAACATAATTCTTACATTAAAACTTTACAAAACTTAAGGAATAGGAAACTAGAATAATCCCGGTCAACCTTAATATGTATATTACTCAAAAATACGCAAATCCATTTTTTTTTTTTTAATCACACCACATTTGCATGAAGAAAATTGAAAAAGAAAAAGCAGACCAAAAAAAATCTCCTCTATCTTTCACTTGTCTAGATGGGATTGGTTTTAAAATCAAAGGAAATGGAACTTAAATCATAAGCCCGTTTATTTATCTACTATCATCGGAAAAATCATGTATATTAATTAAAAGAAAAGGCGCAAAGGAATTCAAGTTGGATAGACATTAATTAATTAAGGACGCGAAAGTCGCAAAGCGATTTTTGCCGACGATGTGGCCGACCTTGATCGATAAAGAAAAAGTCTCCCAATAGCGACTCCCTCAGTTACAATTCATTTTTTTCCAAGGTCCAACTCTTTGAATACCGATCTCAAAAGTCAAAGAAAAATGTCTATATATACAACACGCCCTGAAACACTTTTGCCTCACAACTAAAAGTCCAAACTCCAATCCCTCGAACTATCCAAAATCTCTGAGTAAACACAGCACCCAAAAAAAAAAAAAAAAAATAGAGCCATGAAAACCCTTCACTTCTTCTGTCTCTCTCTCTTTCTATTCTCTTTCTACACACCACCAGCTCTCTCACAAACCTGCAATGCTGATGACAAAAAAGTGCTTCTCCAAATCAAGGCCTCATTTGGCAATCCTTATATCCTCGCCTCCTGGAAAAACGACACCGACTGCTGTGACTGGTACAATGTGAAGTGTAACTCCAATGGCCGAATCATCTCTCTCACCATCTTCGACGGAACTCTCTCGGGTGCAATTCCCGCCGAAATCGGCAACCTTCCCTACCTCCAAATGATCGACCTCAACACTCTCTCCGACCTCCACGGATCAATTCCCGACGCGCTTTCGAAGCTCACCAACCTTAACTTCCTTCGTCTTAAACAGAACAAACTCACCGGATCAATCCCACCTTCACTTTCAAAACTCACAAAGCTTACCTTCTTCGATGTTTCCCATAACCAACTTACCGGAACCATTCCTAGTTCTCTCTCCAACCTAGGAAATCTCAACGCTCTTCACCTAGACAATAACAAACTCTCCGGTGCAATTCCTAATTCATTTGGAAACTTCGGAAACAAACAGATGTCTCTCTATCTTTCTAATAACCAGCTTGTCGGATCAATTCCCGCCAGTTTTGCGAACATGGATTTCGATGATATTGATCTCTCACACAATAAACTTTCCGGAAATGCTTATGTCTTGTTCAGATCAGATGGGTCTTCTCAAACCATTGATATTTCGTACAACATGTTTTCGTATGATTTCTCCAAGACAACGTTTCCCTCGAGTTTAACTTATTTGGACATCAATCATAATTCAATTACCGGAAGCTTGCCGGCCGCGATGACCGGGCTGAATTTGCAGTTCTTGAATGTGAGCTACAACAGGTTGTGCGGTCAGATTCCGGTAGGTGGAAAGTTACAAAGCTTCGATTCGTCATCGTATGACCATAACAAGTGCTTGTGTGGGTCCCCATTGCCGGCGTGTTAATTTTCCGGTGGTTAAAGTTGCCGGAGAAACTTGGCGCTACATTGTTTGGAACTTATGTGGTAATATAGGTGCGTGTGCTGTTGCTTTTTAAAATAAGTTTGGCGCCAATTTATATGTAATTGATACTTCACTCCACGTATAATTCTGCTCTTAACTTATTTTATTACGAAATAAAAGGACCCGCGTCCAAGAGGACAATTTAATGACAACAAGTCTTATCTTTAAATCTGTAATTCAGAGTTTGATTCCTATTATAACAAAAAAAAAAAGAAATAAAAGGACTTGTATTATAGTTGAGTTATATTTTTATTTATTTTGCATGAGGAACAATCATTTAAAGAGAGTTTTATTGGGAAAATGTTATTTGATAGCTTAAAGTGACTTTAATTTTCTTAGATTTTAGTGTGTTCACAGTGACACCTTTCAATTAAATGATCGGAACTTTTTTTGTGCAACCAAAGAAAAACAATCTCGTTAAGCCAAAAAAAAAAAAAAAAAATTTACTTTAATCACAATAAATGACATATTTCACAAAATAACTCTAGTTGCCGCTGGTATAGGGAGAACTCCTTGGTGGCAAATTTCTCAACACTTACATTTTACATTTCTGAAACAACTCACAATAAATTAATTAATATTTATATAAAAATTTTTATACTTTTTATATTTACACATTTTTCTATATTTAATGAATGATCTATTTATTTAATTATAATTCTATTTATCTTATGATTAATAATTATATATTTAATTATTTTATATTTTTATTATAAAAGATGACCATTTTATTGAAAAGTGTATACAATTAATAATTACATAGTAACACTAAACAAAAAAATATGTATATATATTATTTAGTTTTTATATAGGATGTCATTTAATAAAAGAGTTGTTAAGTTCAATTTGAATCGTTAGAGCTAGTACTAAACCAAAATAATAATAATAATAATAATAATTATTAAAATACAACGAATTGTTTGTATAAAAAGATCGAAATGCCCCTCCTTCCTAATAATTAGAAAAGTTGGTTGGAGGGGCAAATTGGTCAATTCGTTCATGTCCGATAAAAATTAAATCCGGAGGCTAAAAGTTTAATGAGGTGTCAATTAATTGGGCCCATGTGGTGGGGGCCTGCCCAAGAAAATAGCACAGCATTGGAACAAAGTCACATGGCCCATTCATAACCACAATTGGTCTCAGCTGGCCCAAAATGCATACTCCTTTTTTTTTTTTTTTTTTTTTTTTTTTTTTCCCAATCAGTATCTAAATCCATACTCTAACTAACTCGGTTCGAATATCTATGGGGGTATCATTTAAGAGGGTGACTCTTTTAATATAGCCTTATCTATTTTGAAATTTCGAATTTAAGATTTAATTAAAAGATCTAATGCCATATTTATTAAATTGATTGTCCATTGATATTATTGAATTTCGTGGAATATTAATTTATTGTATATTGAAAGGTATGTAAGGGAGATTTAATTTTTAATATCTTTTAAATACGATTGCGCAGAACTTCATTAATTCTTTTGTTTGTTTTGGTGTAAAGTTTTATCAATTAATTAATGATTTTTTTTCACAATATTGTTATTTTGAGAAGCACTCTACAGTACGATTTTTTAAAATAATCGTTGATTCAAATTGTAATATTCCTATGATTTTAATCATAATAAATACCATTTTTTTAAATAGTATTAGTTGTAAAGTGAAGTTTGGCCACGAAATTGGGTTTGGTATAAAGTGAAGGAGCTTTACTTTATGCCAATGTGGGTCATCATCAAAATGTTGAAATCAACATCATATCATATATACTACACAGAGCATATAAATTTGAGTGGCCAAAAAAAGTGTGTGATTTCCTGAAGAGCTTGGTTTATTAGTCAAACAGGCATTCATAATTATACTATATGGACCACAACTCCTGCAGAAAATTCATGGAAATGGGAGTTCGGGGATATATAAATTTCCCTCATGTTGAGCCAATTTTTATTATCTTTATGTTACGTAGCACCAAATGGTTATTGAACCCCAGGAGCAATCCACATCGTTTACATATAATTTTTAATTTCATAGTATTGGAAAATATTACGTATTAAATAAACTAATAATTAATTTGATGTTAAAAATATTTAAAAAAATTATATGCAATTTCAAAATAAATCTTTATACTATCATAATAGTTTAGTTGAACCAACAGATCACTAGAATTTCATATTTTTATACTGTTATTATACTTAAATTCTCTAACGCAAAGTAATTAATAATTTAATACTATTGCATCAAAATATTAGAGGGGATACACACATACACACACATACAAGTTGTAACTTTTAGTTTGTGGTCATTAAAGTGTTGGGCATCTTGGGTTTCCAGAAAAATTACAAGGGGCATCAACTTGTTCTAGAGACCTTTTGGGTTTTGCTCTATAAAAGTGTGAAGTGGAATAAAAAGGACTTTCGTGAAAAAATATTGATGGAGAAAAATGGGTCTTTTTCTTTGTTGCCAATTTCATGTGATTAACAAGCTCAATTAGGAGTATTAAGCCTTTACGTTTTTTGCTGTCGTGCAGAAAAATAGTAATATTATGCTATCAAGCTCATGCAACAATGTTTGTAAAAAGACTATAATACTTTCTCGCAAGTATCCTACTTTAGGAATAATAGAATTAAACAATTATAGTCCTAGTTATTAATGTTTGAAAACAAGGAATTAGAATGACGTATCATGGAGTGGAACAATTCTTAATGTTCTCTATTTTAAGAGTATATATTTTGATAAAAGTGATCTCATGTCAAATTATTTTTATCAATGGAAAAATAATTTTTTAAAAAATAAAAATTAAAAACATATTTTAAAAAAGAAAACAAACTTAAAGAAAATAAATTATTGCCTTTGAAGAATCTTCCAGAGCAACGGTGTTCATGGTGTCATAAGATTATTACTTCTTTTTTCTTTTTTTGGGAATGAATTAGATATATGATATATATCTTTATATATATAATAACAAGTTAGGTTTGCTTAACTATTGCCACGTGGACAAAAAATCACATCTCTCTCTCTCACTCCAATGAAAGTCTCCAAGCGAGGCCCAAAGTTATCTCACTTATTCTTTGTAGACGACTTGATCCTGATGGCTGAAGTAGAGCATCTAAACCTAAGTGCTGTTATGAGTTGCTTGAGGGAATTCTCCGTTGAGAGTGGCTTTTATATAAACTCGGCAAAATCCAAGTTATGGATTTCTCCCGAGACTCCTTGGACCTTAAAGCAAATTTCTCTGATTGATAATATGAGAACCAATCTTGGTGTTCCTATTATTCATCAACGCGTAGGGAAGATGTTCTACCAGTAGTTGTTAGAGAAAGTTCAAAGGAAACTCAACATCTAGAAAGCTAACTTACTAAGCATGTCTGGCAATAAAACCCTTATCCAATCAGTGACATCTTTGATTCTAGTGTATACCATGCAAGCTGGTTGGCTCTCTAAGGACCTTTGTAATAGGTTGGATAAGCTGAATAAGAGCTTCTTGTGGGAGGAAATGTAAATGCCGATAAGAAAACTCATTTGGTGAGTTGGAAAAGGGTGTGCCTGGACAAACAAGAAGAAGGGTTGGGTTTGAGGAAGATAGCTAGGTTGGGGTGGAAGGTCATGAAAGGAGACATGGCTTTATGGTGTGAGGTTATGAGAGACAAGTACTTGAAAGGTAGGGAATTCTTAGAGTATCCAAGGAAGGTAGGGGGCTCCAGCCTTTGGAGAGGGATCCTGAAGGTTAGAGAGTGCATTAGGAAAGGGTTGAGTTAGAGATTAGGCGATGGTAAGAACATAAATTTTTGAGAAGATCTTTGGGTAGGAACCAAACCTTTGGTGGAGAGTATCCAAGACAGGGGGTAGTTAGGAAATATGGAGCAGAGAGTTAATCATTTCATATCTGCACAAGGTTCATGGAAAGAGAAGGAGCTTAAACTTCGACTCCCTACGGACAAGGTTGAAGATATTAAAGGTATTATGGTGCCAAGGAGGTCAGGAGTGTTTGACATAATGATTTGTAAGGAAACTAGTGATGGGTCCTTCTCAGTGGCAATTGCTTACAAGCTAATAACTGAAGATCAGAGAGCCCAGCATTTTAGGTAGGCAGAGCAGGGCTGGAAATGGATATGGAAGATTAGGTGTTCTAAAAGAATTAAGACATTCCTTTGACTGGCCCAACATGAAAAACTCACGACAAATGTTGAAAGATGAAAGCACAAGTTTTGCAAAGATGTCACTTGTCCCATCTGCAGGAATGAAGTTGAATCAGTCCTCCACTTGTTGAGAGATTGTAGTAAAGAGAGGCAGACTTGGGGAATCGTGTGCTCTAGCTTGAATAAGAATACAGACTTTTGGAGTAACAACCTCGGCAAGTGGCTCTATACAGGAGCTAATCAAAAAGAGGTAATAGGGTAGCTACCTATGAACTCTCTATTAATTCACACAGCTTGGTCTATATGGAACGGAAGATGTATGGAAATTTTTCAAAATACCAGCAAATCTCCTCAAGAGTTGGCCTTCTATGTCGTCAATTTGACGAGAGAAGCTAACCTGAATTGGAGTGCTTCCGCTCCTGGGAGGAGGCCCTATATGAGAAGGATTAAATGGGAGGTGCCTCAAGTGGGCTACTTCAAACTCAACACTGATGGAGGAGTGTCTCAGAGTATCGGGAAAACTAGTGCAGGAGGAATTATTAGAAATAGTGAAGAGGAGTGGGTCACGGGATTCACAGTCAGCATTGAAACGACTGATGTCCCTTTTGCAGAGCTTTGGGGCCATAAAGAAGGTCTCTATCTAGCCAAAACGAGAGACATTAATAAGCTGGAGGTTGAGTTTGATTCTGCGGTGTTGGTAGGCCTTCTTAACAATCGACCAAACCCCGATCATCCCCTCTATCTTATCCTTCGTGAGAGTAAAGAATTAATGGATCTTCTAAATGTGAACCATGTCAAGCATGCCATTAGAGAAGCTAACGAGTGTGCTGACCATCTTACCCATTTGGGTCATCTAAATGAGGATGGTTTGAAAGAGTTGCATGACCCCCTTCGTCTCTGCTTCGCCTCATTCAGGAGGACAGTGTGGGCATGGAGAGAGTCAGGGGTGAAGACACCTCTAGGAGATAATTCCGCTTTGGTTTGTTTTGTAGTGGTGTTTCTTTTATCGTTGTTTTCTTTTTCCCAGTACTAAAAAAAAAAATCAATGAATTTTGTGATATATTAATTTATTGTATATTGAAAGGTATATAATCAAGATTTAATTTTTAATATCAGTAAAATTGTAACACCGAGTTTTTGGAATTTTTTTTTTTTATAATATAAAGAGAAATTTTAATTTTATTGATTTTTGATTTTGAGGTATAAATTTTAAAATTTTGGTATAATTGAAATGCCGTGTTACAAATTCACAGTATTATTATTTTTTTTGGTAAATTTAAAACTTCCAATGTGATGAGAAAAACAAAAAATATATATAGTTATTAAAAAAAAAAAAAAGAAAGAAAGAAAGAAAGAAGGGAGGAAGCGCTGCGTTTTGGGGCCAAACGCAGCACTTCCGCCCCAAAAATTGAATTAGGGCTTTTAGCTCTAATTCTCTCTCTCTCACCCTCTTCTTTCTCGCCCTCTGTTGTCTCTCTCCCTCTCTCGAATTATCTTCTCTCTCTCGCCTCTCGCTTTCCCCCGTCGTGCGCCGCTTCTCTCCGCCACCCCACGGTGGTTCGACCACCACCAAGTCAACCCCTCACTGTTTCTCTCCATCGCCCTCTCATCTCTCACTTTCTGTCTCTCTCTCTCGCGAAATCTCTCTCACTCTCCGTCACTCACAGTCTCTCTCTCTCTCTCCACCACCCGCGGCTGAAACTCCTTCGGCAGTCATCCCCAGCGCGCAGCCACCTGTTTCTTCTCTCCCCTGCGCACGCGCGACGATCCTCTCTCCCTCTTTTCCCATGCGCGAACAAAGTTCTCCTCTCTCCCGTGCACGCGATGGCAGAACTTCCACTGCCTTTCTCTTTTGCTCGCTCGCGTGCACCGTGAGCACTTCCCCTCGTTGACGACCCACACCACGCGGCATTTACTCCTTTGAAAACCCTAGCCGCAGGACATCAAAAACCCTAGGTCACGGCTCTAATAGAGGCCAGCCTAGGTTGTCCAATTGTAATTCTAGGGTTGAATATGCTTTGTAGTTAGGTTAAAGTCTAACAATTGCGAAATTGAAATTTTTACGAGGTTTAATCCACCGGCGACTGAAGCTAGGGATCAGAAACCAAGAAACCCTAGGTGAGAGACTTTTTATCCTCTCAATAAATTGAGTAAATTTAGGGTAAATTTAGGATAATGAGATATGTATACGTTAGATTGGTATAAGATGCGATTTTTCTGATATTTAATATATAATTAGTGAAGTAAGTGATGCATAATTCATCAACTTAGGCTATTTGAAACGGAAGAAGTATGTTAAGGAATGATAGAATCGAACTGAGTCGATTTGAATGGTTTCCTTAGAGTTTCAATTGAAATATGCATGAAAAATGTTATATTTATGTGAAATTGAAAGAAAATTAGAAAAATTAGGAAATATTGGTAATTAAAGTTCATTAGAGCTATAAATGATTTTCGGGTGATGAAATCAGCATTGAGAAATTGTGGATGTGAAATTAATGGTGAATTAAGTTAGGAAAATGTGAAAACCCTTGTTATAGAGATATTAATTGACGATAATTGCAATGTTTGATTAGGTTAATCGTTTGGGGACTTAAAAAGGGGTCTATTCGGATTGGATTGAGAATTTGAGAGTGAACACCCTGTCTAGATGTGAGTGGACGGTTCATTGTGTTCGTAAATGAGAAATCTGTTTTAAAATTGCTTTGAAAATGATTTTGAAAGATTTTTACATGTTTTATATAAATTGTTTTGTGATTGTGGGCTGTCTGAACTGAATTGTGAAATACGAATGCATCCATTGTGTTTATAAATGCTTTTGTGCCATGTGCTATTTGATATTGTTCTATAAATTGCTTTGGCATGAAATTTGTAGATTACTTGTTGAAAATCATGACACATTGTTGAGAAATGGATTGATTGAGAAATGAAGGGTGCCGTAGATGACTATAGTCATATTCCCACCACGGAGCGACCCGACGGGGTGACGTGGGTTGGGGTTTGGATGTGCGGGGGAGTTAGACGTCCCTCCCTCTGCCGAAGTTGTACTAGGTCTGGTGCACCCCGGTGATGTACGAGCCAATGCCAATGAAGGGGATTTGTTTTGAGACATTGGATAGAAAAACCCTTGGCGGGCTTTCGTCTGGGTTTGGCCGCCCTAAGACGGAAGTGTTTTTCGATGGAACCCCAAGATTTTCTGAAAGGATAATTGATATTGATGAATATTTGTGAAATATGATTTATTGAAATGATTTTATGTATATGAAATGATTTATGAGATATGCTTTGACTGCCCCACATTCACCCTTATTTATGAACACAATTGAACCATTGCACTCCACTTACTGAGTATTCCCCAATACTCACCCCCCTCTCTCCACCTTTTTCAGAGGAGATTTAGTTGGGAGACTACTCGACGGAGCTTGCGAAGTATTTTTACAGACTGGATAGGTATTTGGTATGTAGGGTTACTTTTGGAGATTGATAGCTTTCAAACAATGGAAAGGGAAGTCTGTACATCCCATACCGTGCGGATTTTATTGATACTAGCCGAGTTATTGGTAAGTATTGATAAAATTTGACGGTTTTTGATTTGTTTTTATTTATTTTGATTTCTCTAGTTTTAGAAAACTGTTTATATCTGTATTGGGACATTTGGATTGTAAATCTTAATTTCGATGCTTTTTCTTTGATTTTGTGAAGTTCTGTACAACTCATACCGTTAGGATTTTATCGATACTGGCTTGTTTTCCTCGGGTAAGTGTTGGTAAAATCTGACGGCTATGTTTTGGGACTTCTTGTTTGTTAAATACTTTCTGAGTGGCCAGGATGGTCACGTCGCATGTGTGCATGTACAGGTTCTCGCTCCCCGTTGTGTGTTGTTGTGTACTCGTGCATGTACAGGTTCCCACTCCCCGATGTGTGCTAATGTATGATTGCATGTACAGGATCCCACTCCCCGATGTGTGTCAATGTGTGTGTTTGTACGTCCAGGAATGAGCCGGATGGACTCCTTGCATGTGTAATGATTTTGTGATTTCTTGTTTTTGAATAATTTTATGCTTTTGATGATTTATTGTGAATTTGATAGCCTTGCAGAGTCCCGGTAGATGGGGAGGTTTTATCCATGTACCGAGACGACGCGGCGGTTGTCGCGTGGTAGATCCGAGGATCGGGGCGTGACAGCTTTAGTGGTATCGGAGTCCAGGTTTACGATTTTAAAAAGTTTGATGATTTTGAAATGTTTTCAAGTGTATTCCAAATGTCTCAGAAGTTTTCTAAAGGCTTTAAAATGTTTTATTTCTTTTGAAAGAAATGTAAGATCTTTAAAAGATTTTCGGAGAATATACAGAACTTTCCATGATTTTTCTAGGAAGTTAGGAATGCTCATTTTTAGGGCGTTAAGTTCTTGGATTAGTTCCCATTTCATTTTGCTAAGAATAGACTCTCTTTGTAGAATCATGCATTTTTGATATATTTGATAAGGAGAGTTGGATATTGACTGACTTTGCTCCAATGAGGTTGGGTAGCGAGTTTCCCCACACGTGAATCGAATACCCTGACCCACAGATCTTGTTGGTAGTTAAATTATGGTGGGTTTATTCAAGATTTTGTACTCTTTCATTGATATAATGATCTTTCACTAGATCTAAGTCAAATGGTGAGTTTTAGATATTTCCCAGGACTTACAAAAACAGAGTAACTGTTTGCGTATATCCAAATTGCCAGTGGGTGTAGATGGCAAAAACTCATGAAACCAATTAGGACATTTGCTTAGTTAACAGATTGCAGTCATAGGATTCTTGTATATGGTATACTCATGGATTGACAGATCCCTTTGGTATTAAATAAAGAACACAAAATTGTTTTCTGGTCGTCAATGATATTTTTTACTAAAGAGACTTTAACTTTACAAATTGTTGAAGAAAAATTTTGGGTATAGTAGGAATAGATTACAAGTTTGATATCCAGGTCTATTTTGCCTTTGAAGAGAACAAACTACATATATATTAGAATTTAAGCATTTCGAGGAATTCTTATATGCAAAGCTTGAATTAGTGTTAAGTATAAATAAAAAGAAAAGGATGTTGATACTAAAGGAGTCAGAGATACTTAGTATATACATATATATATTTAATTGTGATTGAAGATTTTCTTTGGATTGTTTAGTTGAATGGTGAGTACCCCCGTAGTAATTATTTTGGACTGACATTTTGATGCTAAAAGTTTGATATTCTTGATTAATAGGCATGACAACGGGGAATTGCTCATGATTAAATATAAGGTAAAATATTCTTGAGAGGTTGTATTTGTGAACAGTTGTTGGAGTCTGATAAATGATTTCGTGGTTTATTTTACTTGAGATAATAAGTAATTTTGAGTGGATGAACTATTGAGAATCATTAGTTTGGAAGTAAGAGTTTTATGGTAATTTATTTAAGACGTAATTAACATTTAGATTTCTTAAAATGGGCATATGAGAACGTAGCTCATGATGAACATGCCTTAAGTCATAATATGGGTTTTAGGTGGATTTAAATTGTTATGGTTATCTCTTTTGTTACAAATGGTTGACTCATTTTAGATGGATTTGAGTTGTTGTTACTTGTGATGATGGATATGATATGGACAGAAATGTTTGTTTATGATTTTGATAGAAGAGGAATTGCTAGTGAAGGATTAGTGTGGCCATTTTGCCAGTTAAATAATGAGTGATGTGATAATAGCAATGTGATTTCAAGTAGGTAACAATGATTAATAGAATCTTACAAATATGTTTGGTAGTATTAGTATCTTGGTGAGATTAAAGTTCAACTGTTAGTGAACAAATTCGATTTGCAACTTGAAGAGGGGCTATAGAAAATTACTTTTTGTTGGCCTCCTATAGAAGTCTTCTTGGTTGTCTCGGAGTGGCTTGCTGGAGAAGTTTTGCTTTAAGTAGAAAAGGGGTGATTGTGTTGGAAAAATCTTCTTTAGAGTGTTGTTTCTAGAAAAATTTATATCAAGAGCTATACTCCCCTCTCCTAGCTAAGGTTTGCAAGCAGTGGAAACTTAGGGTTTTGAGGAGTCAATCTTGGAGCATCTTTTGATCTCCCTTTCCTGGTGTTTGTGCAATAGGCATGATCTTTTCCCTTCTATTTTGATTTCTTTTACAAGTTTAAATTCGTGCTCATGTTCTACTTGTAATATATAAGATTTGGTAGATTCACTCATGAATGCAAGGTTTATAAGTTTAATGCAGCTTTCAATTTTCTGGTTTGCATCAAGTGGTATCCGAGCATGTTTCTCCTCAGGCTACTATCATTTTCATTACTTAAGCTACTCTTTGAGTAAAGAAACATGGGTGTGCAAGATTGTAGAGGTGGAGGTAGCAGTAGAGGACATAAAGGTAGAAATTGGGTTACCCGTGATATGTTTCAAGGGTTGGAAGGACTTGTTGCACTGTTGGTGGCAAGCTGTGTAATTATCAAAGGGACAACTATAAGAATTTGGTTTCATAGGAAATGGTCAATAAGCTGCATCTTAAGGTTAAAAAAAAAAAAAAAAACTTTATCGTATTCGCGGGTTCAATTCAAACAGTTAAGTTCTTGTTTCTTCAAGGTGCCTAGTCAATTTCTCAATTGGTTATTCTTTCAAAAAGTCGGTAGATTGTGATGTTGTGCCAATGTATGTTGGGCATATTTTACTTGGTAGACTTTCATAACTTGATCATGGTACTTTCCAATTGTTGTTGAGAAATGTGTTAATCTAGAAAGTGTTACTTCTCTTATGCCCAAAGGTTTCAAGGTTTTAGAACAAACACGGAGATTCAGAGACTATTGATTTTTGTGCTTTATTTGCGGCAATTAGAAAAAGGAAACTAAAGGATATCCTCAATGTGCTAAATATACTTGAGAGTTATAAGGAATTTTGACCAAGGTAGATAAGATCAGTAGAAGATTAAATGAATGCAAAGCAACTTCTTGTGATGTATCTTTTGTAATTGTATAAATCGTAGTTGTATGATGGCTTGTAGGAGGCATTGGTTCTAATAGAAATTTTTGAGTTATTATAGAATGAACAGAAATTAGAATTATAGTATTGATGCGAGAAAATTGGTATTTTTGAAAATATTTCTTTGGAAAGAAGTAATCTGGTTTCAGAAGCAGAGAAATTTGCATATTGGCTAAGCCGATCAATTCGGGGTTTTTTTTTAAGAGAATAAGAAAGTTATATTGAAAGCACTGTATATAGATAGAAAGATTGTAATGTCTAAAGTGCAATAGTGATAAATATAAGAGACACTAGAAGTGGTTATTACTTTGATGATTTGGGGGGTATTAATGCAGACACCGGGTGATATGCAAATATATGTACTAGATTTAATTTGGATAGAATATTGGTTATATTGTATGATACTAAAGTGATAGAGAATGATCATGATAGAAACACCTTGACTAAAAGAGTTATCTAAATAAGGATTGGAGATTTAAAACTTGGAAGCATTCAAATATTGTCAGTGGATTAAATTTTCTCACTTAGTCTAGGCCATATTGAGGTTGATTTACATTTCGACATACACAAGTTTGAGGATATAAGGATTTTCTCTATCTTTGGATCTGCAATTGATATGGACATGACATAGTAGTGGACATTTCTTATTTAAAGTCTCTTTTGAAAGATAATTTAAGGAATTTTTATAGTTTTGGAGTTTTGATAGCTTAGTTGTTGATTCTGAAGTTAAAATATGTCAGTCCTAATATATCATGAGAAATATTTGCCGAAACCCTCTCATATAATTAAAAATCCTACAATAGAGTTGAACCTAGATCCAACTTTCAAAGTGTAACCCGTGTTAATACTAGATCAACAGTTCAAACAGTTAAGAAATAGGTACATTCCTACGGTTTAAGTACGACGGAGAATATTATCAAGTCGAAGAACAAACTTGAGAGATTGAAGGAACAATGTGGAAACAACACCCATCATTTTGATGTATAAAATTGTATTCTGAAATTTCGAGGACGAAATTTGTTTTTAAGGGGTTAAGAGTTGTAACACCGAGTTTTTGGAAATTTTTTTTTATAATATAAAGAGAAATTTTAATTTTATTGATTTTTGATTTTGGGGTATAAATTTTAAATTTTTGGTATAATTGAAATGTCGTGTTACAAATTCACAGTATTATTTTTTTTATTTTTGGTAAATTTAAAACTTCCAATGTGATGAGAAAAACAAAAATATATATATATATAGTTATTAAAAAAAAAAAAAAGAAAGAAAGAAGGGAGGAAGCGCTGCGTTTTGGGGCCAAACGCAGCACTTCCGCCCCAAAAATTGAATTAGGCTTTTAGCCCTAATTCTCTCTCTCTCACCCTCTTATCTCTCGCCCTCTGTTGTCTCTCTCCCTCTCTCGAATTATCTTCTCTCTCTCGCCTCTCGCTTTCCCCCGTCGTGCGCCGCTTCTCTCTGCTACCCCATGGTGGTTCGACCACCACCAAGTCAACCCCTCACTGTTTCTCTCCATCGCCCTCTCATCTCTCACTTTCTGTCTCTCTCTCTCTCTCGCGAAATCTCTCTCTCTCTGTCACTCACAGTCTCTCTCTCTCTCCCCACCACCCGCGGCTGAAACTCCTTCGGCAGTCATCCCCAGCACGCAGCCACCTGTTTCTTCTCTCCCCTGCGCGCGCGCGACGATCCTCTCTCCCTCTCTTCCCGCGCGCGAACAAAGTTCTCCTCTCTCCCGTGCGCACGATGGCAGAACTCCCATTCCCTTCCTCTTTTGCTCGCTCGCAGTGCTCACTGTGAGCACTTCCCTCTGTTGACGACCCACACCAGCGGCCATTTACTCCTTTGAAAACCCTAGCCGCAGGACATCAAAAACCCTAGGTCACAGCTCTGCAGAGGTAAGCCTAGGTTGTCCAATTGTAATTCTAGGGTTGAATATGCTTTGTAGTTAGGTTAAAGTCTAACAATTGCAGCAAATTGAAATTTTTACAGGTTTAATCCACCGGCGACTGGAAGCTAGGACTGTAAACCAAGAAACCCTAGGTGAGAGACTTTTTATCCTCTCAATAAATTGAGTAAATTTAGGGTAAATTTAGGATAATGAGATATGTATACGTTAGATTGGTATAAGATGCGATTTTTCTGATATTTAATATATAATTAGTGAAGTAAGTGATGTATAATTCATCAACTTAGGCTATTTGAAACGGAAGAAGTATGTTAAGGAATGATAGAATCGAACTGAGTCGATTTGAATGGTTTCCTTAGAGTTTCAATTGAAATATGCATGAAAAATGTTATGTTTATGTGAAATTGAAAGAAAATTAGAAAAATTAGGAAATATTTGTAATTAAAGTTCATTAGAACTATAAATGATTTTCGGGTGATGAAATCAGCATTGAGAAATTGTGGATGTGAAATTAATGGTGAATTAAGTTAGGAAAATGTGAAAACCCTTGTTATAGAGATATTAATTGACGATAATTGCAATGTTTGATTAGGTTAATCGTTTGGGGACTTAAAAAGGGGTCTATTCGGATTGGATTGAGAATTTGAGAGTGAACACCCTGTCTAGATGTGAGTGGATGGTTCATTGTGTTCGTAAATGAGAAATCTGTTTAAAATTGCTTTGAAAATGATTTTGAAAGATTTTTACATGTTTTATATAAATTGTTTTGTGATTGTGGGCTGTCTGAACTGAATTGTGAAATACGAATGCATCCATTGTGTTTATAAATGCTTTTGTGCCATGTGCTATTTGATATTGTTCTATAAATTGCTTTGGCATGAAATTTGTAGATTACTTGTTGAAAATCATGGCACATTATTGAGAAATGGATTGATTGAGAAATGAAGGGTGCCGTAGATGATTATAGTCATATTCCCACCACGGAGCGACCCGACGGGGTGACGTGGGTTGGGGTTTGGATGTGCGGGGGAGTTAGGGACGCTCCCCTCTCCCCGAAGTCGTACTAGATCTGGTGCACCCCGGTGATGTACGAGCCAACGCCAAGGAAGGGGGTTTGTTTTGAGACATTGGATAGAAAAACCCTTGGCAGGCTTTCGTCTGGGTTTGACCGCCCTAAGACGGAAATGTTTTTCGATGGAACCCCAGGATTTTCTGAAAGGATAATTGATATTGATGCATATTTGTGAAATGCGATTTATTGAAATGATTTTATGTATATGAAATGATTTATGAGATATGCTTTGACTGCCCCACATTCACCCTTATTTATGAACACAATTGCACTATTGCACTCCACTCACTAAGTATTCCCCAATACTCACCCCCCTCTCTCCATCTTTTTCAGAGGAGATTTAGTTGAGAGACTACTCGACGGAGTTTGCGAAGTATTTTTGCAGAGTGGATAGGTATTTGGCATGCAGGGTTACTTTTGGAGATTGATAGCTTTCAAACCATGGAAAGGAAAGTCTGTACATCCCATGCCGTGCGGATTTTATTGATACTGGCCGAGTTGTTGGCAAGTATTGATAAAATTCGACGGTTTTTGATTTGTTTTTATTTATTTTGATTTCTCTAGTTTTGGAAAACTGTTTATATTTGTACTGGGACATTTGGATTGTAAATTTTAATTTCGATACTTTTTCTTTGATTTTGTGAAGTTCTGTACAACTCATACCGTTAGGATTTTATCGATACTGGCTTGTTTTCCTCGGATAAGTGTTGGTAAAATCCGACGGCTATGTTTTGGGACTTCTTGTTTGTTAAATGCTTTCTGAGTGGCCAGGATGGTCACGTCGCATGCGTGCATGTACAAGTTCCCGCTCCCCGTTGTGTGTTGCTGTGTACTCGTGCATGTACAGGTTCCCACTCCCCGATGTGTGCTAATGTATGATTGCATGTACAGGATCCCGCTCCCCGATATGTGTCAATGTGTGTGTTTGTACGTCCAGGAATGAACCGGATGAGCTCCTTGCATGTGTAATGATTTTGTGATTTCTTGTTTTTGAATAATTTTATGCTTTTGATGATTTATTGTGAATTTGATAGCCTTGCGAAATTTCGGTAGATGGGAAGGTTTTACCCATGTACCAAGACAACGCGACGGTTGTCGCGTGGTCGATCCAAGGATCGGGACGTGACAAAAATACATTGTACAGAACTTTATTATTCTTTTATTAGTGTTGGTATAAAATTTTATCAATTAATTATTAATTTTTCCACACAATTGATATTTTTAGGAGCACACTGCAGTACAAATTCTTAAATAATCGGTGATTTGAATTTTAATATTCCTATGATTTTAATCATAATAAATACCATTTTTTTTAAATGGTATTACTTGTAAAATGAAGTTTGGCCACGATATTGGGTTTGGTATAAAGTGAAGTAGCTTTACTTTATGCCAATGTGGGTCATCATCTAAATAGATTCTTTTTTTTTTTTTTTTTTTTGGTGAAGATCATCATCAAAATGTTGAAGTCGTGATCATATCATCTATACTAGATATGGCTTAAAAATTTGAGTGGCTGCAAAAGTGTGTGATTTCCTGAAGAGCTTAGTTTATTAGTCCAACAGGCATTCATAATATATTATATGGACCACAACTCCTGCAGAAAATTCATGGACATGGGAGTTTAGGGATATATAAATTTCCGATATGCTGAGCCAATTTTTATTATCACTATGAGTGTCAAGAATTTAATTGATGAGATAATTTTAAATAGAAACGAGTGGTATAGAAAAATCTGAAATAGTTAAATCATTTCTTTTATTATTTTAAGTTTCTAGAGATAGTTTTTTTATTATTTTTATTTTTATTTTTTAGTGTTATTTTCTCTAATTTTGTTTTCAAATTTTAATTATATGTTTTTCTTTTTTTCTTTATCTTATATTTGTCTCTCAATAACCGATTCCAAAATTTAAAATTAAAGTTGTTTATGTTAGATAGCACCAAATGGTTGTTAAACCATAGAAGCAATCCACATCGTTTACATGTAATTTTTTTAATGATATTATCGGTTTAAACCTTCGTGGTATTGGAAAATGTCACGTATTAAAATAAAGTAATAATTAATTTGATGTTCAAAATATTTTTAAAAAATCGTATGTAATTTCAAAATAAACCCTCATACTATTATAATAGTTTAGTTGAACCAATAGATCGCTAGAATTTCATATTTTTATATTGTTTTTATACTCACATGCAAAGTAATTAATAATTTAATATTATTGTATCAAAATATAAGAGGGGATACACACACACACACATACATACAAAAAGGGCCATCAACTTGTTCTAGAGACCTTTTGGGTTTTGCACTATAAAAGTGTGAAGTGGAATAAAAAGGACTTACGCGAAAAAAGATTGATGGAGAACAAAGTGCCCTTTTCTTTGTTGCCAATTTCATGTGATTAACAAGCTCGATTAGGAGTAGTAAGCCTTTACCCTTTTGCTGTCGTACAGAAAATAGTAACATTTATGCTATACAGCTCATGCAACGATGTTTGTAAGAAGACTATAATACTGTCTGTCTCCCATGTAACCCTACTTTAGGAATAATAGAATTAAACAATTATAGTCCTAGTTATTAATGTTAGAATATAAGGAATTAGAATGACGTATCATGTGCAGTTAGCATGAAATGAGTGGAATAACTCTTAATGTTCTCTATTTTAAGAGTATATATTTTGATAAAAGTGATCTCATGTCAAATTATTTTTATATATCTATGGAAAAAAATTTTTCATAAAAAATAAAAATTAAAACCATATTTAAAAAACTTAAAGAAAATAAATTATTGCCTTTGAAGAATCTTTTAGAGCAATTCTTGGTGTCGAAAGATTATTACTTCTTTTTTCTTTTTTGGGAATGAATTAGACGTATGATATACATATTATGTAAAATAGTATAAAGATTCAACTCGATTTTCTTTTGCCAACCTTTATCTGACAGAATAATAGATCCGACTTCCTTGGTGTTTGTTTCTCTTGACACGGCATCAGATAACCAATCAAATTGATTGAAGTGAGTAGAAAAATCAAAATGTCAAATCAAAATGACGAAAATAGCCTTGGATTCTCAATATTATATGTAAAAAACTTTTATTTTCATCCAAACGCAATCCTCTCTCTCTCTCTCTCTCATCCGCTTTCTCTACAAATATCTCCTCCCATAACTCCCCACTCCCGTCTCTCTCTCTCTCTCTCTCTCTCTCTCTCTCCCCTTCTCAAGATTATGCAACAATGGCAAACAGAATCAGAAATAGTGTTTTGTTGGGAATAGCATGTTATATATGGGCTGTGTTGTTAAACGACGTCGTTGAGGCATCTCATGAAGTTTATCCACATTTACAGTCTCTTCAAGCCTCTATGGTTAACCAAATTCACAGAACTGCTTACCATTTTCAACCTCCAAGGAATTGGATTAACGGTATGTTTCTTTTTTTCCACAACTGAAATTCATAATAAAGAAAAGAAAAAGGAAATGAAGTAGAAAACACCCATTTTTTTTCTTATAATTCTATTGTTGCTCTTTCTTCTCGATTGCTTTGCATGGTTTTGAATTCATTATTTTTTCTGGGGTTGTAAGGTTTTTTCCAAATATGATCAAGAAACTATGGTTTCAACGTGGGTTTGTTTGGAAATTAATTTAGTATAAATGATAGACATATATTATTCATTAAAAAAATTATAAAAATGTTTTCGAAAGTTGTATATATTAAAAATTTGCAAAAGTAACCAAATTTGAGTGGTTAAATATGATTATACCCATTTTTTTTGTTTTTTGTTTTTTGTTTTTGTTTTTCTTTTGTTTTTTTTTTCCGCTAAGTGAGACATTGTTTGTATTGATATTTATGTGCCCGTTGTCATATACGTGTGTTTTGAATTGATTAACATATGACACTCTCGTTTACTCTTAAGTTTGGATTTTTCACATTTTATATGATTAGTTTTAATAATCGAGGAATGTCAGATTTGGATTTTACCCAAAGCACCGCCCACGCAGTGCAAACTAAACTCCCTTTATATGTTCGTTATCTCTGAACTCATAAACAAAATATCTGCTTAAATTAAGGAACTAACTTAATTTAATTTAGTAGAGATTTTATATAAAATTAAAAAAAAAAGGCCAATTAAAAAATGTAAATTATTTTGATGTCTTCTATAATTAAAATTGTCGGCAATTGTTTTCCATGGCACATTTATCTCATGAGGCACTTTTATGACCGATGGAGATCATTCATAGTAAAAGAAAATTTATATATTTTGATAGAATTAATTATACGAATTTTGCATTATAGGGTCACTAGTTTTCTTTTTCTTTTATATTTTTTTTGGCTAAAACTTATTATTGCAATTATTTTTGTAGACAAAAAATGCATGGGGGCACTCATGTTCTTATCCCTTGATGTTCTGTGGACTCTTGCCCATCTTATCGCGTGAAAAATTGCACATTTTACTTCAAAGACTGTGATTGAGTGAAAACATATTTATTACATTATCTATGGTCTGGGAAAGTAGGAAGATGTGGGGATTTGGTCAGTCCAGACTTCAGAAGAAATTGTGGGTTGAGATTTGAGAACTGCTGTACAGTCTCGCATTTTGGGATTGGGCTCCTCAAATTCCTTTTCCTTTATAACCCGAACAAGACAAAACAAAAAAAAAAAAAAAAAGAAAGGGAATAAATGATGATTTTTTTAAGTTATTTTTTGTATATATTTAATATTAATTTCTATAAAAGTACATAAGTGAGGAATATTAGTGTCAAGGATAGGACCACACAAACACATCACAAGTGGTCCATGAAGAGGATTTTGAAGATAAAACATGGAAAATTTTTTGGGCAGCTTTGTTAAGAATATATTTTCTTTCTTTCTTTTTTTTTATTACATAAAGATTTAAATTCAAATCATGAGATTAAAGAAGAGAAACTATAACTATTAGGCTATAAAGATTCTGGCCGGCGGAGTCCAAGGAAATCCCAATTTAAATTTGGGGAGTTTGGCTGGCTTCTACTATACCTTACATTAATGCTCTTGCATTTGTTTTCATCGTACAAATAAAGGTCTTTTAATTTTGCGAAAAAGCTAGAATGGATATTTTGGGACCCGGACTATCATATGTTCATTAAATCACTTTATTTACCAAGTTAGCTAAGTAGTTAGTGGTCATGAACACTGCAGGCTTTCTAGGTTGTAGGTAAAGTGTCTTTTCCAAGTTCATAAAGGTTTTAGTGGGATATCTCTTTATATAGATGGTGGTGCTTATTTAAAGTTTCCAATTGTCCGATTGTGTAAACTAATATTCTCTTTTTCGTTTTTCTCTTTCTGTGATTATCCTTTGGTGCGGACCATGATGATTTCAACTTCGAAAAGATCCAAATGGTGAGTTCCTATATCTAAATATCATCAATACTATCCAGGATAGTGAAAAGTATTAAATTTAATACAGTGCTATTTATAAAAAAATAAAATAAAATAAAATTTGCATAGATTTTATATGATCAAAGTTTATATATATATATATATATAAAGTTTCTAACATTTTGTCCTATAATGGTAGCGCCTATGTACTACAAGGGACTTTACCATTTATTCTACCAATACAATCCAAAAGGAGCAGTATGGGGAAACATCGTGTGGGCTCATTCAGTGTCAAGAGACTTGATCAATTGGGAAGCTCTTGAACCCGCAATTTACCCGTCAAACCCCTTTGATATAAATGGGTGTTGGTCCGGGTCGGCCACAATCTTACCTGGTGACAACCCCGTGATACTCTACACAGGCATTGACGGAGAACAAAAACAGGTCCAAAACTATGTTATACCAGAAAACCCATCCGACCCATATCTCAGAAAATGGATCAAACCCGACGACAACCCGATTATTTTAACAGATGGAGTCAATGCGAGCGCATTTCGTGACCCAACCACTGCTTGGTGGAGCAATGAACATTGGAAGCTCTTGGTTGGTGGTAGAAGATATCAAAGAGGAATGGCATATCTGTATAGAAGCAAAGATTTTATCAAATGGGTCAAGTCCAAACACCCGTTGCACTCTAAGGCACAGACAGGCATGTGGGAATGCCCGGATTTTTTTCCGATTTTGTTGAAAGGTAAAAAAGGGTTGGATACCTCAGTCTCGGGTCCAAATGTGAAGCATGTGTTGAAAGTGAGCCTTGATGTTACTAGGTATGAATACTACACTTTGGGAACATATTACGAGGCAAAGGATAGATATGTCCCGGATAACACATCAGAGGATGGTTGGGGTGGTTTAAGATATGATTATGGGAATTTTTATGCTTCCAAGTCCTTTTATGATCCTGTCAAACGTAGAAGAATTTTGTGGGGTTGGGCTAATGAATCCGATACTGCTGCTAATGATACTGCCAAAGGTTGGGCTGGAATTCAGGTAATTTATATTCACATCATTATCTTAATTATAATTTAGTTTTTTCTAAACCTTAATTAGTATGCTCTCTCTCTCTCTCTCTCTAGTTGATTCCAAGAACAATTTTGCTTGATCCGAATGGAAGACAATTGATACAATGGCCTATTAAAGAACTGAACTCTCTTAGATTTGGACATGTTAAATTGAGCAATTATGTGCTCAAGAAGGGAAGACATGTTCAAATCAAAGGAATAACAGCTGCTCAGGTATCTAAAATTCTGAATGTCTCTTCTATAATATGTGAAAATTTTATAATGTTTTTATTCAAATATTGGCCATCAAACAGGCAGATGTTGAAGTGACCTTCTCAATACCAAGTTTGGACAAGGCTGAACCATTTGATTTTAGTTGGGTCAATGCCCAAGATCTTTGTGGGCTTAAGGGCTCCACAGTCCAAGGTGGGCTTGGGCCTTTTGGGCTCTTGACTTTGGCCTCACAACATTTGGAAGAGTATACGCCAGTGTTCTTTAGAATCTTCAAAGATGGTCGCAAGCACAAGGTTCTCTTGTGCTCTGATGCAAGAAGGTACCTTTTCATTAATTTTTAATTTAATTCTATAAAAAAAATTGATTAATTTTCATAAATATGTAACATTCTAACTATATTTAATTTTATAATTTTTTTCAACAATTGTATAGTTCTTCTTTGAGGAAAGAACTCTACAAGCCATCATTTGCAGGATTTGTAGATGTTGATTTATCTTATGGCAAGCTCTCTCTTAGAAGTCTGGTATATTCCTTTTCTCGACTTATAATTTTCTCTCTCAAATATAATGTTGAGGCTAATTACAATATAATTCTCTCTCTCTCTCTCTCTCTTTCGCTCAATACAGATTGATCACTCTGTAGTTGAAAGTTTTGGTGCTGGAGGAAAGACATGCATTTCATCAAGGGTATACCCAACTCTAGCAATTATGGGATCTGCAAAATTGTATGCATTCAACAACGGCACTGAAGATATTACCATTGAGAATTTGAACGCATGGAGTATGGGTCGTCCTCGGATGAATTAATAATTACAGTATCTTAACGAATAAATTTATAGTTCTAGATTAATGTAAATCAATCCCTAATGAGTTTGGGATTTTAAGGCTTGGTCCAACTGTAGGTGAGTTTCTAGACTTACTGTGAATCTAGGTATGCAGACTGTAATTGTTGCAAGTGGTTTGCACAGGAAGGAGTGGAGTCTCCAAGGAATACAATTGCTGGTATTGGTGATAAAATAAAACACTTGTTAGAGTCCTTTGTTTTAAATTATTTTCGGTCAAATATATTATTGGACAGGCTCATTTCCCTTCATATTTTGTTGTCTAAGACAATGATTCTCCCAAGCTTTCCCGCACACAGCAGGAAAAAGCGTTGTTGCTTGATGACTTGATGAGGAACATCTCAAAGTATGGGGCAAAGGTGCGAGCCACCCCAGAAGCAAGCCATTATAGCAAGGAGCTGGGCATCGGCCGCAAAATTGTCAAGGTGAACACAAGACCCCTAGCTTCATTTTGAGTCAAGAACACAAGAAGGGGATTGAACTCTACTGACTTGCATCAATTTCCAAAACGTGGAGTCTTGGGAAAAAAAAAAGGACGAAACTCGTAATTTGAAACAAAGAAAGAGATGATAGTAGTGAAAGGAGAGAGAACGGAGAGAGATTAGAGTTGAGAGAGAGAGAGAGAGAGAGAACAATGAAGATGGAGGAGACATGGGAGGGGGACTAAGGTTTTGGGGTCTGCGATAAGGTAAGAAAAACTTTAAAAAACCGTTCTCTTTCAAAATAGTTTTAAAATCATCATTTGGTCAATGGTTGTTATGTGTTTCATATTAAGAAAAAAATGCATATTTGGGACGGATTTGATTTACTAAATCCATTTAATTAAAAATAATTTAATATTAACCCAAAATGAGGATTATTTTTTAATTTCTAAAATTATGGTTTTACCATAGTTTAAATATAAATTAGTATAGAAATATAGTTCACATCCAATGGTTAGCATATGATTGATGTAACATTGAAAATTCGGTATTAGGAAAAAAATTGTTTAATTCCTTGAAAAATATAGGAAAAAACCGGATTGTAATGGATTTTCGGGATTGGAGTGTAATATTTGAAAAATTTAGAATGTGAAATTTCAATTATTACAAGTTTTGTAATATCATGAAAATAAGAATGAGAAATTGAATCAATTTATGTGAAAAAAAAAGGGAGAGAGTGAAAATCGACTTGTGGAATTGTGAGTCGATTTCTGTAGAGTGCAGACATGATCTCTTAGGCATTAAGAGGGAGAAATCGATTTCCCTAAGGAGCAAATCGATTTGGTGGAGTAAATAAAGCAAGGCAAGTCGATTTGTTCAAGGAAGCAAATCGACTTGTTGAGTGTAAACCATAACCTCTGGGCAATGAGCTTAGCAAATCGATTCGGTTCCTCTTGCAAATCGAATGGCTTAGTGAGTTTGGCTTGATAAATCGATTTGCGCCCAATTGCAAATCGATTTGTGAGTGTTACAGAGGAAGGGTCTGAGGCTTATTAAACACAAGTCGATTTGTGCTTTGCACAAATCGATTAAGTTTGCAAATGGTGAGTCGATTCTCCTAGATCGTGAGTTGATTTGTCTAACTCTTCAGAAGGGTTTTTGAGACATGTCACACACGAATCAATTTGTTCCTTGCACAAATCGATTTGGTTTTGAATGGTGAGTCGATTCACCCTATTATGACTCGATTTGCTTAATGATTCAGAAGGGTTTCTGAGGCTTGTCTCACACAATCGATGTGTGCCTTGCACAAATCGATTCGGTTTGTATTTTGTGAGTCGATTTGCTTATATAGCAAATCGACTTGTCCCTTCAACACACATACATGAATCGACTTGTGCGCCATGCAAATCGACTTGTGCACACGGTAAGCCTATGAAATGACCAAAATACCCTCTAAACCTCAATAAAAATTAAAATATGGGAAGGACAAAATGGTAATTTCACATTTTACTATTAAAAACTTGAATTAAGTCCATTTCATTTATTCCTCTTCATCTTCTTGACTTCTCTCCTCTGTGAACACTCTCTTCTCCCTCTCTACATTCACTCTTTCTCTTCCCTTCACTCTTGATTTCTCTCTCTAAAAATCAAACATACCCTCATTAAATCACTTCACCAGGTCTCTAAATCCTTAATCAAAACTTGGATGAAGATTGATTTGGGGAAGAAAACCTAGAGGTCACAAAGGGGAGAAAAATTAGGATTTTTGAAATCCTACACTCTAGGATCAAATCAATCATGGAATAGAGGTAATTTCGTCTCCTTAAACTTGTATTTGAGTTCTTCATTAGAAAAATTGAATCTTGTTTGAAATTGTATTTGATTTTTTCTCCTAGGGTATGAGAACATAGATTATGGAAAATTTGATTTCTTCATTAGAAAAATTGAATCTTCTCCTTAAACTTGTATTTGATTTCTTATCCTAGGGTATGGAAAATTGTTTGAAATTGAAAAAAATTGAGAAAAATTGTGAATGGAAGTTTTATAGTGATGCAAATGACATTTAATTAACAGAATAAGAACATAGATTCATGAATATGTGAAATTAGGGTTTGTGTTAAATTAGAAAAAAATTATAAACTCAAGAATTGAATACAATTTAATGATAAATTGTGATTATTGATTTAGAATAAGCCACTTGGAGACTTGAAAATAGTTACATTAGATCAAATTGTAGAATTAAGAGTGAATACCCTCTCAAGAGGTGAGTGGATGGACCGTTGTGTTTTTAAATAAGAAAAATTATTTTAAATTTTTTTATAAATGATTTGAAATGATTTTATATGTTTTATATAATTTTTTGTGATTGTAGGATATTTGAAATAAAAATTTGAATTACGTATGTATCCATTGTATTTACAAATGAACGTGTGCCATATGTTATTTGATATTTGATTCATGAATGTTATGGTACGATTTGATAATTGTTTGTTGAAATCATGGTACATGTAATGTGATTTGTATATTTGTGAAAAAATGGTGCATGTGGTAAATGACTATAGTCATTCTCTCCATGGAGCGACCTGACAGGATGACGTGATTGGATTTATTTGCGAGAGATGTAGATACGGTCTTTCCTCTACCACGCCATTCTATATTTGATTGTACCCCGATGAGGTACAAGTTAACACCAAGGAATGGAGATATAGTATTTTAGAACAAATGGATTGAAAACCCCTTAGCAGGGTTTCATCCAAAATCGACCAAATCTTGGGTGGAAGTGATTTTTTAGGGGGATGTCATGATCTTTGAAATACCTGAAAGTATGGATACATGTCTTTTAAGTTACTGTGATTGCTAGAACTATTTTATATTTAATGAATCATTTGTGACATATGTTTTGACTCCCCTATACTCACCTCTCATTTATTGTTACAATCATACCATTGTACTCAACTCAATGAGTATTCTCTTACTTACCCCTCTTTCTATCATTTTTCAAAGGAAGTTTAGTGTTGGAGATTTAAAAGATTTCATTGCTAAATCCTGTTGGGTTTTGATTTTTGCGAGGCTTTTTACTACTGGTACTAGTCTATTTTTGGTAGAAATTTTTGAGAAATTAATTAAAGCCATATAGAGGGTATTCTTTTGAATTGTAATTAAAATTTTATTTTGTCAACCCAGTGAGAATTTTCAAATTTATAATTGTAATTAAATTTTTATTTACCTTTCATTGAATTGTGGAAAATTCAAAGGTGATTTCTGAATGATCGGATTGACCAATTACATATGTTAAGACAGGTATAGATCGGAATAATCTTTTAAATATTGTTGAGCTGTTTTTGAAAATAGGTTGAATGAGTTAAACGTTTTACGCTATCTCGATATATGGGGAGGTTATATCCATATGTTGAGATAACGCGGTAATTATCACGTGCTTAACTTGACGGTCGGGGCGTAACAATTGACGTCTTGGAAAAAGAATTCCTGTATAAAATTTTCAAAATTGTAGCATGGCAGGCAGAGTCATAATTTGATAATCGCCCCGGTTCAATTGTTGAAAAAGTTCATTTTCATTTTTCATTTGTTGGTCCTGTAAAAACAGGAAGGTTGTTGGGGCTGGATCCCCATCACCTGGATGAGCCTTCTTGTCCCATGGCCAAACGGAGTAGCAGTAATAATTCAATAATTGAGGAAGGACTAGTTTTAATAAATATTTCGCCGGTAGATATTATTGGTCCTACGGATCAATTCTGAAAAGAACAATTTCAAATTTTTTAGTAAGTGCCCGTTTAGTAACCTTCATTTTCTTTCTTTTGGAAAAGAGCACACGCGGCCTGTTTTCTCCGCCGACATCAGCTCCGCAGTTAAAGTCCAAGGTTTGGTAGTAGACTCCACCATATTATGTTGCTGAATTGTTTACCCATTACTTTCTCAAACTCCATCCGTTCTCTCTCCTTCGTTCCCAATTTCTTAAGCTAACACATTACGTATACATCAGAAAGAACCCCAAATCAATCATTCCTACACCCCCACCAAAAAAATAATAAACAATCATAGTAAAGTATGTCCAAATAAACTCCATCTGTTCTCTCTCCTCCATTCCCAATTTCTTAAGCTAACACATTATAGATACACCAGCAAGAACCCCAAATCAATCATTCCTACAGCCCCCCAAAAACATATCCTCAAAGAAATAAAACACTACCATGGCCACAACCTTTGATAATACAACTCCAACATCGTACAATCGCATGAAAGAAGTGAAAGAATTTGACGAATCCAAGATGGGAGTCAAAGGTCTCTCCGACTCCGGCATCACTTCCATCCCACGTTTCTTTGTCCAGCCGCCGGAGCTCCTCTCCGACCTCAAAAGGCCATCTTCCAAATCATCGCGCTATGGAATTCCGGTCATCGATCTCTCCAGCATGGATAGTTCCCCTCTCCGACGTCAAAAGATCATGGAACAAGTGAAGGAAGCTGCCTCCACCTTTGGATTCTTTCAGGTGAGAAAACCCCAGATATGTACATATAAAAGAAAATGAGTTTCATGATCGCATGTTGAAATGTCAATTACAGCATCAATATTCCATCCAGGCCATATGTGTCATATACAGAATTTAAATATTTTATTCTATATGTCTTGTTATGAATGAATTGCACTGTAAGTAAAAGATTTGTACCATATCTATTAAAGGATTTATGCCCAAAAGGACTGTTGGTACTACTTGGTGGTGCTGACTAAATTCATTAAACAAAAGAGTGCTCGTATCATCCAAGCAGTGCCCAGTTTTGATGCTTCTTCGTGTTGCGTGGCTCTGATTAGTCAAACACCCTTGACGTAATCAAGTTTTTGGTCCGTACAGGTCATCAACCATGGTGTTGCCATATCAGTCATGGATGAGACGATAGCCGCCATCAAGGCCTTCCATGAACAACCACATGACGTGAAGTCAAGGTACTACAAACGTGATGAAATGAAAGGTGTCATGTTTGCAAGCAACATTGACCTATACAGGTCAAAAGCAGCCGCGTGGCATGACTCATTGTCCGCGTGGATGGCGCCAGAGCCACCGTGTACGGAGGAAATACCTGAGGTATGTAGGAAGGAAGTTGTAGCATGGGAAACGCATGTCACGGCGGTGGCGGAGAAGGTGATGGAGTTGTTGAGTGAAGGGTTAGGATTGGAAAAAGATAAGTTCAAGGAATTAAGCTTTCTGGGGAACAGAGTTTTTGCTGGAAATTATTATCCATATTGTCCTCAACCTGATCTAACGGTGGGGATCGTTCCACATACAGATCCTGGAATGGTCACAGTTTTGTTGCAGAATGGTGTGGAAGGGTTGCAAATGAAGCATGGAGAGGAGTGGGTGGATGTCAAGCCTCTTCATGGTGGCTTGATTATTAATATGGGAGATTTTCTTCAGGTATAATAGCAAACCCTCTCCCCCCCCCCCCCCGGCCCCCAAAGAAAAAACATATACTATAAAATCTCTCATAACAAAGAAATGCTTTTATATACAAATTTTAAAAGTATAACAGAAAAGCTAGTATAATTTCCTTTTGCAGATAGTGTCCAACGGAGAATACAAAAGCATACAACATCGAGTATTGGCCAACTCAAGTAAAGAGCCAAGAATTTCAATTGTCATGTTCTTCAACTTGGCCATATGGAAAGGGTCTGGCTACTATGGACCTTTACCAGAATTGCTATCGCCTGAGAAACCGGCCATTTATCGAGATTTTACTGTCCAAGAGTTTTCTGACAATTTCTATAACAAGGGATTGGACAGCAAATCTCTTATTGACAAAATTAAGATATGATGTAAAAGTGTATTTGCTTGCACATTGTTATTAGTTATTACTTTAATTTGTGTACTTAAGACTAAGAAGAATCTCCGACATATATGCATGATGTTTTCACAAAAGAAAGGCATAGTGATGATGGTCATCCATAATCCCTCTATAATAAAGGGTTGCTTTTTGGTATTTCTAGTGGGTCATGGCAAATAATAAATATTATCACACTTGAAAAAGTTATATTATTTAATATTCTCAAAATTCAACAAAAGGAAATGAATATTTCTTAATGGGAACCTCTCAATAATTAAAATTGTCATGCTCTTGTTGCGGAGCTATGGTCCAACTTGGCGAGCTTGTGGCTTCTTTCTTCAATAAGGTAAGTTGGTTCGCGGAATGAGAGGGGGAAGGGATGGATGAGATTTATTTCATTTGATAGAAATAAGTGTAATTTTTTTATTTTTGTTTGATAGGAATGGAAGAAAATGAAATAAGTGATATTTTTTTTTTTGTTTGGTTTGAATGAAAAGTAAAAAAAAAAAAAATATCACTTTTTTTTTTTTTTTAATTTGATTATTATACCATTGTTAAATAATATTTTTAATATTTTTTATCATATAAGGTTTTTATTTTTTAAATTTAAAATATTATTCTAAAAAATATAATTTTTTTTCTAAAAAATAGTTATTTAATATATATATATTTTTTTACAAATTATTATCATTACTACTTTATATTAAATAAAAATGGAATAGTAATGTAAAAAAAAGTAAAATCTCCATCAAATTTTATTATTTTATATTAAATGAAATTAAAATAGAAAAAAAATTAATAGACAACTTTATATGTCACGTCCCGATCCTCGGATCGATCACGCGACAACCGTCGCGTCGTCTCGATACATAGGTAAAACCTCTCCATCTACCGGGACTCCGCAAGGCTATCAAATTCACCATAAATCATCAAAAGCATAAAATTCTTAAAAAAAAAAAAAAGAAATCACAAAATCATTACACATGTAAGGAGCCCATCCCGCTCATTCCTGGACGTACAAACACACACATTGACACACATCGGGGAGTGGGATCCTGTACATGCAATCATACATTAGTACACATCGGGGAGTGAGAACCTGTACATGCACGAGTACATAGCAACACACAACGGGGAGCGGGAACATGTACATGCACGCATGCGACGTGACCATCCTGGCCACTCTGAAAGCATTTAACAAATAAGAAATCCCAAAACATAACCGTCGGATTTTACCAACACTTACCCAAGGAAAACAAGTTAGTATCGGTAAAATTCTAACGGTATGAATTGTACAGAACTTCACAAAATCAAAGAAAAAACATCGAAATTAAAATTTACAATCCAAATGTCCCAGTACAGATATAAACAGTTTTCCAAAACTAGAGAAATCAAAATAAATAAAAAGAAATCAAAAATCGTCAGATTTTATCAATACTTGCCAACAACTCGGCCAGTATCAATAAAATCCGCACGGCATAGGATGTACAGACTTCCCTTTCCATGGTTTGAAAGCTATCAATTCTCCAAAAATAACCCTGCATGTCAAATACCTATCCAGTCCGCAAAAATACTTTACAAGCTCCGTCGAGTAGTCTCCCAACTAAGTCTCCTCTGAAAAATGGGGAGAGAATGGGGTGAGTATTGAGGAATACTCAGTGAATGGAGTGCAATGGTGCAATTATGTTCATAAACAAGGGTGAATGTGGGACAGTCAAAGCATATCTTATAAATCATTTCATATACATAAAATCATTTCAATAAATCACATTTCACAAATATGCATCCATATCAATTATCCTTTCAGAAAATCCTGGGGTTCCATCAAAAAACACTTCCGTCTTAGGGCGGCCAAACCCAAACGAAAGCCCGCCAAGGGTTTTTCTAGCCAATGTCTCAAAACAAACCCCCTTCCTTGGCGTTGGCTCGTACATCACCGGGGTACACCAGATCTAGTACGATTTCGGCAGAGGGAGGAACGTCTAACTCCCTTGCACATCCAAACCCCAACCCACGTCACCCCGTCGGGTCGCTCCGTGGTGGGAATATGACTATAGTCATCTACGACACCATTCATTTTTCATTCAATCCATTTCTCAACAATGTGCCATGAATTTCAACAAATAATCCACAATTTCATGCCAAAACAGTTTATAGAGCAATATTAAATATCACATGACACAAAAACATTTATAAATACAATGGATGCATTCGTATTTCACAATTCAGTTCAGACAGCCTACAATCACAAAACAATTTATATAAAACATGTAAAAATATTTCAAAATCATTTTCAAAGCAATTTTAAAACAGGTTTCTCATTTACGAACACAATGAACCGTCCACTCACCTCTAGAGAGGGTATTCACTCTCAAATTCTCAATCCAATCTGAATCGACCCCTTTTTAAGTCCCCAAACGATTAACCTAATCAGACATTGCAATTATCGTCAATTAATATCTCTATAACAACGGTTTTCACATTTTCCTAACTTAATTCACCCTTAATTTCACATCCACGATTTCTAAATGCTAATTTCATCACCCGAAAATCATTTATAGCTCTAATGAACTTTAACTACCAATATTTCCTAATTTTTCTAATTTTCTTTCAATTTCACATAAATATAACATTTTTCATGCATATTTCAATTGAAACTCTAAAGAAACCATTCAAATCGACTCAGTTCGATTCTATCATTCCTTAACATGCTTCTTCCGCTTCAAACAGCCTACCTTTATGAATTATGCATCACTTACTTCACTAATTACATATTTAATATCAGAAAATCGCATCATATACTAATCTAACATATACATGTCTCATTACCCTAAATTTAACCATAAATTTACTCAATTTATTGAGAGGATCAAAAATCCCTCACCTAGGGTTTCTCGATCTACAGTCCTAACTTCCAGTCGCCAGTGGATCAAACCTGTAACAATTTCAATTTGCAGCAATTGTTAGAAATTAAACCTAAATACTCAGAATATTCAAACCTTAGAAAAATTGGAAAAACCTAGGCTTACCTCTACAGAACTGTGATCTAGGGTTTCCAGAAGTTTACTGTCCTACGGCCTAGGGTTTTGAAAGGATGCAATGGCCGCTGGTTTGGGTTGTCGACGGGGGGGAAGTGCTCACGGTGGGGAAAAAGGGAGGGGGAAAAAAGGGGGGGGGAATGGGAGTTTTGCCATCGCGCGCATGGGAGAGAGATTGAGGACTCTGTTCGCGCGGGGAAGAGAGGGAACTGAGGGAAAACAGTGAGGGAGAGAGGGAGAAATAGAGAGGGAAAGTGAGAGATGGTGAGATCGTGATAGAGAGAGAGACCGAGAGATTGAGGGAGATAACGAAGGAGAGAGAGAGGCCGAGAGAGACTGTGAGGGAGAGATCGACGAGAGTGACGGTGTGGGACAGAGAGGAGGCGAATGCGGTGGTTCGCGATGGCTGTGGTGGTTGCGCACGGTGGAGGGAGTGATGGCGAGCGATCGCGAGAGGGGGAGAGAGACGAGATTCGAAGAGAGAGACGGGAGAGTAGGGAGAGACGAAGAAGAGAGAGATTAGGGTTTTAACCCTAATCTCTCTTAATTGGGAGAGATGCTGCGTTTCACTCCGAAACGCAACATCTTCTCCTCTCTCTCTCTCTCTCTTTTTACTATAATATATTTAAATAAATAAGCAATTATATATATATATATACAAATTCAAAATTTTTCTACTTTATTATAGAAATGTTTACAAAATACTCAACGTCGAGTTTCCGGTATTACATTATAAATATTAAAGAAGAATAAGAACAAATTTGTCCAAAAATTTCATTTCCTTTCCAAAGGAGGACAGAAATAATTTCTTAAAATGGAGGGATTGAGATTATATCCTACTTTTACTTCTTATTCACATTTCTTTCATTATCAAACGAGTGAAAAGAGTCACTTCACTTTATTTTTATTTTCTCTCTTGTTTTCCTTCCATTTTACTTACACCCTAACCAAATTTACCCTAAATGTTGATATTTAAATTTTGATTAATATGGTGGCCATAGCAAGAGGAAATCATACAACCCAACTTTAATCCGGTCAAACCGTTGACTTTTATGAAACCCTTATCTTTTAAGATATATAATTTTTTTTTTGTTTTATTGTATATCATTATAATTAAATGATTAATCATTGAAATTTGGTGGAGCATATGAATCAAAGAGAAGAATGGCTGCTACTAAATTATTGGAAAATTATAGAAATGTTGTCAATTAGTTTGAGTAGGAAAATGAAATTCTAATTTTCATTTCAAAAGTTTTCTTTCGGGAAGTCTCGGACGGCTGCTACCGACTGGTTGTGGGTTCTAATCCTACTTGGGATTACTCTCTGCTGCCTCCAAATTAGATTATTAGACAAATTAACATTCAGAAAATTCATGATGAATTAAGAAATCAGCCGGTCTACCGAGTGGGCCCTGACTTACGTACGGAACAGAAATCATCTGCTCGTCACAGGCTAGCCAGGCAATTATTTGACGCCTTGATTACCAACTTATTAATATATACATACGTACATACATACACACACACACACACACACACACACACACACACACATATATATATATATATATATATATATAAGCGTCCATAATTCTAGCACACGTCGGATTCGTTGTTTGCGGGACCCACTTGCCAGCCACTTCCTTTCCTTTTTTTTTCCCTCCCTCTTTCTCCTAAAAATAAAAAGTTTTAATCGACTATGATACATACTGTCGATTATAAGACATACCTTAATCGATAAAAGTATCTTGATTTTTTTTTTATCTTCGCATTTGTAGTTTTTTTCAATGATATTTTTTAAAAAATATAATAGATATTTTCTTAAAAATAGTTTTAAAAATTAATACTTTTAAAAAAACATTATTTTAAAAAAATTTAAAAAAAATATTTAGTTTTTGTGATATTTTTTTTAAAAAATATAGCTCTTTTTAAAAAATAGCAAAAAATAGAAATAAAAATATTTTTTAAATGTTATTTTAATCTTTTTAATATTTTTTAAAATATATATATAATATTTTTTGAATTTTTTTCTTTTTTGTATTTTACAATTATATTTAAAAAAATTATCATACATGATTTTAAAAATAGTTTAAAAAATTAATATTTTTAAGAAATATTATTATTTCAAAAATTTTAAAAACATTTAAAGATATTTTTTTATATTTTGTGATATTTTAATAAAATATTATAGATTTTTAAATAGTTTTAAAAATTAATATTTTTAAAAAACATTATTTTTAAAAAAATTTAAAAACATTTTTATTTATATTTTATGATATTTTTTAAAAAAGTATAGTTCTTTTTAAAAAAAATATCAAAAAATAGAAATAAAAATGTTATTTAAATGTTATTTTAATCTTTTTAATATTTTTTTAAAAAACATCTATAATATTTTGTGTATCTTGTTTTTTTTCTTTTTCATTTTTTACAATTATATTTAAAAAAATTATCGTTGATGATTTTTAAAAAATAATTTAAAAAATTAATATATTTAAGAAATATTACTATTTCAAAAATTTTAAAAACATTTAAAGATATTTTTTTTTATATTTTGTGATATTTTTAATAAAATATTATAGATTTTTTAAAAAATTGTTTTAATATTATAATATAAAAAAAAGTATAATTATATTTTTTAAAAAATATCAAAAAAATATAAATAAAAATATTTTTTAAATGTTTTTAAAATTTTTATAAAATAATGTTCTTTACAAATATTAATTTCTTAAAACTATTTTTTTGTTAACTCATTTCTTTTCCTTTTTTTCCCTCCCTCTTTGTCCTCTCTCTCACTCTCTCCTCATTAAAACAAAAAACATAAAGACATGCCTCATCGACTAAGGCATTTTGGTTTTTTCTTTGTTTTTTAGTTTTTTTCCCATGATATTTTTTTAAAAATGCCATAGATATTTTTTTAAAAAAATAGCTTTAAAAATTAATATTTTTAAAAAACTTTATTTTTAAAAAATTTAAAAAATTTTTATTTATATTTTGTGATATTTTTTAAAAAATATTGTTCTTTTTAAAAAAAAATTCAAAAAATAGAAATAAAAAATGTTTTTTAAATGTTATTTTAATATTTTTAATATTTTTTTGATGAAACCCTTTCCACATTGGATTCGTCGTCTATGGGATCCACTTGCAGATGTGTCATTCGCTTTTTTTTTTTCCTTTCTCCTCCTCTCGCCTCTTTCTCTCCCCCCTCATTGGGGGAAAAAAACATAAAAATAGAAAAAGAAAGATGCTTTAGTCGACTATAACACATCTCTTTGTCCACTAGGTATCCGTTTTCTTTCTTTTTGTTTTGTTTTTTCTTTCTTTAAAAAATATTTTTGTTTTTTTTTTCCTTTTCTTTCTTTAAAAAACATAAAAAATATTATAAATGATTTTTCCTTTTTGTTTTCTTTCTTTAAAAAATATTTTTATTTTTTCCTTTTTGTTTTCTTTCTTTAAAAAATATCAAAAAAATATTATTAATGTTTTTTTTTTAAAATAGTTGGAAAAAATTAATATTTTCAGAAACATTATTTTTTAAAAATTTTTAAAAATATTTTATATTTTGTGATATTTTTAATAAAATAGTTTAGATGTTTTACAAAAAATTATTTTAATATTATAATTCCAAGAAACATTGTCTTTTTTTTTAAAAAAAAAAAATTATTGTTTAAAAACATCTATGACATTTTTTTTAAAAAAAATCATTGAAGAAAACAAAAAAGAAAAAAAATATTATAAATGATTTTTTTTCTTTTTGTTGTCTTTCTTTAAATTTTTTTTTCTTTTTGTTTTCTTCCTTTAAAAAATATGAAAAAAAATATTATAAATGTTTTTTTAAAAAAAATATTTTGAAAAAATTAATATTTTTAAGAAACATTATTTTTTAAAAAATTTTAAAAAATATTTTTTATTTTTTGTGATATTTTTAATAAAATACTTTAAATGTTTTACAAAAAAATATTTTAATATTATGATTCCAAGAAACATTATCTTTTTTTTAAAAAAATTATTTTTTAAAAACATCTTTGACATTTTAAAAAAAATCATTGAAGAAAAAAAAAAGTTGAAAAAAGAAAAAAAAAAACAAGATGCTTAGTCAACTAAGAGATGCCTTAGACAAGTAAGGCATCTTTTTTTTTTTTTTTTTATGTTTTTGTTTTTTTTTTTTTTTGGTTTTTTTATCATGTTTTCCTTTTTTTTTCCTTTTTGTTTTTTTCTTATAGTTTTCTTCCTTTAAAAAATATAAAAAAAAGTTTTAGATATTTTTTTTAAAAAAATAGTTTGAAAAATTAATATTTTAAGAGACATTTTTTTAAAATTTTAAAAATATTTTTTTTTTATATTTTGTGATATGTTTAGTAAAATATTATAAATGTTAAACAAAAAATTGTTTTAATATTATAATTCCAAAAAAGATTATTTTTTAAAAAATTTTAAAAATATTTTTTATATTTTGTAATATTTTTAATAAAATATTTTTGATGTTTTATAAAAAAATTATTTTAATATTATAATACCAGAAACATTAAAGAAAAAAAATTATTTTAAAAAAATATTAAAAATATAAATATTTTAAAAATATTTTTTATATTTTGTGATATTTTTAATAAAATACTTTAGATGTTTTACAAAAAATTATTTTAATATTATAATTCCGAGAAACATTATTTTAATATTTTAATATTATCTTTTCATCTATGGCATTTTTTAAAAAAAAAATCATTGAAGAAAAAAAAAATAGATGAAAAAAAAAAGAAGGAAAAAAAAAAAAAAGAAAAACAAGATGCTTAGTGGACTAAGAGATGCATTAGTCGACTAAGGAACTTTGTTTTTATGTTTTTGTTTTTGTATGGTTTTTTTTTTTTTTATCTTGTTTTTCTTTTTGTTTTTCCCTTTTTGTTTTTCCCTTTTAGTTTTTGTTTTTTAAAAAATATCAAAAAAATTCTAGATGTTTTTTTAAAAAAATAGTTTTAAAAAATTAATATTTTTAAGAAACATTTTTTAAAAAAATTTTAAAAATATTATTTATATTTTGTGATGTTTTTAATAAAATATTATAAATGTTATACAAAAAATTGTTTTAATATTATAATTCCCAAAAACATTTTTTTAAAAAAATTTAAAAATATTTTTTATATTTTTAATAAAATATTTTTGATGTTTTATAATAGAAAATTGTTTTAATATGATACTATCAGAAACGTTGTAGAAAAATTATAATTATTTTTTTATAAAAAAATAAAAAAATATAAATAAAAATATTTTTAAATGTTTTTTTAAAATGCTTCAGTCGACTGAGCATCTTGTTTTTCTTTTTCTTTTGTTTTTTTTTTAAATTTTTTTAATGATATTTTTAATATTTTTTTAAAAACATCTATAATATTATTTGTATCTTTTTTTTTTCTTTTTTGTTTTTCTCAATTATTTTTTAAAAAATATCATAGATCTTTTTTAAAAAATAGTTTTAAAAATTAATATTTTTAAGAAATATTATTATTTTAGAATTTTTTGAAACATTTAAAAAATATATATTTTTTTATATTTTGTGATACTTTTTAATAAAATATTAAAGATGTTTTAAAAAATAATTTTAATATTATAATAGCAGAAAATTAATTATATTTCTTATAAAATATTAAAAATGTAAATAAAAATGTTTTTTGATGTTTTTTAAAATGTTTATAATTTTTTTTATATAAAATAACAAGATATTAAATAAATTTTATATAGATGATTTTATTATATGCAAAAAATTTTACATATAACAAAAATGTTATAATTAGTATAAATGCGCACATAATTTCTACTAAAAATATAAATTGAAGTATTTGATAAATATAACGAATGTTTTAGAAAATACCTGCATAAATCTAACTTTTATAAATATTCATAATTTTTTTAAACAAATTTTAATATTTTAATTTTATAAATTTGAATCTAAATTAATATTTAATAATTTTTTAGGGAACATCACCTAATAATTAAAATTTTACACCGCGCGTACGCGTGGTGTGTCCTTACCTCCTAGTTATATTTAAACATCGTAATAGTACACATTTTGTGAAAATATACATCAACTAGAACCTTTGCTACGATATTATATGTTTGTCGTTTGTCAGGATTGCATTGGATGCTATAATTATCCAAAAGAAATAAAAAATATGGTGTGACACATAGTATAACAAATAATTCAAGCGTTTCTTGCCGATTTTCTCTCTGTATATATTAATTCAAAAATTGTTCTAAGCCTTTTTAAAATTGTTCTCAGAAGCTTTTGTTATCGAACTACTTACCATTGTCTGTGATCAGGATATGAGATATGCCAAATCTGATGATGATAAATGTTCATATAAAGGGTTGCATCTTATAGGTAGTGATCTTACCAGTGATTTGGTTTCCACCCACTTGGTAAAGTCGCGATAGCTACGACTAAGAACTTATGTTGTCTAGTTGTTGGTGGAAATAGTCATAGAATGTTCATTCCTCATTGAGCGAACGGCCATGGGCTGATAATCAGGCATAGCTCGGTTGAGAGTTGTTGTGGTACTGACGAGAAGTGTTGGCACTTGTCATATATTTTGACATAATCATCGGCATTGGCCTTCATGGTGAGCCAGTATCCTTGTCATAAGCCTTTGTTTGCTAGATTTCGAGCACCTAAATAGCTGCCATATATTCCTTGTGGATTTCTCGGAGGGCGAGTCCCTTTCTTCGGGTGTCAAGCATTTTGGGTACGGGTATGTATAGGACTTCTTGTAGAGACTGCTATCAATGATGACATAATGGGCGGCCTTGCGCCTTAGTTTTGTGACTTCAGAGGGCAAGCTTAATAGTTGTTCGTGTTTCAGGTAGGCTTTGATGAAATCTTTCTAACTCGATAGGATATTTGTTGTCAGGACCTGTTTGGACTCTTCGATACTATGGTATGGTAGACTTAATGCAGACGATGCGGCTGGTTGTTACTGAATCAGAGTTAGTTAATTTTGAGTCATCTTGAGCATTTTTTTATCGAGAAATCTGTTATATGTCAACCTTATCAAACTTGTCTATCGCTTAATGTATTTTGAATAGATACTTTGCCATCTTTGGCTCTTTGGTCTCATAGACCCCTGTGACTTACTTGATGATCAATTGGCTGTCAGTAAAAATCCATATGTTCTGGACCCCTAATGATGCTGCGATTCGTAACCTGTCAGAACGGCTTCATACTCGGCTTGATTGTTGATAGAAGTCAAAACGGAGGATATATTTAGCCTTGAAGTTATCCGACTCTACTAGAATGAATCTGGCTTCGCTGTCTGATGAATTAGATGACCCGTCCACTTGAAGAGTCCATTTGGGCGATAGGCATTCCTTTTGGTGGTCGGTTAGGAACCGCTTGGTAGTCATTGGGAATGTGTATTCGAGAATATAGTTAGCAAGAGTTTGGCCCTTAATGGTCGGTCTTGATTGGTATTCAATATCGAACTCGCCTAGTTCGATACTCTACTTGATGAGTTGACCTGAAGTGTTTCTTTTTTGTAAGATCTGTTTCAACGGTTGATCGGTTAGTATAATGATGGTATGGGTTTGGAAGTATTGCTAGAGGCATCTAGTAGTGATGACCAGGGCAAAAGCTATCTTCTCAACAGGTCGGTAGTTAACCTCCACCTCATGGGGTATATGACTGACGTAGTATACCAGACTCTGTATGGTGGTCTCTTGTCTCACAAGGATGGAGCAGAGTGCTTGATCAGAAACAAAGAAATAGAGATAGAGCTTCTCACCTGGAGCCGGTTAGGAGAGGAGCGGAGGTAATATGAGATATTTCTTAAGCCTTTCGAATGCGGTCTAAAATTCAGGAGTGCATACAAACTTTTGAGACTTCTTTATAGCGTCATACAAGGGTTTGTACTTCTCTCCCATTTTCGACATAAACCGATTAAGGGCAGTGATTCTATCGATGAGGTGCTACATGTCTTTTATCGTCCTGGGCGATGCCATATTGAGTATGGCTTGGATTTTCCCTATATTCGCCTTGATTCCTTGCTTAGTGATCAGGAAGCCTAGGAATTTTCCAAATATGATTCCGAAGATGCACTTCGCAGGGTTTAGCTTCATGCTGTATTGTTTCAATGTCTGGAAAGTCTCCTCTAGATTGGCCACATGGTTGCTATCATGAGTGCTTTTGACAAGTATATTGTCGACATAGACTTCCATGTTTCTGTTAAGTTGTTTATTGAATATCTTGTTGACCAAATGTTGGAAGGTCACTCTAGCATTCTTGAGGCTGAATGACATGACTCTATATTAGTAAGTGTTGATCTTCGTGATGAAACTGGTTTTCTTCTTATATTCTGGAACCATACATATTTGATTATATCTAGAGTATGCATCTATAAAACTTAAGAGCTGGTGGCTAGATAAGTTATCAACCAACTTGTCGATGTTGGGGAGTGAATAGTTGTCCTTTGGGTATGTCTTATTAAGGTCGATAAAGTCCACGCACACCCTTCACTTTCTGTTTGCTCTCTTTACCATTACTATGTTGCCTAGCTACTTGGGGTATTCTACCTCTCAAATGAACCCTGTTGCTAAGAGTTTGCGGACTTCTTCTTGTATCGTATATTGGCATTCTAGCGCAAGCATCCTTTTCTTTTATTTAATAGGTTTGTGATTGGCGTTGACAGTTAGTTTGTGAACTATAATCGAAGGATGGATGCTTGACATGTCCTTAGGGGACCATGCGAAGATTCCAGAGTTGTGTCGTAGGCAATCCACGATGGCTTTCTAAAAAGATATCGGCAAGTAGGCACTGATTTGGATAGTTTGAGTGGGGGTGTCGGTGATAGGCACTTCGATTACCTCCTCTCTTGGTTGAGGCTTTGACTACTGCTCAATATTACCTTTGAGTTCCATAGTGTCGACTACTAAAACTTCATCCCTTTCCCCCATTATTGGGATAACTGATGGATCTGAATCACTATAGAGAGTTATGATTCCGAAAGATATTCTAAATTTGATTTTCATATGTCTAGTACTCGATAATATTTCCAGACCGTCCAGGCTAGGACGTCCTAGGATGACATTGTAAAGAAACAGAAGGTTTACCACGTAAAATGTGGTTCTGGTGGTGGCATGGTGAGAATGTGTTTCCAGAGATATGTGGAGTGAGATGACACTTTCTAGGTATATACATTCACCAATGAGTCCTCTAATGGGCCAGTCAAAGGATTGGAGGTAGGATTAGGCTAGACCCATTTGTTAGAAGTTATCATATAAGAGTATGTCACAGTTTACTCCCTGGTTCACGAAGGTTCTCTTAACAAGATAAGAGCTGATTTTGTCTGTGATAATTAGTAGATCATTTCAATCGGTATCAACTCCTACCAAATCATTGTCATCAAACCCAATTGTGAGTCTCATTCTTTTGGCTGACGCCATGATGGAGAGGAGGAGAGGAGAAAGGGTGTAGGAGCAAAGGTTGTTTCGACTAAGAGATTAGTTTGTTCCCATGGACAGTGTCAATCTGTTGAGGGTGAGTCTAATTCCACAGATGATGGTTTTACTAACTCAAATGGGATGACACTGCTGTCTGATGAACCAGATTGATGAGACATGTAAAAGACCACCGGAGTGTGTTCTGACAGGAGAGACTCCAATACTCAAATTAGAAAGTGATTTTCAAAAGAGAAAGAAACAAATTGAAATAGAGAGAGAGAGAGAGAGAGAGAGAGAGAGAGCTTTGTGTGATCTAGGGTGCTTTGTGTAAGCCAAGAGAACTAACATAGGCAGTAGGCATATGAGAGCTTATATAACTTTCAAGTGTGAGAGCCGTGTATGAACAGGGTGATAAAATCTAAGTTTCTTTATGGGGGTGCCCCAAAATCTTAGATTTGATGTTACCATTTGTTGAATGAGATTTGATGAGTGTAAATTGACCGATAATATTTAATTTTCATTTAAAGGTTTGGTCTATTTCACGTTATTTTCGGTAGATGAGATTTGGTGATAAAATAAATATGAGATTTGATAAAAAATGATGAAAAGAAAATGTGGTTTTGTATATATTGTTTTGTTTAGTTAATTTTACATTACAATTTTATAAATAAGATTAAGTGAGAATATAAAGTTAAGATTTAATGAAATTTGAGAAGAAAGAGTTGTCTCGTAGATGGGTGTATAATAGAAAGATTGCATGATGTATTTCAAGTTATAATTGGGTAAGTGAGATCAGGTGAGATTTGGTGAAATTTGAGGGGAATGAAAAAATTATCTGACAGGTTGTGTTTGTTTGGTGAAAGTAAGGGGAAGAAAAAGTGGTTTCGTATTTGTTGTTTTGTTGTAAAAATGTTGATTTATTTTATATTATAATTTAATAAATGAGATTCGATTAGAATGAATAAAAAGGTAAGATGGAGGAAATTTGAGAAGAAAAAGTTGTCTCATAGATTGTTTGTTTGGTTTGGTTGCATAATGGAAGGTCTCATTTGTTTTACACTACAATTTGGTAAATGAGATTTAGTGAAAAAGTTAAGGTGGGATTAGGGGAAACCGAGGAGAGAAAAAAAAATGTTGTAAGTATTTTTTTTTTTTTTGGGAACAAGAATTAATGAGAAAGTGTAACATTTAACTACTACTATATCATATTTCCAATATAATCCATGAGTTAAGTCTTTTAAATTTCATTCAATAACGATTCAAGAAAAAAAACTTTATAAATTATTACTTAATGGTATATTAGGCATGGCCTAATGAGAATAAGGCTAAATTCCTTAATCCAAATTCGAATTCGAATATTAAAAATAAAAAAATTATATTGAAAGTGATTTCTCTAAAAAAATGTCAAATAACAATTTAAATCGAATTAATTAGAATATTTTGGATACTAATTGATGGATAAAATCTTCCCAAGGCCGAAAAAAAACAAGAGAGGACTAGGCATGGCCAGGCGTGCTGGATTCACAGGGGAACGGTGGGGAAAATTCTAGGCCCGGCTGAAGGTTAAGTGTAGCAATTGGGCTTGGATCCGAACTTTACACAAGCTCAGGCAGGGTCTGGCCTCAGCTTTTTAAACTTTTTTTTTTTTTTGATTCAAATAGTCGATCCCAATTTTAGAATTGTTATTCTTTTAATATTGGACAAATAGATATCTGGATTTTACTTGATTAATCTGGTCCGAGCACTGTGAGACTATCAAGAGTTTGACTTTTTAACTACTTTTATGATTGAATCAACGGACACTCGATTTAATAGATAAAGGTGCTAAGTTTCTTAACCAAATCTGGGATTTAAAATTTAGAAATAGAAAAAACTTTATTGAGAGAGTTTTTTCTTAAAATAGACTCGATAATACTCGAACTATATTAGTTGGAGTATAATTTTAGAAATCGGTTGATTAAAAAAAATTTTTTTTGACTGGGCTGGCCTTTTCTAGGTGGGCCTGGAAATCGGACTTGCCAGAAATTTGAATAATTTGTGAAAGATACACAACCGACACCCAACCTAATATAGGGCGGGCCGCAAAGCATTGCACTGGTCCACTCGCTGGTAACATTTTCACTATTGTAGCACTATATATAAAAAGAATTAATAAAAATAATTCTTTTACTAATTGAAAAAAAAAAACAATTATATAGTGCGCAATAGAATGCATTAACCTAATTTGGAATTATATTTTACGTATAATGTCCCATAAAAAATATGATGTTGGATTGCTTACCATTTTATAATTTTCTCCTTGGGAGAAAAAATTGCTGCATATATATATATATATATAGGGTATTAATTAAAAAAATAAAATTTCAAATTGTCTTTTTTTGGTGCGATTTTTGTTTTATTTTACCAACCAATTAAGAAAGAGAAAGATGACGCAAGAGAGAGATATCCGACCATTGGAGTATCAGGGCCTCTTGGGGCTCTCTCTCTCTCTCTCTCCAAATCCTCTCACTTTTCCGGAGGGAAGAGAGAAAAATATTGAGAGAGAAGGGGGGGAGATTCTGCAAGATTTCTTCTTGATAATTGGTTCTTCCTTTCGAATCACTTCATCTACTTCTTTAATTATTTCTGTGTCTTGGATAGATTTCTTTGATCAATTTCTTTCTCACTTTCCGAATTAGGGTTCTCAAAAGTTTTCTCAAATTAGGCAAAACTGATCTTGTTGTTTTTGGTTTAGGGTTTCTGATTCTTTTAGTTTTTCTTTCAAATTTCTCTCCTCATATGTCCTTTATGTGTTCGATCCTTCGTCGGATTATTTGGGCCCTTATATTTCTAGGGCTCTTGTTTTAGATTTCTTTAATCAATTTCTTTCTTGCCTAGCGAATCATGTTCTCACAAATTTTCTCAAATTAGGCCAAACTGGTCTTGTTGTTCTAGGATTAGGGTTTCTGGTCTTTAGTTAGCCTTTTTAGTTTTTCTTCTAAAACTCTCTCACTATGTGTTCGATCCTTTGTCGGATTATTTGGGCCTTTTTAGTTTCACGGCCTAATCAATCCGAAGTAGGTTTTTATCACTTGTTGAAATTAGTATGGGTCAAGTTTTTACCAATTTTCTCAAATTAGGCAAAATCGGTCATGTTCTAAGATTCTGTTTTCTGATTCGTCGTTGGCCATTTAAGGTTTTTTCTTCCAAATCTCTCTCCTTGATATGCTCTCTACATGTTTGATTGAATGATTTGTGACTTTTTATTTTATATTTCTTTATCAATACGAACTAGACTTTCTGTGTTGGTTTAAACGAATATTAAATTTTGGTTTGCAGAACTTGATATTCAACTCCTGGACTCCGTACTAGGTAAAGCTTCAAACTCTTCTCTAGTATCCTTTTGTTAATGGTTTTGTGTTTGAAAACTGGCTAACATCTGAATTATGCTAAAAAATGTTGCTGCTTGGTTGACTATGTTGTTTTGAATGTCTTGTAACAATTTGATGTCTGGTCTGACCCTGTTATTTGGGAGGATGTGTTGTAAATTCGTAAATGTTTGTTTTTCAACCCTGTAATAGTAGATTGATTTGAAGACCCTAGAATGCACACATGATTATAAAGCTGGTTGTTATGCTGTTGAAGACTTGGCCTTTTGATCTTGTGAGCAGCGGAGGGACATGTAAACTCCCATTTCTATGTGTGGATTTTGGCCAGTATAGCTGTCTTGCTATTTATGCTGTGTGTCTCATGCAGTAGGTGGGTTTTTTGTGTTGGTTGTGGCAAAAATTATAGGAGGAGAGAATCCCACATTGATTAGCATGTGAGGGATGAGGTGAGATTTTTCCTTATAAATAGATCATTCCCCATATCTTGTAGGATCATCCCAAAATTTGCAAGTTCATATCTTAGGTCAATTTTTATCTTTCTCTCTCTTGTAATATTTTAAGAATATTAATAAAATATTATTCTGATAGTGTCTGAGGATATGGACATATTTGGCCGAATCTCGTTAAATTCTGGTGTTCTTTCTTTATTTAATAGTTATTGTTAGGTATAGTTGTAGTGATATATTATGCTGTTAAATTATTTTTATTGGGAAATATATCTTGGGTGATTTATTAGTACAATCGTTTACGCTATTTCCACAACAATTGGTATCAGATCCATGTTTATCTTAGTATGCTTTGTGGTTGCAGTTTTGTCTGATCTTCCACATCAGAAAAGATTTTCTTGGGGCTATCGGCATTTCGCGTCGACAGCTATTAAATAGTACAAGTAGCAGAAATGGCTGACGACACAAAGTCATCCACGTCGACTTCATCAATTTTGGCAAGAACTGCAATGACGAATACCAGATTTGCAGTAGAGATTTTTGATGGAACCAGTCATTTTGTAATGGGGTAGAGTGAGGTTCTAGATGTCATTTTCCAACAGAGTCTAGACCTTGCTATTGAAGAAAAGAAACTAGATGATGCTGAGGAGAAGGAATGACAGACGATGAACAGATTGGCATGTGGTACAATTAGATTGTGTTTTTCTAGAGATCAGAAATATGCTTTTTCCAAAGAAACTTCTGCTAATAAATTGTGAAAAATATTAGAAAAAAAATTCTTGAAAAAGAGCAGTCAAAACAAGCTCTATATGAAAAAGAGTCTGTTTTCCTTCAATTATGTTCCAGGTACCGCTATGAATAATCACATCACCAGTTTTAATCAGTTAGTGACTGATCTGATGAATATGGACGAGATTTTCAAGGATGAAGATCTGGCTCTTATGTTGTTGGGATCCCTTCCTGACAAGTTCGAATATCTGGAAACTACCCTATTTCATGAAAAAGATGTTGTCTCTCTTAGTGAAGTAACTGAAGCACTATACAGTTACGAACTAAGAAAAAAAGAAAAGCAAGAAAACACAACTAAAGAAGCAGAAGTATTAGTTGTGAGAGGGCATTCGCAGAGCCAGAATAAATGGATGAAAGGGAGATCAAAATCAAGGTCCAAACTGAAGAAAGATAAATGTGTCTTTTGTAAAAAAAAAAAAGGACACTGAAAGAAAGATTGTCCAAAGTTAAAAAATAAAGGTAAACCAAATAAGGGGAAAGCTGTCTCAAATTCAAATGTAGCTAAATGTGATGATACAGATTTAGACCTTTCACTTGCTGTTGCACCATCAATTAGCCATTCTAGTACGTGGTTGCTGGATTCTGCTTGTAACCACCATATATCCCCCAATCGAGAATAGTTCTTTGATTTCAAAGAATAGAAAGGGGGAATGGTCTACACAGCAAATGATGTCCCTCTCTCCTCACATGGGATTGGTTCAATTCGTCTGAGAAATCATGATGGATCTATAAGAACTGTAACAGGTGTTCGATATGTACCGGATTTGAAGAAGAATCTCATCTCCATCGGATCCTTAGAATCAAAAGGATTTGATGTGAAGGTAAAAGATAGAGTAATGAAAATAATCTCTGGTGCACTCACAATGTTGAAGGGAATTCAGAAAAATAACAATGTGTATTACTTTATGGGTAGTACAGCTGTAGGAGCAGCAGCAACAGTAGCAGTTTCTACTCATGATCGAGAGTTAGAAACAACTAGATTGTGGCATATGTGGATGGGGCATGCTGGAGAAAAATCCTTGAAACTTCTGATAGATCAAGGATTGTTGAAAAGGAGTACGAGCTTACAAATTAGATTTTTGTGAGCATTGCATCAAAGGGAAGTAAATGAGGGTGAAATTTGGCATAGAAATCCATGATATTAAAGGTATTTTGGATTATATTCATTTAGATGTTTGGGGGCCTTCTAAAACAATATCATTGGGAGTAAAGCATTATTATGTGACATTTGTTGATGATTTTTCCCAGAGAGTTTGGGTGTATTCAATGAAGACGAAGGATGAAGTGTTGGGAATTTTTCTTAAATGGAAAAATATGGTGGAGACTCAAACAAGTAGAAAAATAAAACGTCTCCATACAGACAATGGTAAAGAGTTCAGAAATGACCCATTTCTGAAAATTTACGAAGACGAAGGCATTGTCAGACACTTCACCGTGAGGAATACATCGCAACAAAATGGAGTGGCGGAACGTATGAACCGGACATTGTTGGAGAAGGTTCGGTGCATGTTGTCCAATGTTGGGTTGGGCAAAGAATTTTGGGCTGAAACTGTTATTTATGCTGGTCACCTCATTAACCACCTGCCATTTATAACTATTGGTGGCAAAACACCAATGGAGAAATGGTCTGAAAAGCCTGCAATAGATTATGATTCCTTGCATGTATTTGGCTCCACTGCATATTATCATGTTAAGAAGTCAAAACTGGATCCTAGAGCAAAGAAAACAATCTTCATGGGGATCACAATTGGAGTAAAAGGTTATCGTCTTTGGTGTCCAGAAACAAAGAAAGTAATTTTCAGCAGGGATGTTACCTTTGATGAATCTTCCATGTCAAAAGTAACTCCTGGAAACACTAATCACATAGGCGGTACTTCTAAACAGGTGGAATTTGATAGAAGCAGATTAGTCCCAACAAATGAAAAATCTGGTGGTGACTCTCCTATAATAGATGAAGAGTCAGATAAAGAAGAGGTGTAGACCCAAGAACCTCAACAGCAGCTTGAATCAATTGCATTAAGGAAGGGAAAAAGGACCATTAAACCACCTGCTCGTTATGCTAATATGGTTGCTTGTATATCAGCAATTCAAGTTGATGATGTTCTTGCCACTTACAATGAAGCAGTCCAAAGTTCAAAACACGGGCAATGGAGGATTGCTATGAAAGAGGAGATGCAGTCCCTTCAAAAGAATCAAACTTGGAAGCTTACTAGTCTTCCAAAAGGAAAGAAAGCAATTGGGTGCAAATGAATATATGCAAAGAAAGATGGTTTTCCTGACAAGAATGGTATTCATTACAAAGCAAGATTGGTGGCTAAAGGCTACGCTCAGAAACAAGGAGTTGATTATGATGAAATATTTTCTCCAGTTGTGAAGCATTCTTTTATAAGAATCTTGTTGGCTTTGGTAGCACAGTTGGATATGGAGCTAGTTTAGTTGGACGTAAAAACAACATTTTTACATGGAGACTTGGAGGAGAAAATCTATATGACTCAACCAGAAGGGTTCAATGTTGCTAAAAAGGAAAATATGGTATGCAAACTTGAAAAATCGCTATATGGATTAAAGCAATCTCCCAGGTAGTGGTACAAGCGATTTGACAAGTTTATGATGGGGCAAAAGTACACAAGTAGTAAATATGATCATTGCGTGTATTTGCACAAATTACAACATGGATCATTTATTTATCTTCTTCTTTATGTTGATGATATGCTAATAGCCTCAAAAAGTCAGATAGAAATTGAGAAAATGAAAGTTCAACTGAAAATGAAGTTTGAGATGAAAGATCTAGGTGAAGTATAGAAGATTCTCGGTATGGAAATTACTAGAAATAAGAATTTGAGGAGGCTTTTTTTATCATAGAAAGAGTATTTGAGCAAGATACTAAAACGTTTTGGCATAAACAAAATGTTAAAACCAGTTAGTATTCCACTTGCTCCTCATTTCAAGCTCAGTGCATCCATGTCACCAAAGAACGATGCAGAACGAGAATACATGTCAAAAGTACCATATGCAAGTGCTGTTGGTAGCCTAATGTATGCTATGGTATGTACAAGACCCGATATTTCACAGCAGTTGGGGTAGTGAGCAGGTATATGCATGATCCTGGAAAGGAGCATTGGCAAGCTGTGAAATGGATTTTACGGTACATTCTGAACACCATGAATCTTGGTTTGATATTTCAGCAGGACAAACAACATGGTCAACACATAGTTGGGTACTATGATTCTGACTATGCTAGTGATTTGGACAAACGTCGATCAATTACTGGTTATATGTTTACACTTGCAAAGGCACCAGTAAGTTGGAAGTCTACCTTACAATCAACAGTGGCTTTGTCTTCTATGGAGGCAGAATACATGACAGTTACAGAGGCTGTGAAGGAAGCAATTTGGCTTCAAGGGTTGATTGGTGAATTGGGATTAAATAAAAATACATCAAAGTGCATTGTGATAGTCAAAGTGCAATTCTTTTAGCAAAGAATCAAGTTTATCATGTAAGGACAAAGCACATCGACGTTCGTTATCACTTCATACGAGAGATTTTGGAAGAAGGTGGAGTTATAATCCAGAAAGTTCCAACCTCTGAGAATCCTGCTGAGTCAAGTTTCAACATTGTTTGAACTTGATCAATATCATTGAAAATTGAAACATTGCAGACACTACTAAAGTTGTATGAGAGAGTTGTTAAGTTTTTTTGCCAAGGTAGAGATTTGTTGGTTGTGGCACAAATTATAAGAGGAGATAATATCACATTGATTGACATGTAAGGGATGTGGTGAGATTTTTCCTTATAAATAGACCCTTTCCCATGTCTTATAGGATCATCCCAAAATTGGCAAGTTCATATCTTAGACCAATTTTCATCTTTCTCTCTCTTGTAATATTTCAAGAATATTAGTGAAATATTATTCTGGTAGTGTCTGAGGACGTAGGCATATTTGGCTGAATCTCGTTAAATTCTGGTACTCTTTCTTTATTTAATAGTTATTGTTAGGTATAGTTGTAGTGATATATTGTACTGTTAAATTACTTTTATTGGGAAATATATCTTGGGTGATTTATTAGTACAATCATTCACACGCTATTTCTGTAATACTTTGATAGGATTATGATTGTCCAGTAACATAGAAGGATCTCAACGGGCTTCCTAAGAAGAATTAGGATGTGGATAAAGTTGGTGTTTAGCTAACAACTTGGCCAATACTCTGAAAGCAACCCAAAGTTTATTAACGAAGTAGCTTAATTATCCTAAGAACTTGGATAGGGTATTTTCTGTTACAAGATCAATTTGGTGTGACAACGTATGAAGTGACTTTACTGGAAGTAACGTAGTCTTCTTGACAGATTTTGTTATTGGGAAGCACTTTAACATTAGAATTGAGTTAATTGTTATCAAGGTATTTAGCTTATCATTTGCAAGTTTTTTCAATACCCTTTAAGCAAAATCCAGATATGGTAACAAAATTGCTTTGTAAGGAAAATTATTGGTAGTTGTGGTCTCATAGGTTATTTTATGGTGGAATCACATCATTTGAATGTGCTTAAAGATTTATGCTTCTTATTAAATTGAATCTAATAGGATACATTCGAATATAGATAAAATTTAATGTTGAGGTCATTGCTCTCTTCGTATTTTTTTTAGTGGCTAACTCATAGCATTTGTATAAGTCTAAACTTTTCAATTAAATAATTTTATGACAAGGGTCTACGAAATTTGTTTAGAGAATGTACAAACACAAGTGCTTTATTAAGGGTGACAAAACTTTATTGTTGCTATGATTATTCATTCTTGGCAACACTAAAATATGGAAAACCGAAGTGTTGAGATTATTGCCTATGCCTAGTAGTTGCTTAGTCTGTTGTGTATCTGATGCCCCTTTTATACAAGCCTAAGTTTGTTTACTAAATGATACTATGGGAAGGGGGGATCTTAAAAATCGTGCTAAGTGTATGGATACAAGTCGGTTCATTTTTTAGAGATTGAAGTTGAAGTTTGAGCAATGCAGAATTATTTGATTTTATATTGGTTTAATGTTTTATGGCATTGTTTTGGTGGTATAAGCAGATAGTTTTCTCTTGTTTTTCTTATTAATTTGTTAGGATTGACAGTTGATTTTCTAGTTTTATATGTGACTATGAAATAGGAAAACAAATTGAAAAACATGAAATTCCAAGTGGAGGTAGAAAGATGGTTTGATAAATTTTAGTAGATTGTGGATATTAAGATTTGTTTTGGATCTTAAACAAGATTTGAACCTTATGTCCAAGGTTAAGACTCACTCTTTCTTATACAAGCATACATTTATACATTACATTTATGTACTTGCCTTTGTAATAAAGCATAACTGATTTCTAGTATGCTTGAATGTCTTACATTGTAGTCTGATTATCCTGCTCATGAAACTACTCATATAAATTTATAAGGTTGTATAGGTGTTGTAGAGAGTCTTTAACCTTGAAATGGTTTATATTCTTTGCCATTGCTTGACATATACTTGATATCCACAATTTCATAAATTGGCTGTCTATAATAGAAAATTTTTGAAGGGCCTAAAATTTTAAGGTGTCATCTCCTCCTGTTTTAGAAAATTTAAATCTATTTGTTATTTTTGTTGCTAATTTCATTTTAAAAGAAAATTTTTAATTTTTTTTTATAATTTAAAATCTTTTATTTCTTGTTCCTTTTTTCTGCAATGTATTATGTAATACTTTTTTTTTTTGGCTATAGTAATTATCAAAAAACATTATATTCTGGTTTTATTCATGTTTTTCGGTGACATGTGACCATTGAACCTTTCGACGTAGAGGTCCTACTTTTGCTTTTTCACACGAACCATGTAATAAATAAACATAATCAAAATTGATTGCACCAAAATTTAGGAAGACTTGATTGCAAAAAAGGGTTCAAGCACTCCATTCAACACTTGATACAAGTGTAGTTGTATTATCTTTAACCCTTTAAAGTCAAATTATTCCAAATTATTAAGAATTTGATTCACTTCAAATTCAATTACCAACAATTGAGCTTTCGCATTCCATACGCTCGGCAAGGTTTTGATCTCATTTTTCATAGGGTTATTTGATTTACAAACTTATACTTGAAAAGACGCTTGATCTGTGAAAGTGGCCCAAATCTGACTAAATGGAGTTTTTGTTGGTAATTACCTTTTTTTTTTTTAGTTTTAAAAGTTAGGATAAATCATTAGTATCTAGTAATGATGTTAGATCTAATTAAATCTAATTCAAGATAGATTAAATTTTTAAAGGATAAAATTCTTTTTATATTTATTTTCTCCATACACAAGATTTAAAATTGAAATTTTGATTGACGGGTATGGGGCTTTACTCATTTTTTTTTGAGTTAATGGGTTATCCACTCGTGGGGTGGACCCACTTGATTCGGCTGGGCCTAACAATTATGTAAATATAGCCTAAATCGCATTTTGTATGAATTCTTTATTTTCATACCATAAAAAGGAAAAGACATTTTGGGGTTAGGCCCAAATATAAGTGGCTATCTTTTGTAGAAGCTAGAGTTATGGGCATCCAAAAATTAGGTAGTTATAGCAGTTCTTTCTTCCTGCAACACCTAGAGCAAAAGGTGTTGGAAGAATACCATCAAGTTTTAAGCTAAGAGAAGGTTTTTTGGCACCAAAAATCTAGAATTAGCTGAATCAACATAGGGGATAAAAACACTAAATTTTTCCAAACCTCTATTAAAATAAGGAGGCAAGCAAATAGAATTGATGCCCTAAAAGTGGAAGGGAAGTGGTGTTATGACCAAGAGGTGCTTAAGAATCATGCCTTGGCTTTCTTCTCAGGCCTTCTTGCCTACAAGCTAGTAGTGACTCCAAGTGATAGTTACAATAGGTGGGTTATAGGCATTGACAAGGAAGAACATGAGAAACTTATCAATCCTACTGATGAGAGGGAGGTGAAGGAAGCAGTTTTTTCAATGAAGGGGTTGAAAGCCCGAGGTTCGTATGGAATGTAGCCAATTTTCTTTCAAAAGCATTAAGACACAGTGAAGGGAGAGTTGTGAACTTTTATAGAGTTGTGCACTTTTGTAGATGAGGCCCCTAAGAATGTTTACTTCCATCCTGAGTACGCCAAATCCCTTATGATTCTTATCCCTAAGCAAAACAAGTTGACAACCATGAATGAATTTAGACCTATAAGCCTCCTTAATGATTCTTACAAAATCTTGGCCAAGGTCATTATTCAAAGATTGAGACCCCTCCTTCAAAAAATCATAGGGCCCCATCAGAATAGTTTCCTTCTTGGGAGAGGAACAGTGGATAACATTATTGTTATGTAGGAAGCTATTTATTCCATTTGCTCCTCCAAGAGCAAAAGATACAGCATGGTCTTGAAAATAAACTTGAAGAAGGCCTACGATAATGTTAGTTGGAACTACTTGTGGAGAGTGCTTATAGATGCAAACATCTCCCTTCCCCTTATAAAGCTCATCATGTTTGTAGTGTCCAGTGGAGAGATGTCGCTAGTTTGGAATGGAAAAATCCTTCCAGCAATTAAAACTAGTCAGGAATTGAGGCAAGGGGACCCCCTCTTCCTCTACTCTTCATTCTTGTTATAGAAAGATTGGCTTATATGATCTAGGAGAAGGTTAGAAAAGGGATTGAAATCTGATGAAAATCGCTAGAGGAGGTCCATCCCTCTCCTAACTTTTCCTTGCGGATGACCTAATCTTGTTTGCTGAATCAGAACACCTAATTTGAGTGTAGTGTTGGGTGCCTGAAAGATTTCTCTATAGAAAGTGGTCTCCCCATAAATCCCTCCAAGTCAAGGCTTTGGATCTCTCCTAGTGCCCTTGGAACCTCAAGACTTCTCTAGTGGTGCTTAGTAAATTCCCCTTGATCGATAGCATAGGATCATATTTGGGGTTGAATATTAGTGACCAGAGAATGGGTAGGAACTTTCATCACCATGTTTTGGAGAGGGTTCAGAAGAAGCTCAACAATGATTGGAAAACCAAGCTTCTCAACATGGCGGGGAGGTGAACCCTCATCCAAGCAGTTACTTTTGTTGTGCCAGTTTATTTCATGCAATCTTCTTGGCTGTCCAGTGATTTCTGTTGCAAATTGGACAGCTTGAATAGGAAATTCCTTTGGAATAATGTTAAGGAAAGAAAGTCCATTTTGTTCAGTGGGAGAAAGTGTGCAAGACCAAACAGGAAGGAGATCTGGGCCTTAAGAAAATGAGAGAGAGAGCAATATTGCCATGTTAACTAAGTTTGGGTGGAAGCTAGAGAAGGGGGAGGGTGCTCTTTGGTGTGAGGTGATGATAAGCAAGTACCTAAAGGGAGCCAAGCTTTTGGAGTATAAGAAGAGGCGGGGTAGTTCTAACCTGTGGAGGGGGATCTTAAAATGCAAAGACTGTATTAGGAAGGGCACGATTTGGAGGGTGAGAGATGGCAAAGACATCAAGTTTTGGAGTAATAGATGGGTAGGGAATGCGAGACTCATGGAGTGTGTTCCTTGTAATATCGACACTGCGGTGTCCGTACAAGTATACTGTTCATGAAATTAAATAAAATATTTCTCCATTTATATATATAGAGAGAAAATTTTAATTATATTGATTTTTGATTTTGAGGTATGTAATTTGAAATTTTTGGGATATTTAAAATATCCGTATTTCTGATTTGTAAAATAAAGTGAGTATGAAAAATATATAGATGATTTTTTTTATTCATTTATTTATTTATACATTACTCATTTAATATTTTTTTTATTTATTTACAAAAAGAAATATAATAATAATAATAATAATAATAATAATAATAATTATAAATATAAAAAAAAAAAAAAAAAAAAAAGAAAAAGGGTCAAAATTAGGGCTAAGCCCTAATTTCTTCTTTTTCCCCTTTTTCCTCTTCTCTCTCTCTCACTCTCTCATCGCCTCTCCATCCCCGCGGCTCCCTCTCCCCCGCCGCGACCCGTCAAGCCTCCGTCCTGCGGCCGCGGTCGCCGCTGCCAACCGCAGCCACCCCACCGCCTCACTCCCTCTCTTTCTCTCTCTCGGTCTCACTCTCTTTATCCTTCTCAGCCACCGCAGTCCACCGTGCACCACCGCATCCCGCGACCACCCACAGCCGCCTCTCTTTCCTGCTCGCGCGCGCGCCCCAGCAAATGCTCGCGCGGCGCGGCAGCTAGGCTGGCCTGCTCCCGGCCGCCCCTCCTGCGCGCGCGCCAGCGTGCGACTGCCCTGCTCCAGCGCGCGATAGCTTCTTTCTGCGCGCGGACTTGCTGCAACCTCTGCTGCAGCATAGTTGGTGACTTTCAGAAACCCTAGCTGCGGTTGTGAGATCCGGTCTGCATAGGTGAGGTTCAGTCCCTAACCCTAATTTTAGGGTTTCAGCTTTAGATTTCTGAAATTGACTTTAAATTGGGAGTATTGCAGGTTTCGGAATGGAATGAGAAGACAGTTGGACGTTAGGGTTTTGGATCGCAGAACCCTAGGTGAGGGAAATGCAATCCTTTCGATATTTGAGTTATTTTATCGAATTTAGGATTGATAATAGAATGTGTTAGATAATGATAGAGGTTTGTTTGATTCGGTTGTATAGCTTTAGTTGAAAATTGATTTGAAATGATTTCTCTTAGAGTTAAATTGATGAATGCATGAAAGTAATCAAAATTTGAGATTTGAGTTTAAGAAATTATGCAGTCTTTTCATTATAAGTTGTCATACATATAGGAAATCAAAATACTATTTTCGTACGATGAAAATAGACTTAAATACCTTTGAAATGACATATGGGTTGAAGAAATCGGATGAGAATTGAAAATTGTATAATTTTTCAAAGATTTTCCAGTTCGTAGGAAAATTATTTATTTTAAGCGTATTTTCAATTTTGATTGGTTTTAGGATTGAATCAGGCTTGATTTTGATGTGATTAATTGTTTATAAATGGAATGAAAGTGATGAAATGAGAATCTAGAAAGGTGATTGTGTAAATGTTTGATTTAAGTCTTAAATGAGCACATATTGAGGGGAGAAACCCTAAGGAAACATGTACTGAAAAATTTAGAACTTTGAGTATGAAAGTTGATGGGTTTTAATGTGATTTTGAGTGTTAAAATGTGGATTTGATGTACTTGTGTTTTTGGCATTTAAGTGTGGTGTGTTATTGGCTATGTATATGTGAAATTGAGGCCAAGAGTGTGAGGAATTATGCATGCTGAATTTTGGAAAGTGGTTAGTGAGTATATGGATGTAAAATTGTCTTGATCGAATCCATTGGAGAGATTGGGAATGACTCTAGTAAGCAAGATGGAAGTTTAATACGTATGTAATAAGGTATAGAAAGTGTATGCATTATGGCATGGAAATGGGAAGCAAACATGTACAGAATTTGGCTTGAATTAGTAATAGCGTTTGAGTGTTTGTTTGTACGTTTAGAGATTTGAGAAATGTGTGTAAATGTGCAGAAATTTCTGCACTATTGTGTATATCAAAGGGATGCCAATTCATGCTTGTAAAGGAAGGAAAATACATGCTTTTGAGACATTGGGATAACATGTACTCTTTTCATCATAACTTCCTTAACATAACTCGAAATGACATGAGGTTGTCTGCCTTAGACACTAGACATCCTTAGCTTTAAAAATGAAATAAGAAACCCCTTGATTTGTAAAGGTGTATTAGAAGTTATAGCATATTTTCTATAACTGCGCAGGTTTGAAACTTGCCGATTTTATACATGCGTCAGTTGGATGTATTGATCGAGGGGAGCACAGTTTCGACACTTGTTGTGTATTTTAGGGAGTGATTGACCCTCCCGTATACTGTGAGTGGGTTTTATTTCAATGTTTTCGTTTAATATGTAAACTCTGTTTTACAACAGTTTGATAAATGAGCATGATTTATCGCGTGCTTAAAATGTTTTGATTGGTTTTGGAAATGATTTTGTGAACCGATGGAGTGTCCAAAAATGTGATTGAATTATGAAATATGCATCCATGTGGTTGAAATGAAAAATGTGCCATTTTATGATATATGTTGCATTTGGTTTGTGAACCTGATTTACGGCACATGTTTGATATGATATTGATTTTGGCCTTGAGGGCTATGATATGTATTGTTGATATTGATATTGGCCTTGAGGACTGTGATATGTGTTGTTCCGTAGCTACGAAGGACACCGTGAGAGGCGCTTTGGTAGCGTCCGGATATGCCTAGGCCTGGGGTATCCCACGAGTTGTCGAGATGATATTTACGACACGGTACTAGGCAGGTTGAACCCGAAAGGGGGAGGATTTGGATACACTCTCCAAGTCTAGCACCTGGACGAGGTCCGTCGCCAACGCCGGGGTAGAGAGCACTTTAAATAAAATCGCATAAAACACCCCCGGTGCGCCTGTCATAGGTCGTGGTAGACCTCTGCCGGGAGTTTTACGGCTGGCAGCTCTATGATTTTGATGAAAGTATTTTGGATGCATATTTGATTTGTTGATGCGTGCAAATGATATATTGTTGAAATGAAAAGCACGATGATTTGAAATATGATTTGTATACTTATGCTTTGACACTCCAGTTTCACACCCCATATTGCACGATTACATTGACCCACTCACTCACTGAGTATTCTTCCCTGAGTACTCACCCCTCCTCTTTCCCTCCCCAGATAGGATTATGGTGCTAGGGCGATGTATTTGGCTCGACGGCTTGATAGCTCGTTGGCGGATTTGGTGGTTACAACGGTGAGATTAAGTTTTAATTGAAAAGATGAATTTCATATTTTATTGTCGACCCTGCGTGGTCTTGTTGAGGTCCGTAGTTGACCGTGTACATATTTTGGGATAACTGTATAATTTTGGACTTCTGTTTGCAAACTCTCATTTCACTTGCATTGAGGCATTTGTAAATGTTTAAAGTGTTAACTTGGGAATTTGTAATATATTTGTATAAATTTAGGCCCGCTGGTAGCGGCTGCTCATGCTCTAGTTGGGCATGACAGTAGAGGTCTGTGGCTAGGACTGTTGGTGTTTTGTTAGCCTTGCGTTGTCTGGATGACGGTTGTGAGAGTTGGTGGATTGTTTCGAGGCCGGGATGGCCATTTGTGTAATGTACAGGATGATTTTAAATTTATACAGGTATACAGGTTTAATTATATATGAGAGACCTCCGATTTATGGGGAGGTTCTGCCCGATTTTCTGTAAAAATACTACCGGCATCCAGGTCAACGGGCGGCTGTTCACGATTCCCGGTTCGGGGCGTGACAGTTCGGGTGGTATCAGAGCTTTAGGTTGAGAGCTATGTAGGAAGAGAGTCTTGAAAACATTCCCAAGTGTGTTGTGTTTAAAGTCCTCAATGCATGAGAGTTTCATACAGTCATGAAGTTCCAATACATGGTCATAGGCATATGAGTTATTATTTTTAGGGGGTTAGATACGCTGCGTATCTAACCAAGCATATCATTTCCATCGGTTTTTAAACCGGTAACTCTATTCATTTTTAGGGGGTTAGTTATTTCGCAACTAATCCTAATCTTTGAATTATATCTGATTTGAGTTCTTCGTTTGTAAGATTATGATTACTAGACAAGGTACTAGATTTGTACCTGAGACATCTAGAATATTCGAGAATGTTTCCTCATCATGTGTATCCTTCTGGTATGTTTTTAGCCGGCTATTATAGCCACGGTTCCATTACCATCATTTGAGGTATTTATGCAGGTGTATGAGTGATACACCTCCCATTGGATTCGAATGTTTTGATTCATAACTCAAATTCTTTTTAGGGGGTTAGTTACTCCGTAACTAACCCTAATCCTTGATTATCATATTAATGAAAGAGTGCTCTGTTTGCATAACTATGCTGCCTAGATATAGTAGGCGCGGTGCATCACTAGAGTCCCTTAGTGCTTGATGCACTTGTGGCACTCGAGATTCCATGAGTACCAGAGGATGTTTCCTCTACTTATGCACCTTCACTAGTGCCCCCTCAGCACCTCCACCGGCTGTTACAGCTGGGATTCCTCCACCACCACTCGACGCCTTGAGATAGTGGCAGGAGTGGTTCAGTAGATATGGGGTGCAGATGCCCCCACCTCCACTATAGACTTCAGCGACCGCACCTGCGGCCGTACCTGCTCCTACGACACCGATTTCTCCTCTGGTAATCGGTTCTTCCATTTCTAGTCCAACAAATGAGATTTCGGTTACTTTGAGGCGCATCCCTGAGCTTACTCAGTTGGTGACAGAGTTACGACAGCTCAGATATACAGACTTTTCAGGATCTAGTGATGCCGTAGCGGCGAAGCACTGGATCTATAGGATTCGCAGGATCCTTACTGATGTGGGATTGTCAGAGGAGTTCAGATTGAGAGTTGTTGAGAGACTCCTCAACGGTGATGCCCTCACTTGGTGGGAGGCTAATTGTGACGAGACTATTGACTCACTGCGGTAGGAGGACTTCTTGAGGGAGTTCGACCGCAGATATTTTACGGAGTCCTAGTAGGACCATATAGGGTTGAGACCCAGACGAGTCAGAGCTCGAAGTGGGATAGGACTTCTAACTTTTAGGGAAGTCCCTCTCACTTTACATCAACACAGTTTGGACAGGGACCACGTCCCTAGAATTTTAGAGTACAGGCCCCCAGTGCCTCTAGCTATTCCACAGTACAACACCATCCTATCTGCCGCGACTGCGGCTGATGTCATGTTGGAGCTTGCGGAGCTCCCTTTAGATGCTTCTAATATGGGAAGCAAGGACATATTTGTAGCTCTTGTCCTGACCTAGGTTTCAGAGGTCAGGTGTCACAGACACACATGGGTGGACCATGGACAGGTCAGCAGGGAATACCTACACATTCAGTACACCCCGCTCCATGGACTGCAGTCGGGAGCAATACTGTACTAGACTCTTCACTATAGTAGTCGAGGGCATAGACCCGCATATATGGTATGACACAGGAGGACGCTTAAGCGAACCCAGATACGACTATGGGTAATCCTCCAGTAGATTCTTTTGTTTAAGAGTTTATAGATACTCTTCTTTTTGAAATCATGTATATCATGATACCTATGTACCGTTTTGACTAGTTAAAGCTTTAGAAGCTTAACTATTGTGATCCTCTTTTGAAACCATGCATCTCATGATGATATGTACGGTTATGACTGGTTAAAGCCTTAGAGGCTTGACTACTTGATATATGTATACGCATATCTTTTGCGTACCCTATATTGGATCCTTTTTCAATTTCTCGCATCATGAGTACCATGAAAATATTCAGAGTCGATGTCCGTGTTCTTATTGACACTGGTTCAGATTATTCTTACGTGAGAGTTTTATTTTGCTCGACAGTTGAGTAGATTGTTATCGTCGCTAGATGATGAGCTATTGATTTTCACTCCTTTTAGTGAGCAGTTGATTTGAAATTCAGTATATAGAGTGTTTATCTCTATTATTGATGGGACTCCGCGTATTAGGAGTCAGTTTGACTAGTGATGATCAAGCAGCATTACTAGCTTGATTTGAAAAGAGGCCGACCTTGCTCGACCGCATTAGAGAGATTTACGGAGCAAATGAGGAGCTCCAAGGTATTCTTGATAGATCCGTAGAAATGATGACACAGAATTCCGAGTCCGTGATAACGGATTAGTAGTATATCGATAGCGGGTTTGTACTCCCGCCGACAGTGAATCTTCGTAGACATATTCTAGAGGAAGTTCATTCCTCCATTACGTTATGCGTTTGAGAGGTACAAAAATGTACCTAACTATCCGAGATAGTTATTGGTAGTCTAGTTAAAAAGAGAGTTCGTTGCTTGATGCCTGGTTTGTCGGTAGATGCTGGCCAAGCATCAGTGACCCACAGGCGCTTTGTAGCCTTTTCCCATTCCCGAGTGAAAGTAGAAACACGTCACAATGGATTTTGTGACAAGGATTGTCGCGGACTTTAGCACGACACGATGCTAATTGGGTGATCGTTGATAGACTCACCAAGTCTGCACATTTCATTCTGATTCGTGCTTATTTTCTTTAGAGGTATTGGGACGTCTTTATATTGACATGATTGTCAGACTCTATGGGGTACCATTGTCGATAGTATCAGACGGAGACCCCAGATTCATTTCTAGAGTTTGGTCCAGATTATAGGGATTTCCAGAGTAGTTGGAATCGATATCTTCCACTGGTTAGACCAGTATCAGGATGCCCCATATGAGGCACTGTGTGACAGGGAGTGCCGCACCCCGATATGTTAGGGTGAGGTCGTAGAACGACATCTCAACAATGTTGAGTTGATTTGGAAATGAAAGATAAAGTTAGGGTCATCCGTGGGCGGATGAGAGCCGCTCAGGACCGATAGAAGGTATATGCCGATCATAGACGGTGACACCTTGAGTTGCCACAAGAGATATGATTTTCTTGAGGGTATTTCCTTTAAAATGAGTTATACGATTCAGGCAGCGGGACAATCTGAGTCCTAGATATATTTGTACCCTTCCGTATCCTCGAGAGGGTCGGAAGTGTGGCATACAGATTTGAGTTGCTAAATGAACTATTCCGTATTCATACTGTCTTTCATGTCTCAGTATTAAGGAAGTACCTAGCCTTCTTTCAGTTTCGAGGACGAAACTTATTTTTAGGGGGTTAGAAAATGTAATATCGACACTGCGGTGTCCGTACAAGTATACTGTTCATGAAATTAAATAAAATATTTCTCCATTTATATATATAGAGAGAAAATTTTAATTATATTGATTTTTGATTTTGAGGTATGTAATTTGAAATTTTTGGGATATTTAAAATATCCGTATTTCTGATTTGTAAAATAAAGTGAGTATGAAAAATATATAGATGATTTTTTTTATTCATTTATTTATTTATACATTACTCATTTAATATTTTTTTTATTTATTTACAAAAAGAAATATAATAATAATAATAATAATAATAATAATAATAATTATAAATATAAAAAAAAAAAAAAAAAGAAAAAGGGTCAAAATTAGGGCTAAGCCCTAATTTCTTCTTTTTCCCCTTTTTCCTCTTCTCTCTCTCTCACTCTCTCATCGCCTCTCCATCCCCGCGGCTCCCTCTCCCCCGCCGCGACCCGTCAAGCCTCCGTCCTGCGGCCGCGGTCGCCGCTGCCAACCGCAGCCACCCCACCGCCTCACTCCCTCTCTTTCTCTCTCTCGGTCTCACTCTCTTTATCCTTCTCAGCCACCGCAGTCCACCGTGCACCGCCGCATCCCGCGACCACCCACAGCCGCCTCTCTTTCGCCTTTCGCGCGCTCAGCTGCGGCAAGGATGCTCACGCGGCTGGCGCTGCCTGCTCGCCTCCTGGCCGCGCCCTCTGCGCGCGCGCCGGCGTGCGGCCCTGCTCCCGGCGCGCGATAGCTTCTTTCTGCGCGCGGACTTGCTGCAACCTCTGCTGCAGTGTAGTTGGTGACTTTCAGAAACCCTAGCTGCGGTTGTGAGATCCGGTCTGCATAGGTGAGGTTCAGTCCCTAACCCTAATTTTAGGGTTTCAGCTTTAGATTTCTAAAATTGACTTTAAATTGGGAGTTTTGCAGGTTTCGGAATGGAATGAGAAGACAGTTGGACGTTAGGGTTTTGGATCGCAGTGAACCCTAGGTGAGGGAAATGCAATCCTTTCGATATTTGAGTTATTTTATTGAATTTAGGATTGATAATAGAATGTGTTAGATAATGATAGAGGTTTTTTTGATTCGGTTGTATAGCTTTAGTTGAAAATTGATTTGAAATGATTTCTCTTAGAGTTAAATTGATGAATGCATGAAAGTAATCAAAATTTGAGATTTGAGTTTAAGAAATTATGCAGTCTTTTCATTATAAGTTGTCATACATATAGGAAATCAAAATACTATTTCCGTACGATGAAAATAGACTTAAATACCTTTGAAATGACATATGGGTTGAAGAAATCGGAAGAGAATTGAAAAGTGTATGATTTTTCAAAGATTTTCCAGTTCGTAGGAAAATTATTTATTTTAAGCGTATTTTCAATTTTGATTGGTTTTAGGATTGAATCAGGCTTGATTTTGATGTGATTAATTGTTTATAAATGGAATGAAAGTGATGAAATGAGAATCTAGAAAGGTGATTGTGTAAATGTTTGATTTAAGTCTTAAATGAGCACATATTGAGGGGAGAAACCCTAAGGAAACATGTACTGAAAAATTTAGAACTTTGAGTATGAAAGTTGATGGGTTTTAATGTGATTTTGAGTGTTAAAATGTAGATTTGATGTACTTGTGTTTTTGGCATTTAAGTGTGGTGTGTTATTGGCTATGTATATGTGAAATTGAGGCCAAGAGTGTGAGGAATTATGCATGCTGAATTTTGGATAGAGGTTAGTGAGTATATGGATGTAAAATTGTCTTGATCGAATCCATTGGAGAGATTGGGAATGACTCTAGTAAGCAAAATGGAAGTTTAATACGTATGTAATAAGGTATAGAAAGTGTATGCATTATGGCATGGAAATGGGAAGCAAACATGTACAGAATTTGGCTTGAATTAGTAATAGCGTTTGAGTGTTTGTTTGTACGTTTAGAGACTTGAGAAATGTGTGTAAATGTGCAGAAATTTCTGCACTATTGTGTATATCAAAGGGATGCCAATTCATGCTTGTAAAGGAAGGAAAATACATGCTTTTGAGACATTGGGATAGCATGTACTCTTTTCATCATAACTTCCTTAACATAACTCCAAATGACATGAGGTTGTCTGCCTTAGACACTAGACATCCTTAGCTTTAAAAATGAAATAAGAAACCCCTTGATTTGTAAAGGTGTATTAGAAGTTATAGCATATTTTCTATAACTGCGCAGGTTTGAAACTTGCCGATTTTATACATGCGTCAGTTGGATGTATTGATCGAGGGGAGCACAGTTTCGACACTTGTTGTGTATTTTAGGGAGTGATTGACCCTCCCGTATACTGTGAGTGGGTTTTATTTCAATGTTTTCGTTTAATATGTAAACTCTGTTTTACAACAGTTTGATAAATGAGCATGATTTATCGCGTGCTTAAAATGTTTTGATTGGTTTTGGAAATGATTTTGTGAACCGATGGAGTGTCCAAAAATGTGATTGAATTATGAAATATGCATCCATGTGGTTGAAATGAAAAATGTGCCATTTTATGATATATGTTGCATTTGGTTTGTGAACCTGATTTACGGCACATGTTTGATATGATATTGATTTTGGCCTTGAGGGCTATGATATGTATTGTTGATATTGATATTGGCCTTGAGGACTGTGATATGTGTTGTTCCGTAGCTACGAAGGACACCGTGAGAGGCGCTTTGGTAGCGTCCGGATATGCCTAGGCCTGGGGTATCCCACGAGTTGTCGAGATGATATTTACGACACGGTACTAGGCAGGTTGAACCCGAAAGGGGGAGGATTTGGATACACTCTCCAAGTCTAGCACCTGGACGAGGTCCGTCGCCAATGCCGGGGTAGAGAGCACTTTAAATAAAATCGCATAAAACACCCCCGGTGCGCCTGTCATAGGTCGTGGTAGACCTCTGCCGGGAGTTTTACGGCTCCTACCTCTATGATTTTGATGAAAGTATTTTGGATGCATATTTGATTTGTTGATGCGTGCAAATGATATATTGTTGAAATGAAAAGCACGATGATTTGAAATATGATTTGTATACTTATGCTTTGACACTCCAGTTTCACACCCCATATTGCACGATTACATTGACCCACTCACTCACTGAGTATTCTTCCCTGAGTACTCACCCCTCCTCTTTCCCTCCCCAGATAGGATTATGGTGCTAGGGCGATGTATTTGGCTCGACGGCTTGATAGCTCGTTGGCGGATTTGGTGGTTACAACGGTGAGATTAAGTTTTAATTGAAAAGATGAATTTCATATTTTATTGTCGACCCTGCGTGGTCTTGTTGAGGTCCGTAGTTGACCGTGTACATATTTTGGGATAACTGTATAATTTTGGACTTCTGTTTGCAAACTCTCATTTCACTTGCATTGAGGCATTTGTAAATGTTTAAAGTGTTAACTTGGGAATTTGTAATATATTTGTATAAATTTAGGCCCGCTCGGTGTAGCGGCTGCTCATGCTCTAGTTGGGCATGACAGTAGAGGTCTGTGGCTAGGACTGTTGGTGTTTTGTTAGCCTTGCGTTGTCTGGATGACGGTTGTGAGAGTTGGTGGATTGTTTCGAGGTCGGGATGGCCATTTGTGTAATGTACAGGATGATTTTAAATTTATACAGGTATACAGGTTTAATTATATATGAGAGACCTCCGATTTATGGGGAGGTTCTGCCCGATTTTCTGTAAAAATACAACCAGCATCCAGGTCAACGGGCGGCTGTTCACGATTCCCGGTTCGGGGCGTGACATTCCTAACTTCCAATATATAGTTGATCCAGAAGTTAATGTTAGTAACTTCTTATTTGAAAAGGGAAATTGGAAGGTGGAGGTCCTCAAGGAGTTGCTCCCAGAGGAAAAGGTGGAAGAGATTAGATGTATCATGGTGCCTAGAAGGGGAGGAACCACCGACTACAACATTTGGAGGGGAACAAGCAATGGTTCCTTTTCAGTTGTATCTGCCTATAATTTGGTTATGGAAGAGTCTCCCCCCATCAGAATAGGAGTGGGATAGATGACTGGGGTTGGATTTGGAAATCTAAATTCACAGAAAGAATTAGAACTTATCTTCAGTTAACCCCGCTCTGAAAAGCTCATGACAAATGTGGAGAGGAAGAAGCGACTCTTCTGTGAGAATGCTCTCTGTACCCTCTATAATAGTACTGATGAAACTATCTTGATGCCCTAAGGGACTGCAGTAGGGCCTCCCAAACTTGGAGGCTTGTTTGGCCAAATCTGGAAAATGATGAGACATTCTGGAGCCTTAATCTTCCCAAGTGGCTGGAGTATCAGGCTATCAGGAGAGATAAGGTAGGACAGTTGCAAGCAAGCTCCATATTTTTTAACACTATCTGGACAATCTAAAAGGGGAGATGCATGGAAGTTTTTCAAAATGCTCAGCAATCCCCTCTAAAGATGGCCGCAAGGGCTTTGTACCTCTCAAAAGAAGCCAGTTTGATTTTATCAGATAATGAAGCTCCTGAGAGGAGAGAAGGCATAAAAGTTAGATAGCAACCCCCAGAATGGAAAGCTAAATCTCAACACAAATGGAGCAGTCTCTCAAAGCTCTAGCCAGCCTAGTACTGGTGGCTTGTTTAAGGGTTTGTGTGAGGGTCTTTTAATGGCAAGGAAATATGGGTTCAGTTTCAACAAAATTTGGCAAACTAGGAAAATACGCTAAGTATGGAGAGAGAGTACACTTGTACCGCTATATAAAAATAAAGGAGACATACAAGATTATTCCAATTATAAAGGAATTAAACTCATGAGTCATACCATGAAATTATAGGAGAGAGTAATAGAACATAGATTAAAACTAGAGATAATTGTGTCTCATAATCAATTTAGATATATGTCAGGATAATCCATCATTGTAACAATTCACTTATTTAGAAATTTGATAGAAATATTTAGAGCGCAGAAAAGAGATCTATATATGGTATTCATTGATCTAGAAAAAGCATATGATAGGGTTCCTGGAGACATGTTATCGTTGACGCTGATGAAAAATGAGATTTTTTTTTTTTAAATACATTAATTTTATCAGAGATATGTATGAAGGAGTTATAACCAATGTCCGAGTGACAGCTTCCTTATTAACATTAGATTCCATCAAAATTCGACATTAAATTCTATACTTTTTACAATAGTGATAGATGAAATCACAAAAAATATCCAAAATAAAATACCATGGTGTATGCTTTTTACAAATGATATAGTGTTAGCTAATAAAATTAGAGAGTAAATTAGTACTAAATTAGATTTATGGAGGGTAACACTGGAATCCAGAATATTTAGATTTAGCAGATCCAAATCTGAGTATATGAGATATAGGTTTAATGGTAATTATCAAGATGATGAAAAGACGACTAGTTTAGAAGGAAGAGTGTACCAAAAAGTGAATATTTTAAATATTTTGGTTTAGTCATTCAGAAGGATAGGAATATAGATATTGATGTGAATAATAGGATTCAAGTGGGTTGGATGAAATGAAGAAAGTCATCTGTAGTTTTTGGTAATGTACGATACTATTATATTTAAAGGGAAAATTCTATAGAGTCGCAGTAAGACTTGCGCTATTGTATATAACTAAGTGTTGGACCATTAAATAACAATAAGAGTATAAAATTGTTATAACTGAAATGAGGATATTTAGGGGTATACGTGACAAAACTAGAAAAGATAGAATTAGAAAACGAAGAGATACATAATAAGTTGAGAGTTAGTTCAAATATAGATAAAATGCGAGAGTAACGTTTGAGGCGATTTGGACATGTGCAACAAAAATTAAAAAAACACACATGTTAGGAGGATCGAGAACATAAATATAAGAGATTTAGTAAAATATAGAGGTAGATCATTGAAAACATAGATGCAAACTATCTATAAACACATGATAGTTATGGATTTAGTGGAGAAAATGGTTTTAGATAGAAATGAATAGTATAGAAGAATCCACACAAATTAAATCAATACTCTTGCTTTTTCTTTTGATATTTTTTGATATTTGCCTTTCAAATGACCGACCCCATTAATTTGGGATTTGAAGCCCTAGATTATTGTTGTTATTGAAATATGGGTTCAGTTAGTTTGTATAGAGTCTGACTTTATCACCCTAGTCAACTTGTTGAAGAATATGCCTCAGCCAAGTTATCCTCTTCATCCTATCCTACAAGAGTGCAAGGAAGCCATGGAATCTTTGGAAGTCAGAGTTGTTAATCGTATCTTTAAAGAGGCAAATTGTGTTGTTGACCATTTGGCCTGCTAAGGTTAGAGAGCCTCCCCCCTTCAATTTTTCAGATCATTTGGTAAGTTAAGATGGGTTGGGAGAGGATTAGGGGTGGTGGTTCCTGATGGGACATGGTTCAGAGGCCCGTTACAGAAGGCATTCAATCGTGTGAGCCCACAATCCAAAAAAGCATTTTACGCCTCGACGTATCAACGATTAGGGATCAATCTCTCCGAATGGTGGACATGACTCAACACACCGAGTGATTGCTATCAGCAATGAACTAGTCGATTTGTGACCTTTAGAGGTAGTCGGTACATCTGTGATGACATTGTCCTTACCGCATTGGAAAGGGGATGATCGCTACCCCTATCAATAAAAGGCAATACGCATGCTCTCCAGATAAGGAATGAGACTTTTAAAATCTAATTGATAAAGGAAGAAATCTCCTACTATTGCTAAACTTCCTAAGTAATAAAGATCACAAATGTTTCGAAAATATTTGACCATGAAATTTTGAGATTTTCGAACTCCTCACAAGAAAACTAGAGTTATAATGCACCAAGTACACATGACTCCTAAGAAACCTACATATAAAAGCATTTAGCATATTGAAGCCCAGGTACGGTCTCTGAGACCAAACACTTGACACATAAACCACATGGCTCTTAGTTCTTTCTCTTTCTTTCTCTCACAGTCTGTTTCATTTCTATAGAAAACTATTCTTTCTGACTTGAGCGTTGGAGTCTTTCCTATCAGAGCACCATCCGACGGTTTTTTGTAGGTTTTAAGTCATCTCCTGAAGCACCGTTCGAGTTGAAGGAGCCAAAATCTGTAGAGTTGAAAACGACTTTCAACAGATTGACGACGTTTGTGAGAAATAGACTAAAGCAATCTTGACGAACTCTTCGAGTCGCCAAGTCACTATGCCTCCGAAGATAAGAACCAGAACCACCTCGAAGGCTATCTCTATTACAGATGGACATACTGCAACCCTGACAAATGCTGCACTGCCAGCGACAACCGCTTATCCCGCGGATAACCCCGTTACCTATCCTCAACCCTCATATCTAGAGTAGGTCTCACAACTTGCACCTCGAGAAATACGGAATAGGAAGAAATAGTTAGAAGGACTCAACCATGCCATTAGACCGGAGGGACAATCTTCTTCACGAGAATCTGGGTATGCATGCCCTCGACGACTCATGCCTCACCTGAACTACGAGCCTTCAGTGATCTCCCATCCGATCCAGATAACTGAGAAGACAGGTCGAACAACTTGTCGCTGATGAGCTCAAATGGGCCAACACATAAGGGGACAAAGCCCCCTTATCCCCCCCCGTCATGTCGCTCTTTGATCTGAAGGTCTCTTCAGAACTGATGCCCTGAGATCTATTTTTGCCTCTCATGAAAAGGTATGATAGTACGACCGATCCTGTGACCATGTAGCCCATTTCGTAACAATGATAATTTTAAGAGACATGACGGACGTTGCTATGTGCAAGAACTTTCCCACTGCCCTCGAGGGCAATACATTAACGTGGTTCAATTTGCTCCCGCCGTATAGCATAAAAAGTTTTTCTCAGCTTCAACAGCGATTCAAGGTCCATTTTATAATCAATCGGGGGGTCAAAAAGAAGTCCACTTTTTTATTATCGCTACGACAAAGAGACGATAGGCTCTTGAGAGACTTTTTGGACAAATTCAAAGTAGAGATGATGAAAGTTTCAGCTCTGGATCACTCTATTGCATTAGTCGCCTTGCTTATAGGACTACGTCCCTCGGGTTTGAAGACGTCCATCACAAAGTATCCCTTTCTACTATCCAGGAGTTTTATGCCCACGCTAAGAAGTATATTGCAATTGAAGATGCTGAAACTTTTGACTGACATATAAACCAATCGTCTTGAAGAGAATGCAATCGATCACCTCGACAGCCTTCACCAAGGAAGAACCGACAAGGACCCCCACTTCAACGAAGGTTCAACACCTACACTCTTATGAATGAGATTTCTAGTTAAGTTTTGCTCCAAATTAGAGACAAGCCATTCGTCAGATGGCTTCCCTGACCTATAGAGAACGATCTTTAAAGAGACAGGACCAAGTATTGTCACTTTCATCATGATTATGGTCATATAACCGACGATTGTAGGAAGTTCAAGGAGGAGCTGGAATTTCTAGTCCGAAGTGAAAAGTTACAGAGGTTCATCAGCATGGAAGGGAGGAATATACCCTCCCCTGGTCGACACGTCCAGCCGTGGGAAAACGAACCGAATGACCAATCTATCACTCGGCCACCAGAAAATCGATAAGTTGGAGCGATAAGTTGGAGTGATCCTCCAGATCTATGACGAATGAGCTCTCCACAAACCTTATGTCCCAACAATGATCCAGACCCTCAAAATTACTGGTAAAGGGACGAAACTGAACATCTGATTGGTCCTATCTTCTACTTGGTCGAAACACCTCCTCCTGCTCCGCAAGAGATACTAACGACCCATGTCGGTAAACAGTATAAGGGCAAGAGACTGATCATTGGCTTCACTAATGAGGACTTGGTGAGAATTGACCTCAATTGTCATGACCCTCTCGTCATTACAGCCATAATTAGCTAGTACGTGGTCAGAAGGATCTTTATTGACCAAGAAGCAGAATGTAACCTCCTCTATTGGAATGCCTTCCAACGAATGGGTTTCGGTTTGACACACCTCTAATCTTGTGCAAGTCCAATCAAAGAACTCTCTGGTAAATGGATATATCCCGAAGGTATTATTTTGCTCCCGATTACTTTCGGCTCGCCACCGAACCATGCAACGGCTATTACTATCTTCAATATGATCAAGCTTCTTTCACCTTATAATGTTATCTTAGGCAGGCTAAGCTTGAACGCCATAGAAGCTCTACCCAGTACAAAAACACATGAAAGTCAAGTTCAGAACTCCCCTCGATATCGGTATGTTGTGTTGCGATTTGAAACCCCTAGTATCTATTCCCAAGTGACTGTGATCCTTCCGTGACAGTAAGGTATGCCTCGATTTTTTTACCTTAAACTTTTACATTATTGCAATAGTATTTTTCACTTGGTGACTAGTACGTTCGGTATCTTATTATTTGTGCTATACCAGTTGATTCCTATCGTTTGTCTCCTATCAAACGTAACGTGTTGTTGATATAAGATGTAACTTCCAGATAGGTAGACACGGCCTATCTTATCATTTGTTTACTATTTAATATAACATGTCATCAATACATGATATAACTCCTGAATGGGTCTGACCAATCCTATCGCTTATTTGCTATCGAACGTAACGTATCGTCAATCTGAGATATAACTCCCAAACAGGTAAGCATGATCTATCTTATCATTTGTTTTCTATCAAACATAATGTGTCGTTAACGTGAGATGTAACTCCCAGATAGATAGGCATGATCCATCTTATTGTTTCTTTCTTATGAGTAACTCCCAGACGGGCAGACACGACCTATCTTATCATTTGTTTCTTATCGAACGTAACGTGTTGTCAATAAGGGACTTGACTCCCAGAAGGGCAAATACGGCCCATCCTATTGCTTGAATTCTAACGAATGAAGCACGACCTATTTTATCATATGATTCCTAGCGAAGGGACTCGTCTCCTAGAAAAATGGCTAAGGCTCATCCTTCCTTTTGTGCCCTAACAACTATGGTCTACCTAAGAAGCAACGCTCCTAGACAGATGAATGTATTTGGACTTATCGGTTGGTTTCCTAGCAAAGACGGTATACCCCCCATCCGAGCGATCAGTGGAACGCCCCCAATGTTAACACATGTTAGAGGCAACAAAATAAAAGGTTTTTTTTTTTTCCTTAAGAAATAATACATTACGAAAAGTTTCTCGGGCTAGTAATATAGAGGTCATACAGAGTCAAAGGGAATAGGGGGAAGTGTCTGAACTTCACGGGTAAGAGATCTTACAGCAACTTGAGTCATGACTAGTTCGACAGGAATGCCAGCTAGATTAGCAAGGACCAAACTTCCTCTTGGTGTACGGTCTCTTTGACAAGGGGTAGGGTCTTGTCCAAACTAACCTGGCGGGCTATCTTTTCAACACACTTCAGCTTTTCAATCAGTTTGCATTGAGAATGCCTGAAAGTCACAATTTCTTGATGAGAGACTCCACAAATTCAGTTATTTTCCGCTCGGCCCCTTGAAGGGACTCCTCTTGCAGCCGAACTAGTGCCTCAACAGTCTGTAGATATGTCTCGAGAACCTTCACCTTGGCCTCGAGCTTTTTACAACGCCTTCAGTACAAGGCTAAGTCCAGCCCAAGCATTTTATCTCCTCTTTCTCAGTGAGCGAGGTGCCAGATGTCTTCTTTACTTCCGTGACCTTTTCCCTCTGATCGAGGGTATCCTGTAACACTCGGACTTGATTCCCTAACCGATTGATGTGCTCCTCCAAGTGTCCTATTGTCTCGTTGCTTTTGAAACTCTATTAAGGCCATTGTCTACAAAGAGGAACTAGATTTACCAAATGCCAAACAGGGTGAAAAACAGAACAAGATGAGTTTAAGAGAGAGGCGATACCGATAATCCTAGAGATTGAATAGCGTCATCAGCCTACTCTAAAGACATCCTACTCAACTCCAATTTTGAATGATGGAAATCAAATCGGTCAGCTATCTGGCTTGCCTCTGTTATATCAACATAACTGTATCGGTTGTCCCTTACACATATGGTAGTCGTCCCCTTCTCCTTTGAGCCCTTCTTGCTATCAAAAGATCGAACGAAAATAGATAGAGGGAGAGCAGTCTCATCCACTACTTTACATTTCCCCTTACGTAGAGGCCATAAAGGAACAACATATGACGGACCAGACATCTACTCTACTGCAGCAACAGAAGTATCTAACTCTTCTAGCGGCCTTGTCTCGATGCCTAGCATGGGTACATCCCCAAGTTCTCCCACCTCAGGTGCCTCCAACATTGGGACACTTTCATCACCCGTCTCTGGTCCAAGGGCTTTAGGCTTTGATTGTCTTGTTGAGGCTTGAGATGCCTGCCCCAACCCTTTGGTTCTCTCATACCCCTCTTCTGTTGAAGACTTAGACAACTGGATTTTCCTTCTTTTAGACGAAGGAGATATAAGTTTTAATCGAGTCTTAGATGCCCTATTAGCCTTTTTCGGGGGGTCTTTTGGCGTTCGATTGCTCTTGTTTAATGGTTATGACTTCCTTCAACACAACATCCCCTAGACAAGACAGAATGTCGATCATCTTAATCTTCTTCCTTTCGACCAGAAGATGCCTATCGATATTTCTTTTCTCCCCTATCAGTAGACCTGCCAATGACAGTATTTGGTCATCCACCGGGGAATGATCCAGATATTCCTTCAAGTAGACTTGTAATAGTTACAGACTGATTGCACGAAACGAGAATGACGGAAGGGGATCGAGGGCCCTATTCCCAACGATGGCCCCTCATCGGCGCTAGGTAATATGGGCATAAGGTCCTTATTCATGAACTTCACAAAAAAATATTTATGCATTCAACTCTTATCGATCAACTCTTTATAGTAAAACCCTTAATCAGATTTGATTCGGGTTTGTAACCTATACCAGCCCCGAGTGGAACCCTTACTCCCGCATCTCACTAGTAAAAAGATGGCTGCCAGAATCTTGAAATCGAAACGAAGGCGACAAAACCTCAGCAGAGAAATTACAGCAATAATTAGGCGCCAAACATTGGGAATCAACAACGTCGAGAATATGTTCTAATGATGCAATACCTCTGTGAGTGGGCCAGTATATGGTATTTTCATACTAAACTTCACTGACTATTTGTACATCGGAACACAGCCCATTGAAGTCTTATTGGCCCCGTCCTCGTCTATAGCTAACACTAGGACATAGTCATTCCCTATCAATATATCAGTTTAAACTTCTTGAAGTTCTTCTCTCGTTATAACACTCCTAATGTTGTTGATGCTTTGATAAATCTGAGAAGGAGAACATCCTGCCATTTCTCTCAAGAAAGATTTTCTTTACTTAGCGATGGTTCACAAGAAAACAAAACGGACGCAAGAAAAGAAGTGTTTAATCCTATCGAATGACTGGTCTTATAAAGAGTATTGAAAACGATTCGTGAGGTATGAAGCGGCGTGTGCCACATTAAAAGTTTCGTACTTTTTTTATAATCATTACTTATGGCGTCTTTCTTATGAAACAATACCACGAGTCAGAGGCAAATGATGAGACAGAGTTTAGATGCCGTTACAGAGAGCATTTAATCATGTGAGCCCACAATCCAAAAGGCATTTTACGACGTGTCAACGATTATGTATCAATCTTCCCGAAAGGTGGATACGATCTGACACACCAAGTGATTGCCAACAGCAATGAACTAGCTGGTTTGTGACATTCAGAGGTATTCGATACATCTATAATGACATTGTCCTTACCGTATTGGGAAAGAGACGATCGCTACCCCTATCGGTAAAAGGCAATACGCATGCTCCCAGATAAGGAATAAGACTTTTGAAATCTAATCGATAAGAGAAAAAATTTCTCTATATTGCTAAACTTCCTAGGTGATCAAAATTATAAATCTCTCGAGAATATTTGACTATAAAATTTCGAGATATTCGGAACTTCTCACAATATGACGTCCCGGGTATACACTGTTTCTAAGAGACATCTATATAAAAGCATTCAGCATATCAAATCCAGATACGCTCTTTGAGATCAGACACTTGGCACACAAACCACATGGTTCTCATCTCTCTCTCTCTTGTTCAATTTGTTTTATTTTTATCGAAAATTGCTATTTTTGACTTAAGAATCAAAATCTCCATCATTAGAGCATTCTCTGATAATTTTTTATAGATTTTAAATCATCTCCTAAAATAATCATTTGATTTGAAAAAATTAAAATTTGTGAAAACAAAACTAACGTCTAAAAGTTCCTACGGGAAGCGGTAGTGCCTCCCTTCCCTTTCCCTTCTTTGTTTCCAGCACCTCTGCGCTTGTTGTTTTGTCTTTCTTTCTAATCCTGTACACCCCCCCCCCCCCCAAAAAAAAAAGGGTATGAATTCTTTATTTTATGTTGGTTAAAGATGTCAATGCACGGGAGTGGGGATCACTGATGGGCTGCTGTGTCTTTTATAGGCCAGCTTGGGGAAGTTGAAATTAATCTTCTTTTTTAATTTTGCCAATTAGAAATATTGTTAAATAATAATTAAAAAAAAAATCACTAATGTGGCCATGTCGAGTCCTGGTTTTCTTAATTCGTATGGCAGCCCTAGTTTTACCTGAGTCCGTTGTCCTAGAATCCTTTCTTGGATTTGGATTCTGTCAAATCACATGAGAGGACCGGCCCAACTTGTTGAGTATCAAGGTTGCCGAGTGCCCAACAGTTTTTAATGATTTACAACCCTCTAGTAAATATGATTTTTACCTAAAATGGGTATCATTTTGTTTCAATTAAAGCAGTTTAAGTCTAATACTAATGTCATATGGTTGAATGGCATAGTATTTCTACTTCTAGAAGTAAAATACTTTTGTCTGATTCTATATCTATGGAACCAAAAACTTCTTAAACAAGTAAAAAATGCTTATTCTCATAAAATAGCAATTTTCTTTCCTAGCACACTCAATTTGTAAACTTTCTAATATTAATTATTTTATATGATGTTACTAACTTAAGATGTACTAAAAGTCCAATTAAACGGTATAATAACAGAGCTAAAAGGATATCATCAATCAGTCGAGCTACCCTTTTGAAATGCCGCCTCATGATCGTTGCAGGGAACCGGAACTACCTTTAATTGCAACTCTTATTGTCTAATTGCGTGACTCTAGTTTAGCAGGCATTCTCTTTTCACCAAAGATTTTATGTACTAATGCACAATCTTGGTCCCCAAGAGAACAGTCTAGTGGTAACAATATTCTTCTATGATCCCGTAAATCAGGGTTTGATTCTTGTTGTAACAAAAAAAAAAAGAAAAAATGCACAATCTTGGGTAGATGATGCCCCTTGAAATCTCAATTTAGTTCAACTTGTCCTAGTTGAGCTCAATTTTGTTTTTGTTTTTTTATGTATAATATTTCTCAATTTAAATTAAAAAATATATATAGAATTTTATAAGTAAAATTAATATCCCAAAAAAATATTTAAATTATGATTATCATGATATTTGTGTATTAAAAAACTTACCTGAACTCAACCAAGTGTCATCTCTAAATTTTTCAAATGGGGCCATACGGTGAGGTTTTTTTTTTTTTTTTTTTTTTTTTTTTTTTTTTTTTGGGGGGTGAAACATATGGTTAGATTTTCAGAAAATATGCTACTTGCTCTTGTATTCACTTAGATGCCATGAACGTAGACTGTAAGTATGGGCTGGACGCTAATGGTGGCCCAATTTTCGGACCCGGCGAATCCAATCAAGTTCAGCTTGATGATTGGGGTGGGTTTGGCCATAAGCCTTTTTTTTTTTTTTTTTAATAAACCATTAATATCTAATAATCATAATAATTTTGATTAAATTCGATTAGAGTCAAATTAAATTTTTAAATGAAAAAAATTTGTCTATTTTCTTCATATATATAAATCGAAGTTGAGATTTTATTTAAACGATATCAGTATCCAGTTATTGAGCTAATAAGTTTCAATTCAAATGACACCTCTCATTTCTATTTATAATAGACTCAAGTTTTATTCTCAATATATATAAAAAAGTATCCGACTATTGAATCAATTAGACGTAAGTGCCCCTAAGCGTGATGATTTTGTTCTATGATGTTTATCGCGCAGAGGACTTTGCATGATGGGAAAAAAGTGATTGCATCTCACATAATGGTGGGGTTTTATAAAAGTGATTGCATCTCACATAATGGTGGGGTTTTATAAGTGTGACCTCTAAAATAACAACAACAATAACAATTGCACTTTAGTCTTAAAATTTTGGATCTGAAAGATAAATATTGGAGAAATTAAAAAAATAAAAATAAATAAATAAATAAATTAGTAAATAAAATATACTAAAAAATAAAAATAAAAATAAAAATAAAAATAAAATATTGATTTAATTGATACGAATTTTCCTACGCTACTTATTCCTATTAAATACTATTTTCACAACTAAATCCTTAACTACTATATTTTTATGGATAACTTGCATTTAACTTTTAAATGGCCTACCTCTACGTTATATTAAATCTCTTATATTTAAGTTCTTGATTTTCCTTACTAATATGGTTTTGGATTTTTATTGCATTTGTTTAAACCACATTAACCGATACTTTTGTAATTTATTCACAATTGAATTAATTTCTAACTTATTATGTATGTTTTCATTTTTAATTCTATTTTTTCTAGTTTTGTCACACATCCATATTTTTATTTCAGTTATGACCATTTTATACTTTTATTGTTATTTAATGACTCAATACTCAATTTTATATAATAGTACAGGTCTTCTTGCAGTTCTATCAAATTTTTCCTTCAAATGTAATAGTATCATACGATTATAAAGAATTTCAGATATTTTTTCTATTTTATCTAATCCGCTTGAATCATGTGATTTGCATTCTCATTTATATTGTCAACCTTCCAAATTATAGAAGCAGAAATCGAAAGAAGAATATTCGGCAGGAAGAAAGAGCACTCAATTATAAAAGATGAAGTAGACATCCTTATCTTAGTGGGGTCGAAACCGAATTAAAGTTAGGAGAACTGACCGAACCACCGTCTTCATCTGGTTGTTTCTTTGCAAATAAATAGAGAGGACCCTAATGATGACAATGCTAATTTTCATCATTAATTACATGACTTTAATTAAAATTTAAATTTAATCCCTCATCGATTAACTCCGTCACTCATCAACAGGGTGATATCGGAGTTTCTTATTTTGAATTCCTCAGGTCAAAAGATTAGGACAACATATCAGTATTGAAAAAATAAAACATGTTATACTATCTTAGATTTGATAAATAACGTTTATATTCCAGATAAAGCAACAAAAATAACGTTTATATAATTCACCATTGTAGCATACCTTAAACAAATAATAGTTATAGTTGAATCGGTCAATCACGTTGCTAAGGTTGGAACTTTAGCACCTCCCCTGGTTCAACAAAAAAAGGAAAATAAAAAAAATGACAAAAAGTTCTTTTTAAGGGGCCAAAATAGAATTTGGTAGGTGGTCTTCCATAATCTACTTAAATAATTATGGGACCATTAGTAGTACTCTGACTGCTTTATGTTTATAGAACAGTGTCCTTTGATTGACTAGATATTTTCTGGAGGTGCATCCACTCGAGACTTAAACTGCTTTAATTGAAACAAAATGATACACTTTATGGGTAAAAGTTATATCTACCAGAGGTTTTTTTTTAATATATTATTAATTAATATTTAAAATTATATTTTAATTAATTTAATTTGAATTAAGAGATAAATCTCTCAGTCTCACACGAGTGATCTTACCAAATTTTTATCCACCGATCGAGCGTCTATTGGTATATTCACGCAAGAGGTTTGTAAAACATAAAAAACTGTTGGGCACACAGCCACCTTGATTCTCAACAGGTTGGGCCGGTCCTCTCATGTGATTTGACAGAATCCGAATACAAGGAAGGATTCTAGGACAACGTATTGGGGTAAAACTAGGGCTGCCTTCCGAATTAAGAAAACCGGGACTCGGCATCGCCTTGGCACACGGAATAGTAGAAGGCCTTCAATGAGTGAACGTCCCTGCATGCATGCACAAACGAAGAAAAAACCGAGAAAGCAGTTGAAAGTCTTGTGCGGCGGCTAGTGAAGAGAACTGTACAAAACTCGCCTATAAAAATGACACTAAGTGCTCTCACTCCAAATCACACAACACAAACTTGCCGGTCATGAAGAAGTGTTACTCCCAAATTCTCTCTCTCCTCTCCCTCTCACTCCTCATTTTCTCTCTGCTCTCCAAAAGAGCAGAAGCCTACTGCAATTCCCATGATAAGAAAGTCCTCTTCAAAATCAAAGAAGCCTTAGGCAATCCATACGTTCTTGCTTCCTGGACCAACGACCACGACTGCTGTAACTGGTACTGTCTTGAGTGTGACCCAAACACTCACCGTGTTAACAACCTCTACATCACCAAATCCAACATCACCGGCCCCATTCCCGCCGCCGTCGGTGACCTACCTTACCTCGAAATCCTCGAATTCCACAAGAACCCAAATCTCACCGGTGGAATCCCGAAGGAAATTACTAAACTAACCCGACTCAGAATGCTCTGGCTCAGCTGGAACAACCTCACCGGCCCTGTCCCTTCCTTCATTTCCCAACTCAAAAATCTCGAGTATGTCAATCTCGCCTTCAACCAATTCACCGGACCAATCCCATCCGAACTCTCTTCGCTCCCCAAACTCGGTTACCTCGGACTCGACCGGAACAAACTAACCGGTCAAATCCCAGAATCATTCGGAAACTTCAATTCCACTGACTTCGGCCTCTTTCTCTCTCATAACCAACTTGCCGGTCCAATTCCTCGGTCACTGTTCAACGTGAAATTTGCCACGATAGATTTTTCTCGAAACCACCTAGTAGGAGACGCCTACATGTTATTTAGAAATAATTCTCTGAGTGATTTATCTGTAGACTTGTCGAGGAACAATTTGACCTACGATTTCTCGAAGACGGATTTTCCGACGAGATTGATTTCCTTGGATGTGAACCACAACAAGATTTTCGGAAGTATTCCGCAGCAATTGGCTAACATTGAGCTGCAGTTCCTCAATGTGAGTTACAACAGGCTGTGTGGTCAGATTCCGACCGGCGGGACAGGGAGGCTGCAGAGTAGATTTGATGAGTATTCCTACTTTCACAACAAGTGCTTGTGCGGAGCTCCGTTGCCGGCCTGCAAGTGATTCTGATCCCGGACCGGATCCGTGAAAGTCGGCGATTGGACGGAGAGAGTTGTTTGGTTAAATTATAGTTTTCATTTCATGTGAGCAACCTGATTCAAGTCGTATTTTGTTAACGTTGAAATGAACGAGGGATGCTTCCACAGGCGTTCCAGTTCCAACCTTTTGAAAATTGTACGCCGTTATCTGTTATGGACCGCAAGATTCGTAATCAAATATTACCGTGTAGTTTATATATTAACATATTCAATAAATTTTTATTTTAATATCTGATAAATTAAATAAAAATATGTTAATAATTTAATTAAAATGAATGAAAATAAATAAATTTAAACTATTATATAAATTTTTATTTATTTAATTTTTCATTTATTTAATTCGTATTATATCACTGTACAGTGAACATGAAATGTATATCACATTTCTGCATATTTTGCCTCATACTTTTTATGCCCACGCACGACGTAATGATACAAGCGTTTAGATTTGTTTGTCCTCCACGATGTTCCTGGCCAAATTTAAAGCCAAATATGATTGAGGCCTTGGTTTTAAAGATATAAAGAAAACGAAAATATGAAAACTATGTAAATATAAAAATTAAAAAAAAAATTATTTAAATATTAATTATTTTATGAAAATAATAAAATAATCATATTTTATAATAAAAAATTAAAATAATTACTATTTTTATAAATAAAAATAAATAATTGATAATCATTACAATTAAATCCCATAAAAATAAAAGCTGCCTATGAAAAGAAGAAAATAAAAACAATAAGATCACGTAGAAAAAGCAATACATTTTTAATTTTTTATTTTATTTAATAATGGAAATAACCAAGATCAAGCGGTGGGCCATGATGCAAATTTTGTAATATTTTTCTTTTCTTGAAAGGATGGTTGCCCCTTTTCTTTTTGCTCAATAAAAATATGTGCTTTCTACATAACAGATCAGAAAACGAATAATATAATGTTACAAAAGCAATTTGATAACAAATTATTCAAAATTTTATATAGAGTTATTTTTTTTCACTATTGGAAAATTGTTTAAATTCTTATTTATGAAAATAATAAAATAACAAATTATTCATAGTTGGTGTTGGCTGAGTCAGCGAGGGTGTTATATGCTATTTCTAAAAGGATATTTGGTTAAAAGTTATGGATTTCAAAAATCGAAATAAGATACATATAAATTATTTAGATTGATGGAATGAGAATGAATATATAAAAATGAAACCCTCAAAATATGAATTTTGTGAGTCCTAAATAAATAGATGGATTTCAAGTGAAACCCAAAGAAAAAAAATCACTTTTATCTTTACTTTCGTTGCTTCGTCTTCTCCTAACTTTTTACCTTTGTGTTTAGTCACTTCTGTCTACGTCTCTAACGATTTCATCTTCTTAGTCTTCATCTTCAACCATCGTTCGCAGTCGATTTCAACCTTTGCCACATCTAAGCCTCCGTTGTCATCGTCCTCTCGATTTGTCTCTTCACTGCTGATATCATCGTCTTCGATCACCACCATCGCCATCCGATTGCCATCGCCATCATCTTTTCATTGCCGACATCATCGTCCTCTTAATATTTATATTAATTAAATTTACATTTAATTGTCTTTTAAATAGTGCACATAGGTGTGGAAGAAAAAAAGATGATGAAATTTCTTTGCCATTGTTTTCTTTAAGAAAAAAAGATTAAATCAAAAATAGTTTAAAAAATATAAATAAATTTTTTTGATAAAAAATTTTACAACTTTTTCTTTAAATTTTATTAAAACTATAATTATAGTTTTAATTTTAGAAAATAAAATAAAATTTTAAAAATATTAACTTTAAAATATTTTTTATTTGACAATTACATAATTCTCATTCTAAAAAATATACAAATTAAATATCAACAATGATTATCAAATCTATTCCAGATTTTAAATTAAATAGTTGATATTGAAATCCAATTCCGATTCTAATTCCGATTATGATTCTTGAGTACGAATTAAACGTCATCTAAGTTATAGCTTGATAGAGAACGAGTATATTTTTAGTCGGATACTTGTCAATATTTCCAAATTATCTTATTTGAGTTAACGTTTCTATAGAAACTATAGTTTTTATGCATTTTCTATAGTTCGCAATTTATATGATATTTTATTTTATATTTTTAATATCGATTCTCATCGGTCGCTCACCAACAAACCAATAGGTTGGCTAAAATAACCAACCGAACGATCATATAATGATTAAAGATGATGCTAGATGATGCCAAGGGGCAGTGGGCTGAAGAGATTTACAATATCCTCTGGTCGTATCGCACTACATCCCGAAGAGCAACGGGAGAAACACTATTCAACTTAACTTATAGAAGCAAGGCAGTCATACTCATGGAGATAGGTATTCACTCACTTCGGGTAACTCAATATGATGCTGGGCAGAATGAATGTATCCTACGTGAAAGACTGGACTTGTTTCCAGAGTTACGAGAATCCGCATCGGCACAAATAGCAGCCTATTAGCAACAAATGACACGATATCACAATCGTAGAGTTAAGAACCAAACGTTCAGACCCAGTGAACTGGTACTAAAGAAGGTGGAAGCTACTGGTCAACCCTAATCCGGGGGTAAGCTCGCTCCTAACCGGGAAGGTCCGTATCAAGTACGTTTCGTGGTCCGACCGAGAACGTATCGCCTCGACAATCTAGATGGATCGGCAGTACCTAGAACCTGGAACTCAAAAAACCTACGTATATATTATTAGTAAACTTCAGAACTATCTAACAGGGGGGGAGAGGGGGAGGGGGGGGACATCAAGCGATTTTTCCTATCGCTCGGAGGGTCTAACTCGCCCAACTCCTATCGTTCGTACGCGTCGTCAATAAGAGATAAAACTCTTCGAACGGGTGGACGCGGCCCCTCTATCTAAAAATTTCCTAAGTCAAAGTCGTCCAACTCCTATCATTCACATGCATCGTCAATAAGAGATAGAACTCCCCGAATGGGTGGATACAGCCTCTCTATCTAAAGATTTCCTATCACTCGGAGAATCTAATCGCTCAGCTCCTATCGTTCGTATGCGTCATCAATAAGGGAATGGAACTCCCCGAATGGGTGGACGCGACCCTTCTATCTAAAGATTTTCTATCGCTCGGAGGGTCTAAGTTGTTCAGCTCCTATCGTTCGTACGCATCGTTAATAATGGATGGAACTCCCTGAACGGGTGGACACGACCCCTCTATCTAAAAATTTCCTATCGCTCGGGGGGTTTAAGTCGCCCAGCTCCTATCGATCGTATGTGTCATCAATAAGGGAATAAACTCCCTGAATGGACGGACACGACCCCTATATCTAAAAGTTATCGATTGAGCGTATAAGAGAAGGAGTTTCCTAAACAAATGAGCACGATCCCTCAACCTAACTACTGAACGTCTGGTGGCTCGAAAGGCCAGTATTACTCAACATCTTAGTATGGAGTCTGAAATTATAAGTGGATCTACTATGACGAGAGTTGAAGAAAGCGCATAGCTAGACAAGAGAGCAAAAGAGGACAAATGCGAAATTCAAGTAAGTAAAGCATAACCTTTTATTTATCCTTATGCAGAAGATACATTCGGTTATATATACAAGTCTCTAGATCAGATTGATTATTGCTAGAAGTACATAACAATGTCACTCAAAGATACCAAAACCATAGTCCCTGCACTGAAGAGTATAAACATAAATGTAGTGTTAAGGACAGAAGAAGGCAAGCTCGAGTTCTGCCACCCACAAACAACCCAAACCTGACCTACCAATCCAAAAACGGTACGAGAGACATCCCCACCGCATTTAGATGATGGAGACGAATTAGGACGAATCATCCAAAGTGGTACAAGACGTACCCCCATTAGTGATGGATGATCTCACTATGCCAACCAAATAACGGCCGACATAATGAGATCTCATTTTAGTGATCCCCTTCCTTAATGAGACCTCATTCCAGCATAAGTTACTTGAATCTTAGAACTTCGCATACCAAAACTCTTTACAAGGCAACCTCAAAAAAAGAGCCACTCTCAAAAAAACTCCCAAAGAGAGAGAGAAACCTCAATTCTTTGCGAAAGAAAACGAATGCCCGGCGTAGCTATTTATAGCAGTAGAGAAGCATGCCCTAATTAATTCAGGGTACATGAAACGGATCGTCGAGAATAGTCTGTCATAAAAAGAGAAATAAATTATCTTTAATTCCCCATGAAGGATTCACTTTCGATGAGACACACCCGCGTTCGTGGCAAGAAGGTAAAAAGGATTAGGATGAACCTAGCACCCCTATGTTTCTATAATGTATTGAGCACGCCTCACCCAAATAGGTCTCTACTCATGACACTTCTTTATCAAGAAGATCATGAGTTGGGGCAAATGATAGGACATAACCCTAGGCCTAATTAGAAAAGCCAGCTCTCGAAAGGTCCATACTCAAGACCTACAAAGGACAGCTATCAATCAATGCTCAATATTCCTTATGACTATTTACCGAAGGGTCTCAGTCATCCAAATCTCCCGAATGATAGGGTCCCAGTCGTCCCGAACGTGATTCATCAAATAAAAGTAACCGTCCCGATCGGGTGCTCAAGCATCGAGTATTCCATTGCTGATCCATTGAACGAACGAGCCCCGAATATCTTTCATCGGTCCAACAGCTGATCGGTAGATAACAACTCTAACGATCCTAAAGGAAAGTCCAAGTATCTTACTAACTCCTATTTGAGAGCAGCATTTTTAGGATCTTTCAGTTAAGAAAATGATCCATTCAGAAAATAGAAGTTTTCTAAATGATGAAAATCACAATCAATTCGAAATATCGAATCCCCGAAAATTCTAAATCGGCTCGATAAGAAAAGTAGGGTTGAAACACTCCAACGGCATACGACTCTCGCAGGTATAAAATATCTCAAAACCCTCCAAATTAGGTAAGTTTTTTGGATCTCACACATTGGACACTCTAATCACAGAGAATCACTCCCTTGAACTCTCAATCTCTTTCTATTTCATTCAAAAATCGTTCTTTCTGACTTGAATATTAGAGTCTCCTCACTGAAACACCCTCCGACAGTTTTTGCAGGTATTACATCTCTCCTGATGGTGGTCGTTCAAGTTTATAAAAATCCGGTATCAATGGAGCAATAACCCACCTCCAATAATTTCTAATATAATTTTTTTAATTTTAAGTTTCGAATTGAATATTTAATTAAAAATTTTAATATATTTATCCGCTAAATGGTTCTTTCGTCATTGATTTTATTACATTCGCTTTAAACACCTGCAATTATGGGCCGGACACAAATGGTGGCCCAATTTTGGACCCAGCCGAGTCCTATCAAGTTCAGCTTGATAATTGGGGGAGGTTTCGCCGGTAAGCGCTTTTTAACTATTGTATTCAAAATTGATATTAATTTTAACTAAATTTAATTCAAATAAAATTAAATATTTAATAAAATAAAATTTATTTATTTTTTCAATACATATAATTCAAACTCAAAATATTATTTATAGAATAATAATATTCAGTCACACAACTAACTAAATATCTGCGGCCCATAGGAAAATGATTCAATTCCGTCACATTTATCTCACAGAGGACTTTGCACGATAGGAAAAAAGTGATGGCATCTCGCATAATGGTAGGGTTTTATAAGTATGACCCCTCTAAGCATTAATTTTCTTTTTTCTTTTCTTAATTAAAGCATTAATTTAAAATGGCGGAAGCAGGAATCTAAGGAAGAATATTCGAAAGGAGGATAGAACACTCAATTATAAAAGACGAAAGAGTGTATCAGATCTACATATCCTTATCCTTGTGGGGTCGAAACTGAAGTAGTATTAGGAGACGTGACCGAATCACCATCTTCACCTGGTTGTTTCTTTACAAATAAATGGAGAGCACCCTAAGGACGACAATGCCAATTTTCATCATTAATTACATGACTTTAATTGAACTTTAATTTTAATCCCTCATCGATCAACTCCCTCACTGCATCAGGGTCGTGCCTTATCAACGGGTGATATTGGGGTTTCCTATTTTGAGCTCCTCGGGTCAATCGCGTTACAAGGTTAGAACTTTAGCACCTCCCCCGGTTTAACAAGAAAGGGATAATAATAACAATAATAATAATAATAATAAAGTTCTTTTTAAGAGACTATTCTTACTTTCCGTTTCGGGAAATGTGCTAACCCCTTTTTTTGGGGGGTGGGGGTGGAATCTGGTGGGTGGTCTTCTATGATCTGCGTCTTTAATTATGGGACCAGTAGTAAGTACTCTGACTGCTTTATGTTTATAAAACAGTGTCCTTTGATTGACTAGATATTTTCTGGTGGAAAAAATTATATATAGATTTTTTAAATTCATAAATTAATTACTAAATATTAAAATTAATAATTGGAAACTTAAACTTTAAAATCTGCAATTAGTTAATTATTCCGTTAGTAATGATATTGACCTGACCATTAATTACTGACATACCTGACAAATGATATAGAGACATACTTTTTTATCTTGATTTTTGACGCAATATAAATTATTAATATGTTTATTGATACATCAATATTAGATACGAAATTTTGCCATGTCATAGTAGACACATACAATGCTTGCCACGTCAGCAAAAATGCTAACATGGCTTGACACGTCAATATTGGACCATAAAAACAGTGCCACAGCAACAAAAAAGGCGGATGTGGCATGAACATAAAACATACTTTTCTCTCTCCTCTTTCTCTTTCTCTTTCTCTTTCTATGTCTTCTCTCCACTCTCTCACGAAAATAAACACTCCTCACTCTCTCTCTCTATCTCTCTCTCTCTCCTCCCTTCCCTCTTTCTCTCTCTTCTCTTCTCTCTCATAAAAAAAAAACAACTCTTCTCTCTTCCCCTCCCATCCCCCTTTCTCTCTCTTCTCTCCTCTCTGGGAAGGGGAAAAAACAGAGAAAATTAAGCCCTATCGGAGGAGGGGAGTGTAAGAAGATACTCTTCTTTCCACCACTCTTGTATCTTCCAATGTCTTTTTTGGAATGATTTCCTACCTTTTGGGTCTTTCACTTCTAAGCCCTTATTGCAATCTCCAGATCCAAGTTCTTGTAGGTTTGAATTAGTTGCATTAGAATAGAACATATCAAGTTGAGTTGAATTATCCAAGTTGGATTTCTCAGGATGGCACTTCCCTACTCCATCCCAATCTGGGTTCTTAAAGGACCGATCGGTTGGACTTTTACCGTTCAGATCTAGAGCTGAATAAGCTCTCACTTGAGCAAGGAGACGAAACCTTGTACTCGATAGCAATGCTTGTACTCCTCTTTCTTTCTACGTTTGTTTACTCTTTCTTTTTTAATCTACTGACTAGTGTGCATTTGCTTAGACTATGGTTCTGGCAGAGTTTTAGAGGTGACAAAGGGAGTAAACATTGAGCCACATGAGGCGTCAGTTTGACTATACGATGAACGATGTTTCTCGTTTAAAGAAGGCCTTCTCACTGAAGGAAAAGGAACTTGAAGGAGTATGGTCTTTTGCAACCGTCATGGGTGCCCATAATAAGGCAATGGAGCAACTGAGGGCTGAGTGGGACATGGTGCGCTATTCGTGTGAAGGGTTGAAGGCTGAGGCCAATGTTCGTGAGGCCTCCCTACAAGCTATAATGAGGCAAGTTGAGGTATGCGACGAGTCTCTCCAAGCCGCCGAGCTGAAGATAACCGAGTTAGGGGATGCTATTGACAATCGTGCACGCGCTCAACATCGGCTAACGGAGAGGCTCCGATGTGATATGGAAATCATCCGTCAAGTAGGGTTGGTGAGTGCCATGCCCGCCCGAACACCACGGATCCCATTACTTACCCTGAGCCTCCTACCGCTCCTGTTGAATTTAAAGTTCCTCCTGTCCCTTGATCAAGATTTCTATTTTCTTTTGTAACCTTTTTTTTTCTTTTGTAACTTCCCAATGGACTCTTGAATGAGATAATTCCTTGCCATGCTTTGACTTGCACTTTATGTGTATAACATCACTTCCTAATGGATAGAGTGTCATCGGGGAGGTATGTCCCTAGTTGGCGAGACGTTTGTTTGATAGTAGGGTCCTTTTGATAAGCCATTTGACAGGACAATACTTAACGGAAGGCAAGTTCCTTGCCAAATATAATTTTCATTCGCTAGATAAATGAGGCGATGCCTACTCGATAGGCTTTGTTTGGGAGGACGGGGCGACAATGGCCCTTTCGGAGAGATAGATCCTCCAATGATAGGATAGGATAACGTTGACCCGTTTGGAAAGATAGATCCCTTATAATAAGACAAAGTGAGTAGAACAAGGTGACACTGACCCATTCGGGGAGATAGATCCCTTACGATAGGACAGGGCGATGTTGACTTGTGCGGAGAGACAAATCCTTAATGATAAGACAGAACAACGCTGACCCATTTAAGAAGATAGATCCCTTATGATAGGATAGTGCAACATTGGCCCATTCGAGAAGATAGACCCCTAACGATAAACTTTGTTCATTCGATAAGCAGGGCCTCATGGTATATGTTCAAAGTTATTGGTTCACAAAGAGAAAGAAGACATATCATTAAGCAAAAAACAATAATCAATAGTTCAAGCGCTAAGCCTAAGCATCACGGGCTACCCCATCAAGGGAGGCTACGAAAGCAACCGCAAAGAGGAAAGGGTTTAGAATTTACTTAGGAGAAGTTACCGAGGGCTCTAGATCGTAGGGTGTTATCCTGATACCATCAGATGTCCTAAACTTGACCTTCATATGAATCGTGCTGGGAAGTACCTCTAGAGCATTCAGGCCAGGTCATCCCAAGATGACTTTGTAGAACGAGAGGAGCTTAACCATATTGAACGTGATTGTAGCCGTCGCATGATCGGGTGGAGTTCCGAAGGTCATGGGCAATGAGATTACGCCCTTTGAATATATCCATTCGTCAAAGAGTCTCTTAATGTTTAGCGTGAGGCTGCAAGTGTACCGGAGTAAAACCCATATGTTGGAAGACATTCCAATATAGAAGGTTGTAGCATGTTTCTTGATCGACAAAAATCCTTCTAACTTCATACTACCCGATCTTAGTTGTAACAATGAGGGAATCATGTGGATTTGTATTGACGCCCACCAAATTGTTGTTGTTGAAGCCAATCATGGGCCTTTTCTTTTTGGGTGGCTTCCCGATATGGGTTTCAAGAACTTCTTCGGATTCGGAGCTAAATGGCTCTGCCTTCTGGAAGATTGGTGCCACTAGATGCCCCTCCCCATTCGATCGTGTGTGGTCATGTTGATGTAGCACCCGTAAGATATAGATCGGAAGGCAGGGCTTCGAGGGGTTATAACCATCTACACTTGGAGGATGACTCCACTTGGTCGGTTATGAATATCTCCCGAGAGTGGCTAGTCAACATGTTTGTTTTCTCGTTTTGGACTGTGAAAGCTCTAAGGAGGAAGACTTTCCCTTTCTTCACTGATGAACCTCTAGAGTTGACCACTTCGGACAAGAAACTCGACTTCATTTCTTAATTTCTTGCACTCATTGGTGAGCTGGCCATAGTCCCAGTGGAAGTGACAATACCGAGTCTTATCCTTTTTAGGTTCGTCCTCCATGGGACGGGGAGCCCATCTGACATAAGACTTGTTTCAGATCTGAAGAAACACTTGACTTGGTGCCTAATTCAGAGGAATATAACTAGTAAACCTTCGTTGTTGTGGAGCCCCTTATAGTGAATGAGAGATTCTTGATGATAGATGTTTTCATCTCGGGTGGCCGTAGCCCAGTAAGGAGCGTTGCTAGCTCAATAGAGTGATTTAGGTTGGGGGCCTTCATCATCTCGGTCTTAAACTTCTCGAGAAAGTCTCTCAGTGGCTTGTTATCCTATTGCTGCAAAGAGAGGAGGGATGTAGACTTTCTCTTAACCCCCTACAAATGACAAAGTACATCTCGAACTATTGCCGTAGTTGGGAGAAACTTTTGACGCTAAATGAGGGAAGTAAATTAAACCATATTAGCGCATTGCCCTTCAAAGTCGTTTGAAGTGTTTGCATATAGCGGCATCCAACATATCTCTAGAGATCATCACTGTGATGAAGTGGACAACATGGTCCTTGGGATCAGTATTGCATCGTATCTCTCCAAAGGAGAGAGAAACACATTGCAAGGTATTGGTTCTAAAGAAATCTTTGAGTCAAATGGCGAGAGATCGGTAGGATACTGAACAAGATCGTCTCTTGTCACGTCTACTCACTTCAACTCATTTGCCACGAGCTCTTCGACCTGTTTCCTAAGGTCATCTAGATCACGTCGAGATGTCACCGAGAGTTCTTGATGCTCTCTGGGCTCAAGTCTCCATGTACACTAGTGACTTCATCCATGGGAGGAGGATTGAGCCGCTAGCCAAAGGGTGTGACTAAGTTCTTCTATCTATTTACTCATATTTTGTATTTTGAATTCTAGTCTCTATACTTGGGGTCGAGTGGCCCTTTCGAGGGAGGTGGAAGCGATGAGCGGCGTTGGACAACTTTGATAGCTGCTTGGGGGTTGGACCTCCGATAGGCCACCAGCAACAATGGGAACCCTTGTTGGGTTGTCCTCTACACGTTGTATGGTGTTCGTAGGAGTGATAGTGTTCCCTTTCATTAGGGATGCGGCTCTAGAAGCAGCTCAGGTCACTCTTCTGAAAGGCATGCTATTTGGAGCAAAGTAGTGCGGAGTAAGCTTTTCTCTGGTCTGTTCCCATAGACGACGTCAATCTGTTAAAGGTGAGTTTGGTTCCATAGATAATGGCTCTACTAACTCAAATGGAAAGACTTGGCTGTCTGGTGGTTTTGATCAATGAGACCTATAAAAGATCGCTTGAGGGTACTCCGACGGGAAAGGTCCGACACTCAACCTAGTGAGTAGTTTTCGAAAGAGAATGAAACAGATATAGAAAGAGCTCTGTGTGCTCGTAGTGCTTTATGTGAGCCGAAAAGAACTTACGTGGATGGTAGACATGTGGGAATTTATATAATTGTCGCATGTGAAAGCCGTGTGTATACGGGACGTTAAAACTCTAGTTTTCTTATAAGTATTCTCCGAGATTACGGGAATCATGATGAGAGATTCAAAAAGATTCTCATTCCTATTGATTAGAAAAATTTAAGATCCCATTGAGATTCTTTTCCTTATTTAGAAATCTCCCTTCTGTTTATGTAAAATTATGTCCGTGATTACATGATTCAGTAATTTCTTTTAAAAAAAAAATTGTAGTTTTCAGTATTCACTCTGTTCTGGCATGAACGAATGAAGACAACCCAGTCAAAAAAGTTGCTTTGACGAAGTCGCTTTCTCTCTCGACACCCGCCATTGCTTCCGCAAAATCCTAATCCTCCTTTTTATTTTTCTTTTGCTTCCTCCTTTGCGATGCGCTCCCAGGCTCCTTGGTTGTTTTTTTTTTTTCCCCCTCTTTTTTATCAATAGTCTTTTAATTTTAAAATTACACAATAAAAAATAATTCATCATTTTTAATTCAATTACTAAAATTTAAACTTATTAAACTAACTAGATACATATCTGTCACAATATATTAAAATCACATCCATCCCACTCAATATCATAATTTGTTTGTATCAATGAAATTATATAGTAAATTTAAAAAATCATAATAGCAAAGATTGTCGGTGCTTGATTATAAACTGTGACTTGATAATAGTAAATGAGTTGATGATGCTAAAGCGCATTGCTGTTTGAAAAGTCATAAATTTGTCATGGTCTTCGTAAGTTTTCTAATGTTATGTCACAAAAGTTTGTCATATCCAAGCTGTTAGAGGAATTAAAAATTGGAGTATGACTCTTCCAAGTCCGAAACATCGTATTTCGAAGTAGGAAACAAAATGTCTTTCACGATATCCTTGAAAGAAATGCAATTGGGGTGGATTTGGCCCGTAAGCGTGATGACTGACTTTTTTCTTTTTTTTTTTTTTTTCACCTAGGAGTCGATAATTTTCATATAAATCAATAAAAAATATTTTTTATGTAAAAATTTTTGAATCTAAATTGTCTTAAAATCATTTATTTCTTTTTGATAATTGAGTATTTTAAATTGAGAAGATATCACGTAAATCGAAATATTTTCTATTATTCATAGTATAAATACCACTTTGATAATGAGAGAATTTAACCTTCTTCCGGTCTCTCTATTTCTCAAATGTGAGAACTCTCCCCATTTTTCCACTCTATCTCTCTCTATCATAAAATGGCTTCTCCCTTCATTATTTCAATATTTCTGGTGCATCATCAGGAAATGGAAGATGGAGAAGTTTTTACCAACAAAGGGAGTGTAAGTTATGTGAGAAGTTAACGGGGTGGTTTCCCAAAAACCACTCCTAATCTTCACCCTTTCAAAATTCAAATTGAATGGGATTTGTCTTGGGTCTACCTATATAGAGAGGCCCATCCTATATTCTAACGGATTCGTGATTCGGTATCTAAAATTTTTTTTAAATTGATTTAAATCGATCTGATTAAAATTTTTTTTTAGAAAAATAGGAATCTCTCAATGTCATTGACTTCGTATTCAAATATATCAACTGTCCGTTAATATGATTGACATTTATCACGGGTGGGCTTGGCTTTTGGCGCCACGTTGACGGAGGACTTTGCACCATAGTTATGAGTCACTAAATTAATTAGGCATGAACAGCGCACATGGATATGATTCTAATCCATGTGATATTTATTTTTTTTAATACAAAAACATATAATTAAATATAATTAAATTTTAAAAAAGGTATAAAAATAAAATATCTCTATTAAAAAATGATTTTATTGTTTGAGTGTCCAGAGACTCCATGACATTTATCTCGCAAAGGACTCTGCACGATAGGCAAAAAGTGATGGCATCTCGCATGATGGTAGGGTTCTAATGTATGACCTCTGTAATCATTAATTTCCTTTTTCTTTTCTTAATTAAAGCATCAATTTAAAATGATGGAAGCAGGAATCCAAGGAAGAATATTCCGAAGAAAGAAAGAACACTCCATTATAGACGGCAAAAGAGTAGATATCCTTATCCTTGCGGGGTCGAAACCGATTTAATATCCGGGGACATGACCGAATCACCATCTTCATCTGGTTGTCTCTTTGCCCATAAATGGAGAGCACCCTAAGGACAACAATGCTAAATTTCATAGTTACTTACACGTCTTAATTAAACTTTAATTTTAATATTAACTCGGTCACTCCGTTAGAGTCGTGCCACTAAAATTCTCAATCTTTGACCTCTGTTCAAAGGTGTGTTAAAAAAAAAAATAAGCATAAGTTCGAAACTTAAAAATAATAAAAAATAAATTATGTTGGGAGAGTCACCTCTTAAATAGGGTCCTTTACAAACGCTAAATTGATTTAGTCAGAGTATAATTTCAATTATTGGTGATACATAAAAAAGGTGTGTGAATAGAAGATATATTCTTCTAAGAAAAAAATATATTGTTAGTCAATTGGGTGATATCAGAGTTTCTCATGTTGAACTCCTCAAATCGAAAGATCAACATAACATATCTGTTAGAGGTGGGTTTTGTCTTCATAAATCCGGTTTTTTCTAGACTCGATTGGATAACTGGTTGTGAGACATAAGACCAGCAAAAGACCACCGGAGGATACTCCATTAGGATGTTTTGACACTCAAATCAGAAAGAGCAGTTTTCGAAAAGAAAACATAAACAAACTGAGAGAGGAAGGGAAACGGATCTCCCTCTGTACTCTGTGTACCTCGTGTAAGTTTAAAGGACTTATCTGGACTGAAACCCCCATTTATGTTATACAATGTTTTTCTTAGATCCGGGCCACTGCGGACTCTGTGAAACCCTAGTTTCCTTAAGAATTCGTTCGAAAATTCTAAATTTATGATCACAAAAAATTTGAAATTGCGACTATTTAGACAACTGAATTATACGGAGAGATATTTTCCCTTATCGATTAGATCTGTTAGGTTTCCTTCCATATATGGAAGACATGTTCCATGCCGCAGTGGGGAACACCATTCATCAATACCAATTGGGAATTATTGACTGAGGGAGACGAATGTGTTCGGTTTCTTTAATGGCTATCGGTTGAGGGTGTTCGATTTCACTAAACTCTTTGTAAATCGAGTCGAACAATAGAACCTTCGGTTGGGCGGGACGACTGAGGCCCTTCGAGGAGGCAAGTCCCTTTGAGTGATTGGGGCGACTAAAACTCATTCACGAAATTAATCTCTTTAGTGAACCAGGGTGACCAAGACCCATTCTCGTTTGAAGGTATTGCTACTAGAGAAGTTGTGGAGGTCCATCATTTGCCCCCGACTCATGGCGTCGATTCACAGAGGAGGCATCATGAGTAGAGTTTGCTTCTCGAGAAATCAAAAGACGCGAGTGTGATGATGACACGTGTCTCCTGAGGTCAACCAAATCGCCTGTATCTGACATAGAATCGGAGTAGGCGGGATTTGGATCTCTTCTTCAATTCAACTACTACGCATGGGACACTTCATTTTCTCTTGGGTTCAATTAATGCAATCGTGAAAGACGAAGTGGCACGTGCCTCTTTAATTCACACACGTATTGGAGTGGCGTTTTAACTACTGTGAGATTTCATAAAGATCTCCTTTCGCCTATAAGTAGGGGTCACGGGACCCCCCTTTTGTTTCAATAAAAGTTTTCATGTTTGAGAGTCATTGAGGGTCATTACTTGTGAGGAGTTTCCAGAAAGATGTTTCAGCCTTTGCGAGCTTTGTAGCTTGAATTGCTTCTGTTAGTACGAGAACTCATCAAAAATGGAGACTGCTAGTATGAGGTCTCGTCATGGCATTCATAGTTCGAATGTCGTGACAAGCTCCGCCAGCGTTTTTGTTAGGGGCCCCTGGCTAGAATTTAAGAAAAGAGTCTCTTTTCGAGTCAGGTGGTGTGGAGGTCAGTCGTATGCAGAGATCGGGTGATTGCAAAAAGTGTGATGATATTTTGGTGCATCCCCTGGATTCCTTCCCGATTGGCTTGTCCCCCCTTTTTGCAGGCACGTCGTTAGGGCTGCAAATTGTCGTAAGCTCTTCTTGTGGCTTCTGTAGTCTCCGATATTGGGTGTTTGTGTTTGTTTTTCATTGTTCTTCTGTTACCGTTTTTGTACTCTCAAACTTTGTTAAACGACAGAGATAATAATGTCATTTTCGGTACTACTGAACAACTAGTGAGATGTAACTACCCATATAATTCATTATCTATGTGTAATAATAAAATAAGTGTATTTTGCTTACTTGATCGTTATTGTGTCTAATGAAATCATCTGTGCGAATGACACTTGAGTGCTATTCAAACTCTTTCGTTCGATAGGTTAGGCTCCTTTCAAGTTAGGGTGACTAGGATTCGCTCGGACAGTTACAGTTCTTCGATAGAACAGGACAGCTAAGGTCCATTCGTGGAGATAAATCCAATCGGTAGGAAAGGGTGGTTAAGGCCCATTCAGGGAGATAGATCCCATCAATAGAAAAGAGCGGCTAAAATCCGTTCGGGAAGATAGATTCCATCGGTAGGAAAGGGCAGCTAAGACCTGTTCGGGGAGATAGATCTCATCGATAGGAAAGGATGGCTAAGGCTCGTTCAGGGAGATAGATCTCATCGGTAGGAAAGGGCGGCTAAGCCCTGTTCGGGGAGATAGATCCCTTTGATTGGACGGGACGGCTAAGGCCCTTCGGGGAGATAGATCCCTTCGATTGGACAGGGTGATTAGGGTCCTTCGGGGAGATAGATCCCTTCGGGGTGACTAGGGTCCTTTGGCGAGATAGATCTCTTCAATTAGCTAAGACGAAAATGTTAAAAATTTGAATGATGGAACTATCAAAAGGAAAAACTGTGAGAGGCTTACCTGGAAGGAGGTTCCTCCACGGACGAAGAGATTCACCGATAGTAGGTTCGTAGGTTCTCTGCATTCCAAGTTCTAGGTATGGTTGATCCATCTAGATTGTTTAGGCGATAAGTCACCAGATGAACTACAGAACGTATCTGATATAGACCTTCCCAATTGGGAGCTAGTTTGCCCCCGAGTTGGAGTTGACCTGTGGCCTCCACCTTCCTTAGCACCAGGTCACATGGCTTGAATGTTCGAACTCTGATTCGTCGGTTATAGTACCGCGCCATTTGCTATTGGTACGCGGCTATTTGGACAGATACAGATTCTCGTAGCTCAGGGAGCAAATCTAAGTGCTCACGCAAGGCCGATTCATTCCTTTTAGAGTTGTAAAGAGCCACTCGGAGCGAATGGATTCCAATTTCTACTGATATGACGGTCTCGCTTCCGTATGTCAAGCTGAATAGAGTTTCTCCAGTTGCTCTTCGAGTTGTGGTTCGGTATGACCAGAGGATATTGTAAAGCTCGTCTACCCATCATCTTTTGGCTTCATCTAGCATGGTCTTTAACCCTTGGAGGATAGTCCTATTGGTGATTTCTGTGAGTCTGTTGGTTTGTGGATGGGCAACCAACGAGAACCGATGATTGATTTCCAGTTTAGTGCAGAACTCTCGAAAGTCGGAGTTGTCAAACTGCTTCCCATTGTCGGTAATGAGGATATGAGGTACGCCAAACTGGGTGACTATGTAAGTCCATATGAACGACTGCGCCTTTGTTGCAAGTATTTAAGCCAGAGGTTCAACTTTTATCCATTTGGTGGAATAGTCAATGGCCACTATAAGGAATTTCCTGTATCCCGTAGCTGGTGGGAATGGCCTAGAATATCCATTCCCCATTGAGTGAACGACCATGGTCTCACGAGGGGGTTGAGTTCAATAGAAGATGCCTTAGGGACCGAAGAGAATTGTTGACATTTGTCAGATTTTTTTACGTAGTCACTTGAATCATTCTTCATGGTTGGCCAGTAGTATCACCGTCGCAAAGCCTTATGGACCAGATTCTGGACCCCTAGGTGGCTGTCGCATATCCCTTCGTGAATTTCCGGCAAGATATAGTTCCCTTCCACTAGGGTCAGACATTTTAGATAAGGGTAAGTAAAAGATTTTTGATATAGTACCCCATTGATGATGGCATAGTAAGTGGCCTTTCGTTTCAACTTGATCGCTTCTAGAGGTGAGTGAGACAATCGGTTGTCTTTTAAGTAGGGTTCAATTGGGTCTTCCTAACTAGGGGGTTGGTCCACCGACAGGACCCTTTCGGGTTCATCAATACTGGGATGTGGAAGGCTTTTGATATAAACTGTTCGACTAGAGGCGACCAAATCTGAACTGACTAGTTTGGAAAGCATATCGACTCTCACATTTTCTGAACGTGGGATTTGTTGGATGTCCACCTTGTCTAGCTTAGCCATCGTTTCACGCAGCTTAGTCAAATACTTGGCCATGATTGAGTCTTTTGTCTCATAGACCCCTTCGATTTGTTTAACCACCAATTAACTATCGGTAAATACCTGAACACTTCAGGCTCCCATTTCGGCTTCAATCCGAAATCATGTCAATAGAGTTTCGTATTCTACCTAGTTGTTGGTGGCCTTGAAATCAAAACTAATAGCATACTTTACTTTGAAATTGTCTAGGCCCACTAGTATGAGCCCTTCGCTATTGCATGAGGAATTAAAGGACCCATCAACATGCAGGGTCCAATCTGGTAGTGACCATTCTGTGGGGCCATCTGTGAATTCGTGTGCAATCGGGAAGGTGCATTCGAGGATGAATTCGGCCAAATCTTGGCCCTTGATTGCTGGGCGGGGCAGATAGTGGATGTCGAACTCACCCAATTCAATGCTCCATTTGATTAGACAATCAAACGTGTCTCTTTTTTGGAGAATTTTCTTTAATGGTTGATCAGTGAGTACCACAATAGTGTGAGCTTGGAAGTACGACCGGAGTCATCTGGCTGAAATGACTAGCACATAGGCTATTTTTTCGACCAGTCAGTAATTGACCTCTGCTTCTTTAAGTATCCGACTGATGTAGTAAACTAACTTCTGAGAAGTCAAATCCTGCCTCACTAGGATAGAGCAAAGTGTTTGGTCAGAAATAGAAAGGTAGAGATGGAGTTTCTCACCGGGGATCGGTCGGGAAAGCAACGAAGGAGCCATGAGATAATCCTTGAGCCGTTCAAAGGACGTTTGGCACTTGGATGTCCATGCGAATCTTTGAGACCTCTTTAGGGCGTCAAAGATGGATTTGTACTTTTCTCAGACTTTGACATAAAGCGGCTTAGTGCCGCTATCTGACCCGTGGGGCGTTGCACCTCTTTTAGTGTTCGAGGAGGCGACAAGTTTAGGATGACTTGTATCTTTTCAGGATTTGCTTCGATCCCGCGGTTGGTGATCATGAAGCCCAAAAACTTTCCCGACGAGATGCTGAATGTGCATTTTGCGGGGTTCAACCGCATGTTGTAGCATTCAAGTGTTTGAAAGGTTTCTTCTAAATCAGTAACGTGATCTTCAGATTTAGTGCTTTTAACGAGTATGTCGACCACATATGCCGCTATGTTTCGGCCGAGCTGTAATTTGAAGACTTTATTTGCCAATCATTGGAAGGTTACTCCTGCGTTCTTGAGACCGAAAGGCATGACCCGATAGCAGTATGTACCGAATTCAGTGATAAAACTTGTCTTTTCTTCGTCCTCAGGTGTCATTCGTATTTAATTGTACCCCGAGTAGACGTCCATGAAGTTTAGGAGTTGGTAGTCCGAAGAGTTGTCCACCGGTTTATCAATGATTGAGAGAGGTTAACTGTTTTTGAGTACGCTTTGTTGAGGTCTGTGAAATCTACACACATCCTCCATTTACCGTTAGACTTTTTCACCAAGACTACGTTGGCCAACCATTCGGGGTATTTGACTTCACGAATAAAACCAACAGCTAGCAACCTTTGGACCTCTTCTTGAATGGCTCGTTGATGTTCGAAGGCGAACACCTTTTTCTTCTGTTTGACTGGCTTATAGGCTGGATCTATCATTAGTTTGTGGGAAAGGACGGAATGATCGATATCAGGCATGTCCTCAGGGGACCAAACGAAGACCTTGGAGTGTCGTTGTAGGCAGTTAATGACAGCGTCTCGGAGGGGCGTGGGCAAAGCAGCCCCGATCCAGACAGTTTGGCTGGGATCGTTTGTCAGAGGAAGCTCAATCACCTCTTCTCCCGACTCTAGTTTGCTCATCGGTTCGATGTCACCCATAAGCTCTAGGGTGTCGATAGGAAAATTCTCTTGCCTATCATAATCAGCAAAAAGAATATAAGGATCTGAGTCACTACAAATATTTGCAACCCCCTCGGTCGTTCTGAACTTCACCTTCATGTGTCGAGTGCTAGGTGGTGCTTCCAGCTTATCTAAACTCGGCCGATCGAGAATGGCATTATATGAGGAGTATAATTTTTCCACGTGAAAGATAACCTTTGTAGTTGCACAGTTAAGGGGGGCCCTATAGTTATGGTGAGGGGGAGAGTTCCCTTCGGATAGATATACTTGTCGATTAGTCCCTTGAGGGATCCGATCAGAGGTTACAACTGTAAAGAGTTTAGACCCATTCGATAAAGGGCATTTCAAGTAAGGAGATCACAATCCGCGCCTTGATCAATCAGGACTCTTTTTACCATATGAGATTCTATTTTGATAGTGACCACTATGGTAAAATTATCGTCATCGACCCTGGCCAAATTATCGTCATTGAACCCAATGACTGGACGTTTTCTCTTTGCCATAACCATGTTTTACTTGATGACAATGACCGAAAGTTGATGAGAAAGGTTAGGATAGCTTAGTTGTTTCCCATGGACGGCGTCAATTTGTTGGAGGTGGGTTTTGTTTCCACAGATCTGGTTCTTCCTGAACTAAATCGAACAACTGGTTGTGAGGCTTGAGACCTACAAAAAACCGCCAGAGGGTGCTCCGTTGAGAGAGACTCCAATATTCAAGTCAAAAAGAGTGGTTTTCGAAAGGAAAAGATAAACAGATTGAGAAAGGACGGGAGATGGATCTCCCTCTGTACTCTGTGTGCCTCATGTAAGATTAGATGACTTACCTGAACTGATACCTCCATTGATGTTATATAATACTTTTGTTAGATTCGAGCGCTACGGATTGTGTGAAATATTAGTATCCTTAAGAATTTGTCAGGAGATTACGGATCTATAATCACGAAAAATTCGATATTGCGGCTACTTAGACAACTTATCGATTAGATCTGTTAGGTTTCCTTCCATATATGGAAGACATGTTCCGTGTCGCAATGGGGAACTCCATTCATCAATACCGATTGGGCATTATTGACCGAGGGAAACGAATGTGTTCGATCTCTTTAATGGCTATCGGTTGAGAGCGTTCAATTTCACCAAATCCTTTGTAAATTGAATTGAATAATAGATCCTTCGGTTGGTTGAGGTGATTGAGACCCTTCGGGGAGACAAGTCCCTTCGAGTAATTGGGACGACTAAAGCCAATCAATGAAAATAAATCTTTTCAGTGAATCGGGGTGATATGGATCCATTTTTATTTGAGGGTATTGTTATTAGAGAAATTATGGAGGTCCATCAATATCAATATTCAAAAAATAAAAAATATATATAATATTATTTAAATTTAATAAATAACGTTTATATAATTCATTATTTTAGCATATCTTAAACAAATAATAGTTATAGTTGAATGGATCGATCACGTTACGAAGGTTAGAGCCTTAGCACCTTCCTCGGTTTAGCAAGAAAATGAAAATAAAAATTAACAAAAAGTTCCTTTTAAGATACTTCTCTTTCTTTCGGCTACACAATCACGTTACCGAGGTTTGAACTTTGGCACCTCCCCTGGTTTAACTAGAAAAAGGGAAAAAAATAATAAAAAGTTCTTTTTAAGATACTACTATTACCTTCGACTAACGTGCAAACCCCTATTTTTGGGGGTCAAAATTGAATTTGGGAGGTGGTCTTCTATGATCGACTTCTATAATTGTGGGAGCAGTGGTAAGTACTGACTCCATTATGACTGGATATTTTCTGGAGGACCATCCACTCTGGTAGCCATGGGCTACTCAAATTAAAAATTGGGACACAAGCCAGTGACTCAGCCACCTTATCTACATGCTTGTTATTGAAAAGGAAATTTCTAAGCAAGCAATTGAAAGACGGATGCAGCGGACATGAGTGATTAGGGTTCTTAAAATCGAATCTGATTGATGGATTTAACTGTAAATCATTTTATAGTTGAATTTAATTTTTATTATTAAAATGAGAAAAATTAAATCTAATTAAAATTATATAAAATTGATCAAAATCAATTAAATCAGTTGGTTTGATCAACCCAATTAATATAATATATAATTTATATATAGATTTTATTTTATTTTAAAATATATAATATATGAATTATATATATAATATTATATTAATATGATACGTAAAATGAACCGATCAATGAAGATAAGTTGGTCCAACTGTTTACTATTTAGGTTTTGAAAACATTGAGAGAGAAAGGGGGAGGAGAGAGACAGGGGACACCACCGACAGAAGACACTCCTTTAAATCACACCCCACCCCAATTCAACACACGTATTTTGCAAAGATGAAGAAGCATTCCCGAATTCTCTCTCTCCTCTCCCTCTCCCTCTCACTCCTCATTTTCTCACTGCTCTCCAAAACTTCAAAGGCCTACTGCAATTCCCATGATAAGAAAGTCCTCTTCAGAATCAAAGAAGCCTTAGGCAATCCATACGTTCTTGCTTCCTGGACCAACGACCACGACTGCTGTAACTGGTACTGTCTTGAGTGTGACCCAAACACTCACCGTGTCAACAACCTCTTCATCACCAACTCCGACATCACCGGCCCCATTCCCGCCGCCGTCGGTGACCTACCTTACCTCGAAATCCTCGAATTCCACAAAAACTCAAATCTCACCGGTGGAATCCCAAAGGAAATTACTAAACTAACTCGACTCAGAATGCTCTGGCTCAGCTGGAACAACCTCACCGGCCCTGTCCCTTCATTCATTTCCCAGCTCAAAAATCTCGAGTACGTCAATCTCGCCTTCAACCAATTCACCAGGCCAATCCCATCTGAACTCTCTTCACTCCCCAAACTCGGTTACCTCGGACTCGACCGGAACAAACTAACCGGTCAAATCCCAGAATCATTCGGAAACTTCAATGCCACGGACTTCTACCTCATTCTCTCTCATAACCAACTTACGGGTCCAATTCCTCGATCCCTCTTCAACGTGAAATTTGCCAAAATAGATTTTTCTCGAAACCACCTAGTAGGAGACGCCTACATGTTATTTAGAAATAATTCTCCGAGTGATTTATCCGTAGACTTGTCGAGGAACAATTTTACCTACGATTTCTCAAAGACGGATATTCCGACGAGATTAGTTAACTTGGATGTGAACCACAACAAGATCTACGGAAGTATTCCGCAGCAATTGGCTAACAATGAGCTGCAATTCCTCAATGTGAGTTATAATAGGCTGTGTGGTCAGATTCCGACCGGCGGGACAGGGAGGCTGCAAGAGTTTGATGAGTATTCCTACTTTCACAACAAGTGCTTGTGCGGAGCTCCGTTGCCGGCCTGTAAGTGATTCCGTTCCCGGACCGGAGTTTGAAAAAGGATCCGTAAAAGTCGGCGATGGTACGGGGAGTTGTTTCGTTAAATAATTATTTTCATTTCATGTGAGCAATCAGATTTAAGTTTTATTTTGTTAATGTTGAAAATAAACGTGGGGTGCTTCCACGGTCGTTCCGGGTCGTTCCGGTTCCAACCCTTTGTTTCACTTCGAAAGTTGTACGCTGTTCTGTGTTATGGACTAGGTGATTCCTAATCAAATATATATTAACATATTTGTTGGTGTCAAAAATTTACTCTACAAATAATTGCTCATCCAACTGGAATGAAAAACTAATGTCGAGAGTGTTTTGTTGATTCTTTTTTAATAGAAAATCTATAAGAAACCCATCGGGAGTGGCCCAATAAAGTGATTCGACACTCAAATATGAGATAATAGTAAAAGCAAAAGAAAAGATTTAAAAAGTTCGAATTATAGTTTTGTGTTGTCTCTATATATAGTATATAGAATTGATCGGTGTAGATATGTCGATTGAGTCATCATCAATGTAAAAATTCTGTCGAAGTTGACCTATCGGGGATACTCCAACACTCAAGTCAGATAAGGTAATATTAAAAAGATTGAAAAATCTTGGATAAAGCGTTGTGTTATGTGTATAAAATTTGCTTCGTGTGTATTGTGTGAAGAGGCCCTATGTGTGATGTATATAGAGAGATTATAAACATATTATGTGAATGTAATTAAATATGAAGTCATATATTTAACGGTGTATAAAATAGAGTATGAAATTATACCTCTTATTTGGAGTATTGGATAGCCTCCTTTTATTGTATGTGGAGTTAGGTCTTACGAAATAATATGAATTGTGGTAAAAAAAAAAAAACTTTTAGAATATTTAGAATTCTTTGAAATTAAGGAAAGTTTAAGATTTTAGAAAATTTTTCTTCATTTTCGAAAGTTCAAGGAATTAGAATTCTAAGAAATTAAGGAAAATTTGAATTTGTTAGTAATTTTATTTTATCGGATGATTATAAAAAAAATTGAAATCTCATACAAATAATAAAAGATTTTGCTGTCAAATCAAATGAAATCGATATTCAATAAATTTATATTTTAATATTTGATAAATTAAATAAAATATATCAATGTTTTAATTAAAATAAATAAAAATAAATAAATTTGAATTATTATATAAAATTTTATTCATTTAATTTTTAATTTATTTAATTTACATTATATCACTCTATAGTGAATGTGAGATGTAGGACAGATTTCTACATATTTTGCTTCGTACTTTTTGTGCCCCAAAAGTAAGCACGACGTAATGATACAAGAGTGTAGGTTTGTGTGTCCTCCACGATGTTCGTGGCCAAATTTAAAGCCAAATGGATGATTGATGACAGATGCTAATGTTTTTTATTACGAAATCAGGGAAGGGACGCTTTGCCATTGTGCTATCCCTTGAAAACGTGCCGCATGCCATTATGTAAGAGTTGATTGTTGCATGTGGCAAGCTTTAACTTTTTAGGATTTTTCAATAATATCTATGTAATTGATAATTCTTATTAAATGATTACCATTTTGTAAATATAAATAAATAATTGATAATCATTGAAAACTAATTCATCAGTTAAAATCCCATTAAAAAAAACGAATTGCCTAAGAAAGGAAAATAGAAACAATAAGATCCTGTACAAAAAGTAAACATTATCTTTTTACATTTACATTTATTGTTTTGTAATTTGTTTTAATAATGAGACTAATCACGATCATGCATTGGCCATGACGCAAATTTTGTAACATTTTTCTTTTCTTGGTGTCCCAATTTTCTTTTTGCTCAACCAAAAGACATGCTTTCTACATAAGAGATCAGAAAATGAATAATATAATGTTGCAATGGTACTTTAATAATAAATTATATGGGAGGAATGGAGTTGGGAGAAAACCAAGTTGTCTTGGAGTTGTCCGAGTGAGTAGGTTGAATGAGAGGTCGAGGGGTTCAAGGTTTTTGAGATTGTGAAACATGGGAGGGATAAAGTCGGTGAGTCTGGATGATTCTGAGGCAACTTAGTATAGAAAGGGTAGAGGATTTGGGCTTTTGCGGAGATATTAGTTTTATCCAAATTTCTTAAAAAGTTATGGTATGTTATAAAATTTTAAGCCATATTTAGAATGTTATGGGAATTAATAATGGGAATTAATAATGGGAATATGACTGAATCTTCATGGTAGTGAAGTTACGACCTAAAGAGAGGACTACACCCAAAAATCACACGCGGCCCGCCATCACCACTCCATCGCTGTGTTTTGGAATCTAGATCGGAATACTAATCGATTGCATCAAAGGGTTAATAGGTCATTGGATTAAATCGGTCGGATCGGACGAAAAAATCGTATGATATTATTACGTCATAAATAAATTTAAATTATAATATATTAATAATATAAAAAATCTGTATATTGATCACAAATATTTATCAAGTCAAGTTCAAAATATATAATATTAATAAGATACTATTCATTTATCTAAATATCACGTATCATTTAATATGAAATATCATTAAATATATCAAAATTTAATTTGAATAATAAGTTTAAACATATCAAATTCTAATTTAACAATAAGAAAAGTCTAATACAATAAATTTTTTTGATAAGATACAGAAGACACTAGCAAAAGAAGGCAAGCTACACCCTCTCAAAACTAGGATTGATAGGATTAAATCCTATTGATGATAAAAATGGGGATAAAAATGACAATGAATATGATTTGGATTTTGATAATTGAATTATGTTATTTGTTGCATTGGATTTTGAGCTTAGAAGTCCAATGTAATAAATAACATAATTCAATTACCAAAATCCAAATCATATTTATTGTCACTATCTCCATCTTTATCATCATTGCCTCACAATTCTCACAACCCTGTCTAACTTCAAAACATGACAAATCAATTTAAATATCATCATCATCCATATGTTAAAGATTTATCAAAGTAGGATTCTTTTTATTGAGAATAAATTACAACACATATAAATATTAAAGTTATATCTAAATAAAAAATAAATAAAAAACATCTAAGAAAGCAAAATAATAATTTCTCACTATTTTGGGAGAATCCTTCTTTCCCATACTTCATATACTCTTCTTCTATCCTATCCTCTAACTCATTAATATCAAGCTTTCCTTCAAGTTATTTTTGAATTACCAAAAATTCTTTTTTATCAATTAACTCATAACCAATTGGATCATTACATCTATTTTTATATAAGAAACCGAAAAGAATACGAAACTTCTTAATACCCACATCGTCATTCAATGATCACCAATTGTATCCATTCTATACTAAAATAGTTCATTGGACATAGATGTTTAATGTTTTATATTGTCCTTTATATATATAAATATATATATATATATTTTCTTTTTATAACATATGTTATTTGATTTAGAGTGAGAAAGTGAAATTAGTAGATAAAAATTTAAATGAATAATTAATAGAAAAATGTTGTCAACAAATTGAGATTATAATTATTATTATATTATAAAAAATATTTTACAAATTGCATTTAAATGATTAATTATGATAATTTTTTTTAATGCAGCTCGAACTTTTCAAGCATTTCAACTACTTGTTATTTCATTGCACAATTATCATAGGGATCACGTTATTTGAGATGAATGAATAGATACACATGATGACATTCCTTTCAAGTCATAAAATAATATATAAAATCATTAAAAAAAATACTTATTATGTATTTTTTATTTAACATCCGTTTTTTTGAGGGGCCAACATTACACTCATGATGATGATAAATAAATAGGGAAGAGAATAAGTGAGGAGAAAATTACTTGTCAAATGCTAAAACTTTACCCTTTATTCATATTTGTTGAATTTTAAAACACAATGATTAAAAATCTAAATTTTAAAATTCATAACTTATTGATTTTTTTGTTACTAATGAGAGATTGTCTATTAATTATTGAAAGTGGATTAACATGAGCATTAGCTAGATGCATGGATGTTAATGCAGTAGTTTTAAGTCAGCATCCCAGTCTCAGATGATGCTTAGAATTCCACTTCCACTGCATACTTCTTGCTCCAATTTTAATAGTAGGGCAGTGCCTAAATGCACCACTTGGCATGCCTCTTGGGAGTGGAACTCTGGCAAACCTAGCAACAACAAAGGGTGAGAGTGAACCAAAACCCAATTCAAAGCTAGACCATGACTTACTTCTTCACCAAAATCAACTCTTAACAGTAGCAGAACAAGTAGTAAAACAAGTGTAACTTTCCTCCATATTAAAAGTGAGCTCATCAACACCCACATTAGAACCACCACGATGATCCAAACCCAATTCAAAGCCAGGCGAATCATAATTAGACAAGAACCACCCAAAGTACCACTCACAACCCATTAAACAGTTTACTCCTAACACCTGAATATCTATCTTTTTCACTTCTCGAAGAAACCCTAACACTGCTATTACACGAAACCGGGGTCGAAAACACAGAAACGGACGGGGCTTGAAGGAGATGAGAAGAGGACCCCAATTCTTGTGAATCTGGTTGAGGGCGTCGTATGTCTAAACGAAGGAGATAAGAAGAGGCACGTGAGCCCTCCAATCGATGATGAGAGAGAGAGTGGATTGCTTTTTGTTTTTGGGCGAGAGAGGAGATGAGAGAGAGAGAGAGAGAAAGGAGGAGGGGAGAAGAGAGAGGGGATTTTTTTTCCAACCCATCTGGGGAAGATTGTGTTTTTAAACCCATCTAGGGGAAGGGAGGGAGGGGGAGAGAGAGAGAGAGAGAGAGAAGATTGACTGTTTTTCCCGATCAATTTGGGGATTTTTTTTGCTGACGTGAGAAGTAGGGGGGCTTTGTTTTTCTTTTTTTTTTTTCTTCACCGAGAGAGAGAAGATTGACTTTTTTTTCCTCAACCGATTTGGGGATTTTATTTATTTATTTTTTTTAGTGGCACTCGCGGGTTAGCAATTTGGTTATACGGCACTACCATGTCATACCACGTTAGTAAATTGATTGTGGCATTGCTACGTCAGCAGAGTTGCTGGACGCAAGCATAAAGTGAGGTTATGATATGATATTGACATATCAAATTAATTCACGTTATCATTTAATAATCAGATTGATTCGTTATTAATAAAATGATTAATAAATTATAAATTTTTAATTTTTAATTTTTAATCATTATATTTAGGTACTAATTTATGAATTAAGAATTCAAAATGTTGATAAATAATTTTCTCAAAGTAAAAGCATCGGTGCACATTATAAAGGACTTAGGAAAAGAAAGAGCATTAAGGAAAGAAGAACAATCGGAGTAGGCGGGCGGTTGGCAATTTCAGCTGTCAAAATTGATTTCAATAAGTGCGGCGGATCAATCAGTGAATTTAGAATTATATGATCAAAATAATTTTTATATAATTATTAAATAAAGTAAACATACAATATAAATTCAAATTACTCTCTTTATAAATGTTTAATGACTCTATTAACCTTTAAATTATATGTGGGTATACAAAGATTAAGTAAATCGAAAACAGGGATAATGAAATCATGAAAGTGATACACACCTCACCCGAGAGGCTCACCCCGCCGCATCACATTCGATGTCACAAAATTGTACCCCATCAAACATTAATTTTACAAATCTAACTATTTTCGACCGTTTGAGAATGACATTTGAGATAGATTCGAGGTGATACGGATCCAACAAAATAATATAATTTAAATGATAATGATGGGACCATATCCAAAAAGATTTTGATTTGATCTCATTTAAAATGTTCAATACGTTTAAACATAAATGATTCTGTGTCGTCCTACTCTACCGATAGATTCTATCTCTCTAAATGGACGATATCGTCCCGACTCACCAAGAGAATCTATCATTTGTGGTATCCTATTCGTTGTTCGGCCAACTCCTGATGAGAACTACGCAATCAATCTGCAAGAGTATTCAATGCTTTCAAATATTTATCTCTCTTTACGTTCGACTAATGACTAACAGTTTCTTAAGGAATCAATAATTTCAGTTCTCATTGACCAGAGACAATATTCAAACGAATCTCATAACAACTTTTGTTTCCTATCTCCATACGAAATGTATCTTGCGGATAAGAAATGAAACTTTTGAGAATCTAATCAATAAGAGAAAGAATCTCCCCGTATAATCAAACTTTCTAGATGATAATGATTGAATGTTTGAACTTCGAAATATTCAGATCTCTTATATAGAATCTAGAGTTGTAACACTCCGAATGTACACGATTCTTGCGAACTCCATATAAAAGTATTTGATACATCGAAACCGGTTAAGTTTTCTTGACTTCCCACTCGGCACATAAGTCACAGGGAGATCCATCCTCCCTTTCTCTCTTAGTCTTTTTCATTCCCTTTGAAAACCGCTCTTTCTGATTTGAGCGTCGAAACTTTCCCCACCAAATCACTATCCAGCAGTCTTTTGTAGGTTTCAAGCCTCTTTATTGTGTATCTATTCGAGTCACAAGGAGCCGAATCTGTGGAGACAAAACTCACCTCCAACAGATTGGTACCGTCCGTGGGAACAAATTAAAGAAATTTCGTTGAAATCTCTAGATCACCAAACCGATATGCCTCCAAAAAGGAGAACCAGAACCGCATCGAAGGCTATATCCGCTATAGATGACCATACTACTACCTCCATTGACGCAGCCCTTCCTGTGGTGCCTGCTCACTCCATTGACACTCCTCCGATTCATGCTCAACCTCCTCGCCCGGAGCAGGTCCCACACCCTGCATCTCAATAACGTCCAGTTGTGCCTTCTGCGCCAATATTTCAAAAATGAGTCGGTCAATCTCAAATGGATAGGTTAGAGTCCAATATCTAGGATATGAGCAAACAATTAAAAAGCTTTAGTCGCACCATCAGGCCCGAGAACTAGTCTTCTTCAGGAGGATTTAAGCATGTATGCCCCTAACGGCAAATGCCACCGCTCAACTACGAGCTCTCGGCGACTTCTCACCATGACCCTGAAGAACTAAGAAGACAAGTTGAGCAACTTATAGCTGATGAACTCAAACGGGTCAACATTTGAGATAACCAATCCCTCCTTTACCCTACTAGCATTTCATCTTTCGACCCGAAAGTCTCTTCGGAACCGATGTCCCGTGATATGTTTTTGCCTCCCATAGAAAGATATGACAAAACAATTGATCATCGTGACCATATGACACACTTCGTAATGGTGATGATTTCAAGAGACACGACGGATGCCACCATGTATAAACATTTCCCTACCACTCTCAAGGGGAACGCTTTAATATAATTTAACTCACTCCCGCCGTTGAGTATAAAAACTTTCTCTTAACTTCAGCAACAATTCGAGATCCACTTTATGATAAGTCAAGAAGTAAATAAAAAATTCATCTTTTTACCATCGTTACATTAAAGGGAGAAGGAACCCCTGAGAGACTTCTCGAAGAAGTTCAAAACAGAGATGATGAAGGTCTCAACTTTGGACCACTTTATCGCGCTGGCCGCGCTGCTCATCTGATGACGTCCTTCAGGTATGAAAGCTTCGATCCTCCCTCCACCATCCAAGAGTTTTACTCTCATGCTAAAAAGTACATTGCAGCCGAAGACGCTAAGACCTTTGACCGAAGGAGAAACCAATTATCCAAGAAAGAATGTAATCGATCGCTCCAATAGCTCCCACCAAAGAGAAATTAACCAGGTCCTCCACTTCCTCAGAGGTTCAATGCTTACACCCCTTGAATGAGACTCCCAGACAAATTCTACTCCAGATCAGGAACCAACCTTACATCTAATGGTCTCCCCAACCCACGAAGGATGATCCCAAAAAGGACAGGACCAACTATTGTCACTTTTATTGTGATTACGATCACACAACCGACGACTACAGAAAGCTAAAAAACGAGCTAGAATTCTTGGTTCGAAGCAAGAGGTTACAAAGATTCATCAGTAGAGAGGGGAGAGACATACCGAATCCTGCCTGATAGGCACCACCACGACGAAAGGGATCGGATGATTGACATATTGCCCAACCACCAGTTAATCGCCAGGATGGAGTGATCCTTCAAATTTGTGAGGAGTGACCCTCTTGAATGCCTCGTCCCCTACTGGACGTTTCAAACCCTCTAGACAGTTTGTAGGGAAATGAGGCCAAACGCTTGGTTGCACCAATCTTCTACTCGCCTAACATCCCTCTTCCCACTCCACCAGAGGTACTAACGACTCATGTTGGCGAAGAGGTTAAAGGTAAATGACCGATCATCGGTTTCACCGATAAAAACTTAGTAGGGGTGGATCCAAATCGCCATGAGCCTCTCATTGTCACTGCCAAAATCAGCCCGTATGAAATTCGAAGGGTCTTTGTCAATCAAGAGTAGGGTGCAATCTCTTATACTGAGATGCTTTCAAATGGATGGGCTTTGGCCCCATATATCTCCAACCCTATACAGATCTAGTCGAAGAACTCTCCGGTGAATGGATATAGCATGAGGGAATCATTTCACTCTCGATCATACTTGGCATGCCGCCAAACCATGCGACAACCACAATGTTGCTCAATGTAGTCAACCTTCCCTCATCCTATAATTTTATCTTGGGAAGGCCGGGTTTGAACACTCTGGAGGCTCTACCTAACACAAAACACATGAAAGTTAAATTCAGAATTTCACTCGGGATTGAGACATTGTCTTGTGACCAAGAGCCTTCGGTACCCACCTCAAAGTGATCATCAATGTACGTTTCGATTGTTTTACATAGTCCTTATGTTATTGTAGTAGTATTCTTCCATTCAGCAATGAACATGCATGAATATCTTATTGTTTGCATTCTATTAAACTATTGCTATCGGTCGCTTTATAGAAAAAAAAAATATGTTGTCAGTAAAGGATCTATTTCCTTAAACAAACCTGAGTCACCCTGACCTACCGAACGGATCTATCTTCCCAAACGGGTTTGTATCACCCTAACCTACTGAAAGAATATATCTCCCTGAATGGGCCTGTGTAGCCCAAACCTATCGAAAGAATCTATCTCCCCGAACAAGTCTATGTCACCCTGACCTACCGAATGAATCTATCTCGTTTTTTTTTTTTTGTTTTGGGGTTTTTTTGGTTTTTTTTTTTTTTTTTAGGGGGTGGCGCCGAACGAATTTATTTAAGCTATTTAAACGATGATGGGAATATCTCCTGTTATTAATACATGCTGAATAAAAGAACATGAAAAAATTCTTTATTAAGAATTGCTCTGGAAAAAAATTCTTTATTAAAAATTGCTCTGATACAATGGCATAAGAGTTATACAGATTTCGGGGGAGTAGGGGGAAGCACCAAGATCTTCTGAGAAGAAGTCCTCGCAGCGACTACGCTCGGATTGGTCAGAATTCCAATCAATCTGGCGGGAATCATTCTTTGATCCATTGCTTCTTAACTGGTAATCCCCCTAATTGGAGGCAAAACTCCAACCAATCTAAACCGACGGATTATTTCTTCGATGCATTTTAATCTCTCTGTTAACTTGAGTTGGGAATCCCTAAAGGCAGCGGCACTTTTAAACAAAGATTTTTCTGATTTTTCTGAGTTAATACTTTGGTGGTTTACAATCGCACCTCAAGGGCATTCTTCTCTGTCTCCAGCTTCTTGCAATGACTCTGACATAAACCCAAGTCCCGCTGCAGGTTCTTCACCTTCTCCTCATTCTCAGCCAGTGAGGCCTTGAACGACTCCTCTACCCCTACATCCTCCTTCCTTTAATCAGGAACATCTTACAATATCGCGACCTAAGCGTTTACCAATTGACATGCTCCTCCAGATATCCTACAGTCTATTTCCTCCGTCGTTCCTAAAACTTTGCCAGAGCCATTGTCTGCAAAAAAGAAGGAACTAGGTTAATCGATGATGAAGAAAAAACAAAACGGAACAAATTCAAAAGATGATACCATCAAACCAAGGGACTTAAGAATCCCGCCAGCCTGTTCTATGGACATCCTGTGCAACTCTAAGTCGCAACGATGAAAGTCGAGTTGATCGGCTATTCATTCTACTTTAGCCAAGTCCATATAGGTGTACTGTTTGTCTCCTATGCTAATGGCAATTGTTCCTCTCTATTTTGATCCTTTGTCACCATGAAAAGATTGGAAAAGAGTAGAATGAGGGATAACAGTCCCATCGAACACTTTGTGTTTCTCCTTACAAGAAGGCCACAATGGGACAGCACATGACGAATCAAACAATTCTTTAATCGATGTAACTTGAGTCTCTATCTCCCTCGGTGCCCTCACTTCAAAAACAGATGATGGAGCCCCTTTGGGCCTCCCCACAGTGAGTGCACCCGGCACTGAAACCCTCTTGTCATTGGTGGATGACAAACAACCAGCCCTATTAAGCTCTTCTAGCTCAATCTTGGATGGTCTCAACGTGTCCAAGGGTACGCGCCTCTTAGCTTCCTTGCCTGCTTCGTGCCCTCTTCCTGCTGGAGACTCGAGCTGTATAATTTTTTTCCTTTTTATTGGAGGAAGTGATAGTGGAGGTTGGGCCTTAGACGCCCCGTCGGTCCTCTTCAAAGGGTCCTTCACGGACGAATTTTGGTCAATTGTAATCTCCTTCAGTAGAGTATCATCCACAAAATCTGAAACGTCGACCAATCTAATCCTTTTCCTGTCGATCAAGATAAACCTGTTGATCTTCTTTTTTTCTCCTATCAATAGACTCGCTACAGCATTTGGTCATTTGTCAAGGAGCCAATAAAGATGGCCTTACGGGTAGCCTTACAATAACTACTAGTCGAGCATATGAAACAAAAATGATGTGAAGGGTTTAAAGGTTGCAACCGGAGCAAAGGCATCCCATTAGCACTGGGGAGCGTTGGCCTAAGGTCTTGTCCTTGAAATCCCCGAAGAAAAACTTGTGCATCCAGTTACTACTAGTGGATTCCTAATAACGAAACCCCCAATCAGATTCAAGACAAATCTATAGTTTATACCAATCTCGAGTCGATCCCTTCTTCGTGCACCTTACCAGAGAAAAAAGGGCTGCCAAGTTATCGAAATCAAAGCCAAGGTGATAGAACCTTAGTAGGGAGATCACAACAACAATAAGGCACCAAGTACTAAAGTCAACAAGGTTGGAAATATGTTCCAATGATGCAATACCTCAACGAACGGGCTAGTGCATGGCACCCTTATGCCAAACTTCCCTATCTGCTTGTACATCGAAACATAACCCTCTGGCGCTCTATTCACTTTGTCCTCATCTGTGGCTGACTCTAGAGTGCAATCATTATCGGTGGTCTGAACTTCTTAGAGTTCCTCTTTTGGCATAACACTCCTAATGTCGTTAATGTTTTGAAGAATGAAGTCTCTTGTCATTTTTATCGCAGAAGATCTTCTATGTAGTGAGACAATTCAACGGAAGGAAAAACAAACACAAGAAAGAGGAAATACCAAATCCTCTCCCAAGAAAAAATTATAAAGAACACCAGAGACGGTTTGTGAAATACAAAATAACACGTAAAAGGCTTTCCATTTCCTAGTGGCTGCTACTCATGGCACCTTTATAAAAAAATGACACCACGAGTTAGGGACAAATGATGGGATCATGTCCCAAAGGGTTCTAATGGGACCCCATTTAAAAGGTTCAACACATTTAAACACAAATAGATATATGTCGCCTCACTCTACCAATGAGAATTATCTTCTTGAATGGGCCACATTGCCCCGACCCACCGAGATGATCTGTCATCTGTAGTATCCTATTCGCTGTTCGGTTAACTCCCGATAAGGTCTATGCAATCGATCCGCGGAAGTATTCGGTGCTCCGAATACTTGTCCCTTTCTACATTCGACCGATAACTAACAACTTCTTAAGGACCGATAACTTCGGCTCTCGTCTACCAGAGACAATATTCAAACGAATTTCACATCAACTTTTGTTTTCTATCTTTGCATGAAATGTATCTTCTGAATAAGGAAAGAAATCCTTGAGAATCTAATTAATAAGGGAAAGAATATCTCCATATAATCAAATTTCTTAAGTAATAATGATTTCAAATCTCGGACGTTTAAACTCTGAAATATTTGGATCTCCTGGCATGGAAACTAGGGTTGTAACATTCCGAATGTATACGATTCTTACAGACTCCATATACAAAGCCTTTGATACATCCAAACCAAATAAGTTTTCTTGACTTCTCACTGGAGCACTCTCTGGCGGTGTTTTGTAGGTTTCAAACCTTTTCATCGTATACCCGTTCGAATTACAATGAGTTAGATTTTGTAGAGTTAAGATCCACATCCAATGGATAAAAAATTTAATAACCAATTTTTTTATTATTATCATTAATTTATCGGGGGATTGTATCAATCAATATTTAAATTAATATTTGTTATCCAGAAGGAAGATGAACTTTAAAATTGCAATGAGTAAATAATTATTATTTTGAATGAAAATATAAGTTGTAATATTTTGTATACCCACATAAGCAACATAAATTATTTTGTCATTTTTTTTGTTTTTTACATTCTTCGTGTTCAAAGATTGTAATTTAAATTATGATGTGATTTAATTAGGAAGACTAATTAGGAAATTACACGAGTGGTAAAGAGTGTGGGCCATTATGACTCTCGGAACTCTAATATTTGGATATTGGGAGGACTTTGACGGCAAAGTCTTATGAGCGGCATGATTCGACCATTTTCTTGTGCAATTAGAGCCTCAATTTCTGCGCTTGGGAAAATATGCTCTACCTTTTCTTCAACGTGTCAATTTTGCCCACGAAAATGACGCTATCTATGTATTTTTCAGTGTTATTGTGAGGGCAATTTTGACCAACTACAAAAGAGTCCACCACGAACTTGAGAAACAAAGTTTTTTTTGGGGAAATAAAAGCAAAAAAGTCTGAATAGAGGAGCAAAGTATTTAAATAACTTCACAACCCTCGCCAAACTAAATAGGAAACAAATTATTAAAAATAAATAAATAAAAGAACCAACGAAGAAAAACGGAGCACTGTGGCGGTGAGGGCCTGTAATGTTTTGAAGTTAATTTGAGAACTCGACCTTTAGTTTACAGGTTGGACATGTAATTTTCCCTTTACAGAACAGTCACCTTTGATTGACTAGAAACCATGGGCCATTCACATTAAAAATGGGGACACATGGGACTCGCAGTTGGCATACTGCGGAGAGTACCATTTTGAAAAAGGAAGCCATAGGTGTCCTCAATTGGTGACCATCTTCAATTGGTGACTTGGTCACCTTATCCACATGCTCATTATTGAATTGACAAAGAAATTTCCAAGCAAGCAATTGCAAGACAGATGCAGCGGGAAGAGAGAGGGAGAGAGAGAGGCGACATCACCGACAAAAGACCTTCCTTTTATTCTTCACACCCCATTCCAAATCCACTCTCACAAATTTTGCAAACATGAAGAAGCATACCCAAATTCTCTCTCTCCTCTCCCTCTCACTCCTCATTTTCTCTCTTCTCTCCAAAACATGAAGAAGCATACCCAAATTCTGTAAGTGATTCCGAACCCGCACTGGAGTTTGAAAAGGATCCGTAAAAGTCGGCGATTGGACGGGGAGTTGTTTGGTTAACTAATAATTTTCATGTGAGCAATCAGATTTAAGTTGTATTTGTTAACGTTGAAAATGTCTAAGCAATAGCCTAGTGTCACGTTCCTCTCCCGAATCCGATTCCGGATTTAAATCCAGTGTAAAAAAAAAAAAAAAAACAAAAACAAAAACAAAAAAACAACCCGAGGGATGCATCCTCGAACGTTTAAGTTCCAACCCTTTGTCGCATTTCAGATCTATTAACTTTAACGTTGTCCCATTTTTGTTTCATTTTTTAGATTTATTTAACAATGGAACTAATCACGATCGATGTTTTGGCCAGGATGATGCATTTTTTATAACATTTTTCTTTTCATCAATGGCTGGCAGCCCCATTTTCTTTTTTACTTAATATAAAAAGATATGCTTACTAAATAAGAATATATAGAACTAAAAAGATAAGTCAACTTTTTCTTTTCTTTTTTTCTTTCCTGAAAAACCTCATTTTGATTTCGATTGTCGCAACTTACTTTTACAAAAAGATTTTTTTGTTTAAATAAGAATTTTATAATTTTTCCTGAACTATGTTATCATATTTTTTGGTTGCCGACCAGAGACTATTTTGTTATATTTTTTGAAATTTGAATAATTAACTTTTACATTTTAAAGTTGATGGACTGAAATATGTGTTGAGCGGCATCTAATTTTCTCAATAACAATAATCTATTTTTGTTTACTATGAAACTATATTTTGATTAATTTGATTTAAATATTTACGGATATCATTTTTTTAACTTAATTTTTTTTATTTTTAAATTTTAAATATCAAATTTAATTAAACAATTTAATATCCATCTAACTAAACTGACAATCAAATTATACAAATTATATTATAGAATTTGAATATATACAAATTCTTAACCCCATGCACTAATAGCACCAGGTGATATAAAAATATTATTAATTTTATCATTTAGTTTTTAAAATTAAATACTATCACACTTAAAAATATATATATTTATATTTAAAATTATACACGAGATTTGAAGGTTTCAAGATATAGCTATGACTATTTATGATTGCGTTAAATAAAAAATCTTTTTCGTTGAAACAGAATTAATCGGGCATCATGCAAACTCTGATGTATCTTTTAGACCACATAATCATTAAAAATATCTCCTTTTTTATATTGTGATTTATATGAAATGAAGAAGAAATGTATGGTAACGAAAATTGTAATCAGATGCATTATGCTTCTGATAATTATTTTTCTTTTTTTTATTGAATGTTCAATCATTGTAAAAAAAAAAAAAAAATTGAGAATTTAATCCATGATAAACACAATATAGAATTATCTTAATTTACTAATCTATTTCTGCTTTAAAATTACAAAATATCAGGATAGTTTTAAAATGGGGAAAGGGTCAGATAAAACAAATTCAGCAGAATCTGTGGGGTTGAGGGACCAAAAGACATTTTTGGTCATGGAATTACGGTCCCTGGACTATATATTTTATGAAAGACTCATCACAGTTGGCATAACCTAAAATGGAACTAAGAAACTAAATATCCTGCAATAAATGACCCCTCTCTCCTTATCCAGATGTTCATCATGACGATTCAAAGAAAAGCAATTGGAAACTCTCTTTTTGACACAGCGGAACGAGAGAGAGAGAGAGAAAGAGAGAGGACAACTTCACACATGTTACATCAACCCATAGCACTTTCCTAAAAATCACGCTCAAAAAAACACCACTCCAATCCTAATACATCATTTGGTTGGGTCGACATCATTAAGCTTTAATTTAAAAAAGGACAAAGCTCCACATGCATTTAACCTTATAATACATGTCATGTGAAAGAGATATGTTGATCCCGAGCTGTTCAACTTGCCGTCAGCCACAAAATAGGGAAAGATTTTGCCCCATTTGAGTTATTTATTATTCAGAAAATTAAAGTTATATGGGCAGCTGTAGGAATTAGCAGTGGGGCTCATAGAGTCAACACAGTCGGCGCAAACCACATGTTGAAAAACAACGGGGCTCGTAGAGTCATCACGGTTGGCACAAGAAACAAAAGGCCCACCTTATCTCCATTCTCTTCCAAAGAACAGCAATTGAAAGTCTCAGCCTCAGGCTTAGTCCAACGCGGCGGCTAGGAGAGAATGCAGTAACACAGCACCCACTACAAGACTCCCCTTTAAATTACACCAAATCACCACCCCAAAATCCACACCCAAATTTCAAAATCATGAAGCTTTACCAACCTCAGGTAATTTTCTCTTTTCTTTCTCTCTCACTCCTCGTTTTCTCTCTCCTCTCCGCAACCGCAGAAGCCTACTGCAATTCCCATCACAAGAAAGTCCTCTTCAAAATCAAAGAAGCGCTAGGCAATCCATACGTGCTCATTTCTTGGAATAACAACCTTGACTGTTGTGAATGGAATAATCTCGAGTGCGATGAAACCACTCGCCGTGTCATCTCCATTAGCGTCATGAACTCCGACATTGTCGGCCCCATTCCTGATGCCGTAGGCGATCTCCCTTATCTTCAAACCCTCCTTTTCCACAAAAACCCAAACCTCACCGGCGAAATCCCAATCGCAATCACAAAATTAACCCAACTCAGATACCTCTGGCTCAGCTGGAACAACCTCACCGGCTTGGTCCCTTCCTTCATCTCCCAGCTCAAAAATCTCGAGTATATCAATCTCGCCTTCAACCAACTCACCGGGTCAATCCCACCCGAACTCTCTTCACTCCCCAAGCTGGGTTACCTTGGCCTCGACCGGAATAAACTAACCGGTTCAATCCCCGAGTCTTTCAGTTCCATCAATGTCACAGACTTTTATCTCATTCTCTCTCATAACCAACTTAGCGGTCCAATTCCTAAATCACTCTCCAACGTCAAATTTGCCAAAATAGATCTTTCTCGAAACCACCTGGTAGGAGACGCCTTCATGTTATTTAGAAATAATTCTCCGAGTGATTTCTCCGCAGACTTGTCTAGGAACAACTTGTCTTTTGATTTGTCAAAGACAGTTTTTCCGACGAGATTGATCTACTTGGATCTGAATCACAACAATATTTACGGAAGTATTCCGCATCAGTTGGCTAATATTGAGCTGCAGTTCTTCAATGTGAGTTATAACAGGCTGTGTGGAAAGATTCCCACCGGTGGGACAGGGAGGCTGCAAAGTAGATTTGATGAGTATTGCTATTTTCACAACAAGTGCTTGTGTGGAGCGCCGTTGCCCTCCTGTAAGTGATTCCAGCGACGGTGTATGGATTCGCCGAAATTTGAGAAAAGTTCCAGTAATGTGGGTAATGGGAAGTGCCTTTTGTGCAAGGGAATGGGAGTGTGTAATTGACCGGTTAATAATGTTTGTCCAAATATTGGGCCGATGAAAATATTTTTGTGTATTTAAGGATAATTATAGCACAATCACCTCAATTACTCAAGTATATGATCGAACACAACTGGGTTAATTCCCAAATTAGAGTGAATTTGGAACAAAATCTCGAAAATATGGCGTTTTTTTTTTTTCCCCAAAATAGAGGAAGCGCGGTCTAAGACCGCGCTTTTACAAGAAAAAGCGCGATTTCGGATCGCGCTTTCTGTAAAAGCGCGATCCGGAATCGCGCTTTCTCTTACCTGGCGCGATCCCGGATGCGCTTTGTTCAAGGCGCGATCTCGGATCGCGCCTTCTCAATTTTTTGTAAAATTTAATTATGTGAAATTAAATATTAATAAGGGTTAAAAATTAGTTTAAAATTTTTTTAAATAAATAATAAAAGGGACCATTAATAAAATTAATTTAAAAATAAGTAATAAAAGTGATCTATAAATATGTATTTCACAATAAATAATAAAACAAATTAAATATTTAGTTAAATTATGAAATTTAATGAGAAAAAATCTACTTAATATTTTAAAAAGTGTAAAACAATTAAGATTAGAACAATCTTTGAAAAAATTATTCTAAAATAAATTTAAATTAGTAATTGTTAATTAAATAGGGGTAAAATTTTAAAAATTTAGTAAGAAAGGTAAAATAAGTTGTTTTTTTGTGTTTTTTTTTTTTTTTTTGTGAGGAAAAAATAGTTATGAAACATTATAATTTTAATTAATATAAATAAGGGAAAAAGAAATATGAATCAATAATATTTAAAAATATAAGATATAATAATATTAAAAATAATGAAAAGGAAAATATGGAAAACTTAAAAAGTAATTAAAGAAGTGAAAATGAAGTGTTAATTTAAAAAGAAAATATATAAGTAATAAAAAACAATTTGAAATTTTATAAGTAAAGAAGAAAATACAATAGAAAAATATTTTAAAAAAAGTTAATAAATAATTGAAAAAATAAAGAATGTTAAGAAATAATGAAGAAACTTGTGAATAAGAAGAAATTAAATATTAACCAAGAATTAATAAAAACATTTATTTAATGTTTCGATAAATTTTCGGAAGGAAATATAGAAACAATTAATTGAAAAATTATTAATAAAATAAGAAAAATTTACTCAATAAAATCAAAAGTGAAAAAAATGATTAATTAAAAATTAAAATATATAATAAATAAAAAGTAATGATGTAGGATGGCCATGAAAAATATTTTTTAATATTAAATTTGTAACAATAAATATCGCTTGATACATAAATTTGTAATATTATTGGTTAAATTAAAAAAAATGTTTAAAATAAATCAAAAATATAAATTTTAATATGAAAAAGGAAGAGAAATAATAAATTAAGACGAATTAAGCGTCTTAGTTCTGAAAATTAAATATTATTTGTTAAACGTCTCTTATTTTTTTACAGTTGCAGTGTATAAAATTTTGAGTTTATTTTGTTCTCTCTATAATGTGCGAATTTTGTAGAAAATTTAAGAGTATTGTAAATCTGGTAGTTGGTAAATGAAATAATCTTTATAACACTTTCGTAAACGGAAAGAATAAATATTTGTAATTATGTTATTTGTAGCCAACTTTGACCGGTCATGACTAATTCATATTGTTGATATCAAATGTAATAAAGAAGGTGGGTTGAATTGATTGTATCCAATATCAATATCAATTTCATAAGTGGGCACATCATTACTACCAAACCTATTTCGCAGGTCAAGAAATGTTCAATTATACAATGACAAATTGCATAACATGCTTCTACTCGATTTATTCAGGTGAACAAGTTTCAAGACAGCGTGGGCATTCAATTGTGAGCAATATTTTACATTTAATAAACTAATTAGATCAAATACACAATCTTCAAAATGATAACTAAGTACCACAGGGAGGACGGCCAGCATTTCTAGGTGGCTGACGTCTAGTGGGAACACGACTGGGCCTACGAGCTGGAGGTGGGGGTGGAGCTAGACTGTATGATGGACCCTCTTCGGTGCTGCCGAATACAACACCTGCGGGGCCAATATCGTGCGAATAAGTACGACGACGTCGTTCATGAATACTACGTCATGGTGGTTCAGTCAGAGGAACATCATCATGATCTGCATAAACTGGAGTATATACAGGAGTGGGAAACGAAAAAGAAGATGCTATCGGTGTCTCACACGTGCCTTCGAAGTCCCCTCCATGACCTGATCTTGACGACATTGCCTCTTCATAATGAGCCGCATGACCAGATGTGGATGCGATATCTGGCCTTGGCCGATACCTCTCTGACTGTGTAGATGTGTCAGGATAATAACCCTCAGGTGGAGCACTACCAAACATCTGGATAGAATCTGATGCTAAATCTCTAATGTAGCGAGTTCTGTAATCACACCCCTCGACAGCAAGCATGTCGGACGATACGAGGTGAATGTGACTTTGATTTTGACACTACATATGATATGGATGTAAGAAACTAATTATTGAAAATACATTAAATGACATGTAGTTCAAATTGTAGATAAGATGTTACTTACGAGTGATTCTATATGTGTTCCCATCGGGTGATAACCCTGCCGAGGGCGATGTGCAGGATTGGAAATATATAGACGTGTTATTCGACGAAACCATGTCATGTAGTCTACTGTGGTCGTCGAAGAACCATAGCACTCATACCCCTGGACCACATGATATCGCCGATTTTGCCACAAATCCAAATAAACCCTATGCGCAATCCTCCAGTCTATACGACTTCTCCCACGTCGATCAATACGATGGAGATCCCAATTGGTATCGACGGGTGAAGGAATACTCTGCTGTAAACCGAACTGTCTCATTACCCTTTGAGGGTAATGAAACTCAACAACCTCGAAACATATCAGCGGTACGGAGGCACGCCATATTTCAGATCCGTTGAGACAATATGGAGGCAATGATTGGATATCAGAATCGGAATACGGCATCCATACAAACTAGAGAAGAAAACTGATGCGTTACTTATATATATCATAGCTGAAAAAATTATAACTAAGAATAGGATGGTGAACTTTACATCAGAAGATCTCATATGATCAAGTTGGTCACGATATGTGCGAAGAACATATCGTCCTGTGGTAACAAAACTTCGACGAACATCCCATCTGTGCACGAAAATATAACGAAGTTATAGTTACGAAAGCAAAGGTAAGGAAAACGGTAAAATAAACATATTAAGGTAGTGATTATAACAAACTGAGATCCACGTGGTCCGGCCGGCATATTGAAATCAGTGGGCGCGGGATCGACAGCTTGTTGTCGAATCGGAGTAAACATAGGTATTCTCTCCCATGCCCAAAGCTAGTAAAAACAAAAAAAAATAGTTAACATTGCTCAATATAGGTTTTCAAATTTGAAACGTACTATTATTAACAAAACTACCTGAAGCAATAATAATGGACCAGAAATCTGATTGACTCCTTCGACAGAGGCTCGACACATAGTTCTGTACAGCGTAGCAAGTACAGCACTACCCCAACTATATGTACCAGCACAGTCAAGATCTCGCAGTAGCTCCAAATACAATAATTTAACCTTCGATCCAGACTTATCCCCCAATAATGTACCAAAAAGCTGCATAATCCGTCCTCGTGCATGATACTCGACCCAAATCTGTTCTGAATCATCATTCAATGGATGTGAGTTTAGAAACTGCGTTATAGCATTTAATTTGAGTCGATCGCCATCGAAATCATTCGGACTAGGGATGAAACCCAGGAGATCATTACAGACATCCTGCCAGTCAGCGATTGGAAGTGTCAAGTCTATTCCTGTTACAGGCTCTCCATCGATTGGCAAACCGAAGAGAATAGAGACATCCTGAAGGGTAATCGTTGCCTCACCAACAGGTAGATGAAAGGTGTGGGTCTCCTGTCTCCATCGCTCCACCAATGCTGTTATGAGTGCGTGGTCGTACACTATATGGCCACATCTATAAATGCCATAAAAACCGACACGTAATAGGATCAACTGAACCCTTAAATCCAGAGGTTTCGCACTCCAAAATCCATTATCGGCACGTCGGATCGTCAATGGGGTGTCCGAAGGTGAGTTCCAAATACTCTCAGATCGGTGTGTCGATTGCAATGTCAGTACTGTGGGGTCACGAGGTCCAGGGACAAACTCTGGGATTGGATAAGCCATATCACAAACGAAAATCTGTTACATTTAAAACATCATAAGAGAGAACTAGCAATAAACTTTAAAATGTACAATACAGGAAATAAACATAATACATAACATTTTCCTATCTGCCACGTCGCGCCCTCTCTTCCAAACGAGCCATATTTGGGCAATGATTACGGTTATGCCCGTATTCGCCACATGCCTTACAACGCTGCGTTCTTCTTCTATCCATTTCATTGCGGATCCGCGTGCTACGTGGCCTTCCTGCTTGATGATTTAAACGTGAATTATTTGCCGAGAGAGAGAACGGACTTGGGGGCCAATAGTCATAGTGACCAAGTGGATAAAACTGAGAAGCGTAGGTCAAAAGCATGACTTCACATGTGTGCAATCTGTCAACAAGAGTCAGCAACTGAATTCCCATGTCTTCACATACTCTCCACATGTGTGAGCACGGAAGCTTGTATATTGTATACTTTCCATAACTACATGATGGGCCATCCATACGCACTGTATGCTCGTTTCCACCCCTGCCTCCGTGAATATTGGTGCAGATCTCATATATCCCAGTGCGTCTGTTAAAAGTTGTAAACCGATGATATCTACCTTTATGCTCATTTCTCAACAATCTATCCGTCACCACCGGAGGCCATGTTTTCCCATCCTGTATAAACTTTGCAGCTTCATTTCGATTTTTATTAAAAAATTTTACCATACGGTACAATGTTGCCTTGACACATGCAGTGATAGGAAGCTTCCTTGCCCCTTTAAGAACCCCATTAAATGCTTCGGATCTATTGGTTGTCATGTTGCCCTAACGTCGTCCCCCATCATGACACAATGTCCACTTTTCAAGCGGAATTTGCATCAACCACCGATATGCTGGGTCACTCAGCTGTCTAATTTCACACATCACCGCCTCGAACTTTCTAATCTGTCGTTGCTCTGCGGCCTTATGCATCATGTCCGTTAGCGGTTTATTTTTGAAGTGTTTGCTAAAATTGGCTTCAACATGCCTCAAACACAATCGGTGGTACACAAATGGCGGTTGCAAGTGAGGATTCCTCTCAATAGATCGCATTATACCGGCAGCCCTATCGGAGATCAAACATATTCCCTGACGATCACCAATGATATGCAATCTTAGATTCTCCAAAAACCATGACCAGTTAAGCACACTCTCCTCATCAACAATTGCAAAGCACAAAGGAAGTATGTGATTAGCAGCGTCCGTACCAACAACAATAAGAATTTTCTCTTTGTACTTCCCATATTGAAACGTACCGTCAATGCTGATCACTGGCTTGCAATGATGAAAAGCATCGATGCATGGTTTGAAGGCCCAAAAAACTGATTGAAACACTTTATCAGATAAACCAGCCTGTTCAATTACCTTCCACTCAACGATAGTTCCGGGATTGCTCCTTTGCAGTGCTAACATAAATTGGGGCAACAACGTATATGATGTTTCCCAATTCCCATAAACCATCTCTACAGATTTCTTCCGCCCCAACCAGGCCTTCTTGTAGGACATGTTTACTCCAAAACTTCTGATCTCCTCAACAACATCATAGACCTTATAATCCACATTCTCTTTTATATGGCTTCGGATCAAACGACCCACCATTTTAGAGTCGAGATTGGGGTGATCCGCTACAGGGATCGTTGGGAAGCAAGTGTGTTTAGAATGCAACCTTGTAATTTCCCAAAATCCATGACTCTTTTTTAGCTTTGCTCTTACACGCCACAAACAGTTTTGCTCTTCATACAGTGAACACCGCACATACCAAATGCTTGTGTTACTCTCGTGGACCTTGAAAAACCTATCCATACGCATAGAGTAGCACTTCACTGCGTGTTGAACCCCCTCTTTGGATTTGAATACCATGCCCACTTCTAACTCCGAAGTATGATCATTATCCCAGTTTGGACGGTTATAGTCATTGTAATCATCGACCATTATATTCCCTTCCCCCATATTAAATAGAAATGGAATTTCTTCATCCTCATCTTTATCTTCCTCCCCTATCTGATTCACTCCATCGCTGCCACTCTCATAATCATGAATGTCTACATCAGAATCACTATCTGTAGCATCAATGAAAGCTTCAACTGGATCTGCATCCCTATTACTCTCTTCATAGGGAATGTTCGTACTTCGGTCTTCGTACCCATGGGGTCGACTGCTACTTGGCTCCTCGCATTCATTCGCGTTGTTTCGCGTTATATTATATTCGGGGGTCGTCAAACCAACATCATTTGCTAGAAATGCCCCATACTGGAGCCACTGATCTCCCATATGAATTCGTAAACCCTCAGTCATCAAGTGTGTGTATGACCCTACATTGCTTCCACCACCAAAATCTTGCCTATGGTCAACAAAATTTTGTCTATCAAATGAGGATTCTGGAATGTAAGACTCATTCTCTACCGCCCTACTTGAGCAACCCAAATTTGATTGGCCTACACTTGTATTCACAATAGACTCCACCTCTATGAATAGTTCAACAGATGACAAATGAGGAAAACTTTTTGGGAGTGTTAATACGTCTGGTAAAAAATCATCATCCTCCACTGGTATAGTTGTATACGTCACTCCTTGACCGTGATTCCAAAGTGGATACCTACACAACACTTTCAACCTAAATTTCGTAGCATCAAAACCAGTTTTCCGATACAAAACTTCCAATAATTGATTCCATCTTATCGTTCTTTCAACACCAATGCCCCTTTTCGGGGGCATACTATACCCATGCCCATCTTCACCACAAACAATTTCACCTCCCCAGTAGAGTAGCAGTCTAACACGGTCCTGATTCATCTTTTTTTTCCTAAAACCACAACAATAATATGAATAATTTAAAACACTTTTAATATTAATTTCAATTAATATAACTCTCATAATTTTTCGTTTTTACCTTATTCACCTAACTATTAGGTCTAAGTATAAATTCACCAATAATTTTTAGTATTACTTTTAATATATCTTTACATTTTATTAAATACTTTTTTATATTTTCCTATTATTTTCGAATTATATATATTCCGAAAAAATTTTATCGCATTATGGAATTATAAGTTACTAATTTCATTTACCAACATATATGGTTTTTTTAAAACCATATTCAAAAATTAAACATATGTATCTATTTATTTTTTTATATATTTTTATTTACTAACATATATTTAATTTACCAATGTATATGTATATATATATTTTAACCATTTCCAAAAATTAATAATATAAATTATTAAATTAATTTACTGCATTATGCAATATAGGAAAGTGTGTCACTAATTTTTTTAACCATGTTATAATTATTATTATAAAATTTATTATTATTATTATTATTATTATTATTATTATTATTATTATATATCTATACGATTTTATTTTTTATTAAATATTAAATAAATTTTATATTATATATTTCTCATGCTTATAAAAATATATACCTTAAAAGCTAATATTAACTAATTTTTATATTAAATATTTTTCATACTTATAATAATATAAATCTTAATAAACAATTTTAACCAATTTTAATATGAAAATTTTTTCATACTTTTAAAATTATATATCTTAAAAAACACTATTTAACCAACTTAAAAAACTCTATATAACCAATTCTTATATTAACAATATTAACACATTTTAAATATATATAAATTATATATATCTATACAAATTTATTTCTTATAAAATAATTTTAATATTATTATATTTCATTTTATTAATTTCTTTTATTTTAAATTTTCTTATTTCATTTTAGACATGTTTTACATATTTTAAATATCAAAAAAATTTTATTCTTATACAATATATATCTTAACAAATATTAATATTTAATACTTATTTTTAACATTATTACAAAATATTTATTACTACTTTACTTTAAAAGCATTAAACATGTTTTTATTTTTAATATTTTTAATAATATTAAAAGCATTATTACAAAATATTTATTACTACTTTACTTTCATAAAAGCGCGAGCGCTGATCGCGCTTTCAGAAGTCGCGGTCGCCAATCGCGATATCTCTATTCTTGGAATTCCTCCGAAAATCGCCCTATTTTGAAGAATTTGTTCGAAATTCACTCTAATTTGGGAATTAACCCTAACACAACTTATAGAAATCATCAAATTTAATTATAATAATTTATTTCTTAATTGTTATAAATGTACTATACATACTAAAATTTTTCATATATATAAATATCTTAATTATATAAATCCAAAATAACATAATTATATATAAATATATATTATATTACATGATTTTATAATTTATTAAAATTATTTTAAAAATTAACTGCTTGCGTACAGGATTTGAATCCTTGTGAGACTTGAAATTTATATATAATATATTATATTAAATGATTCAGGAATTCAATTTTTCTTTTTTTTAAAAAAAGAAATTGTAGTACTCACTCTATTGTTGCATGAACGAATGAAGACGACCCCGTCAAAAACGGTTGCTTAGACCAAGACGCTCGTTCTCGACACTCGCAAATGCTTATGATGGGATATGGCCCACGTGACTAATGGAGTAGCACCGAATACCCGAAAACCCATAATTAAATTGAAACACAAGAGATTTATCTCTCCAAACAATAATGAGGATTGATCTTTTGGCTAATTTTTAACCATAATAATCAAATAGATTTGAGTCATTCGGCAAGATTCAAGTCAATGCCCCTCTAATCTTGTCCGACAACTATTTGAGTCATTCGGCAAGATTCAAGTCAATGCCCCTCTAATCTTGTCCGACAACTGATAATTTATAAAAGAATTGATCGGGTGACATATGACTAACTTTGTATTAGTTTTTATTTCCTATTCAGTCACGAAATATATCTCCTAGATAAAGACATAAAGTTTAGAAATCTAATCGATAATGAAAGAAATCTCCTCGTATCACAAAACTTCCTAAATTGCGAAAATCACAAATCTCTTAAAAATATTGGCTCTAAAATTTTGAAATTTTTAAATCTCCTCAAAGGAAAACTAGAATTACAATATCCTGAAAATACACAACTCCTCAGGTAGCGGCACATATAAACTTTTAACACATCAAAATTCAGATACGCTCTCTGAAATCTAACACTTGACACACAAGTCATAGTGTTATTAGTTCTCTCTCTCTCCCTCTCTCTCTAAAGCTCAATTTGTTTTATCCCTATCGAAAAATCGCTCTTTCTGTTTTGAGTGTGCAGCCTTCCCGCCAGCGCACCCTCCGACGGTCTTTTGTAAGTTCTTCAACCATCTCTAGAAGTAATTGTTTGAATTGAAGGAGACCTGCAATAAATTGGAGCCTTTTGTAGGAAAAACATGCTGAATCCCCAAACAAACATATCATTCATCTTAATTATCTATTCCAAACATGACGGTTATCAAGAGAAAGAAGTCAATCATTGGCTTCGATTACGACGATCTAATTGGAGTCAATCTCGATTGTAACGACCCATTAATCATCACCATCAAAGTGGAATCTTATATTGTCAAGGGAGTTTTCATTGATTAAAGAGCAGATTGTAACTTCCTCACTTGAGATGTCTTCCAGTGAATGGATTTCAACTCGTCTCATTTTCAACCTTCCAATAGGTCCCTCAAAGGACTTTCTAACGAATGTATCTATCCAAAAGGTTTCATCCCCATCATGGTAACTTTGGAAACTCCTCCTAACCACACGGCCGCAAAAGTCATCTTCCATGTGATGAAACTATTCTCACCTTACAACACTATTCTCGGTTGTTCTAATCTGGACGAACTAGAGGCACTACCCAATATGAGACACATAAAAATCAAGTTTAGAATGCTAGAGGGAATCATTACCCTTTGTAGAGACCTCGATCCTTATGCCCCTCTTGTAACCGAAGGAGGACAAGAGAACTTTATTATTGATACTCTAGAATTCAGGGATGATGTCAAGCCAATGACCAAATCTAAACCTATGAAACAAGTGATTGAGATTCCTCTAATTGATGATCCTAGCCAGTCATGAAACATATATCCTAGATAAGGACGGAAAACTTTGGAATCTAATTGACAAGGGAAGAAATTTTCCCGTAGCACAAAACTTTATAAGTGGCGAAATTTACAAATCTCTTAAGAATATTTGGCTCTGAAATCCCAAGATTTTTGGACATTCTCACAAGAAAACTAGGATTGTAATACTCCGAAAAAACACGGTTCCTAAGGTAGGAGAATATATGATCCTTCAGTATATCGAAACTCAGTATACTCTCTGAAACCTAATACTTGACACATAAATCACAGGATTATCAGTTTTCTCTCCCTCTCTCTCTCTAATGTTCAGTTTGTTTTATTCTTATCAAAAATCACTTTTTCTAACTTGAGTGTCGGAATCTCCCCCACTGAAGTATCCTCATTTCTCTTTTTCTTTTGCTCCCACCTTTGAGATACGCTCCTTTGCAAAATTCAAGCCGAGTCCCTCTAACCTCGACCGACAACTGATAATCTATCAGAGAACCAGTCGAATGACATTTGACTAACTCCGTATCAGATTTTGTTTTCTATCCAGTCATGAAACATATATCCTAGATAAGGACGGAAAACTTTGGAATCTAATTGACAAGGGAAGAAATTTTCCCGTAGCACAAAACTTTATAAGTGGCGAAATTTATAAATCTCTTAAGAATATTTGGCTCTGAAATCTCAAGATTTTTGGACATTCTCACAAGAAAACTAGGGTTGTAATACCCCGAAAACACACGGTTCCTAAGGTAGGAGAATATATGATCCTTCAGTATATCGAAACTCAGTATACTCTCTGAAACTTAATACTTGACATATAAATCACAGGATTATCAGCTTTCTCTCCCCCTCTCTCTCTAATGCTCAGTTTGTTTTATTCTTATCGAAAACCACTTTTTCTAACTTGAGTATCGGAATCTCCCCCGTTGAAGTATCCTCCTTTCTCTTTTTCTTTTGCTCCCACCTTTGAGATACGCTCCTTTGCACTTCAGGTTTTTAGAGAGAGAGAGAGAGAGAGAGAGAGAGAAGAGGATAACCTTTTTGATTTTTTATAACAAGATTTAAATCTCGGTTCATGGAGTTGAGGGCGAGGAGTGCAACCATTTGTTGTTCCTTTGGAGATAGAGGAGGATAACTTCAGACACAATACACCACTCCAAAAATTTTCCGACCCTGGCCAATCCAATGAAGTTGAGCTTGATGATTTGGGTGGGTTTGGTCCATAAGCCTGATGATTGACGTTTATCTCACGTAGGATTGGCTTCTGGCGCCATGTTGACAGAGGACTTTGCACGATATGTGTATGACCTCTCTAAACATTAATTTCTATTTTCTTTACTTGATTATCCGTTAAGCATTAATTTAAAATGGTGAAAGTGGAAATCTAAGGAAGAGTATTCGGAAGGAAGAAAGAACACTCAGACTCAATTGTGAAAGACAAAAGAGTAGATATCCTTATCCTTTGGGGTCGAAACCGATCTAATATGAGGAGACATGACCGAATCACCATCTTCATCTGGTTGTCTCTTTGCCAATAAATGGAGAGCACCCAAAGGACGACAATGCTAAATTTCATTAATTAAACTTTAATTTCATGACTTAATTAAACTTTAATTTTAATATTAACCCAGCCACTCAATTAGAGTCGATCTTCGACGCAGTTTGTTAAAAGGTGAGTAAACAGAAGATATGTTCTTCGAAGAAAAGAAAAATATTGTTGGTCAATTTGATGATATCAGAGTTTTTTATTTTAAACTCCTCGTATCAAAAGATCAACATAACATATCATTATTTGAAAAAAATATAATATTGTTTTAGATTTCATAAATAACGATTATGTAATTCACTATTTTACCATATCTTAAACAAATAATAGTTATAGTTGAATCGGTCGATCACGGTACAAAGGTTAGAACTTTAGCACCTCCACCCGGTTTAACAAGAAAAGGAAAATAAAAAATAATAAAAAGTTCTTTTTAAGATACTTCTCTTGCATACGGCAACTGTGCAAACCCCTATTTCTGAGGGGCCAAAGTTGAATTTGATAGGCGGTGTTCCATAATCTACTCCAATAATTGTGGGACCAGTTACAGTGTCCTTTGATTGATGAGATATTTCCCTGAGGACCATCCCTCTGGAATTGAAATGGCAATCCAGCGAGCAGAGACGGGCTTTCATCAAACCCAATTCATTCTGCCATCTTAAAACCTCATACCCCTCGACTCTTCACCTGCAATGATTAAAACGTTTCATACCCTACCCTCCGCGCTCCTCTCCCTATCCTTATCCGTGAGTTTATTCATCGATACAATAAGTCGACTTATTGTGTTTTCAAATCAGCTTGTTATATTCATAAATTTTATTTTTCATTTAAATCTACTTTATCTTTATTTTTATTAATATTTAAATTTAATAATATTTTTAATCAAAATACAAATAAATCAATTTTAATTAAATAAAAATAAAAATAATAACTATATTCTGATTATTTAATTTTAAATTAATGCTAAAATTTGGAGAAGATTTTAACAGTATAGTCACAGTCAAAATTATTAATAAACATTTTTTTAATTTGTTGACATTTTATCTGCTACATTTTCATCATCTGTATCATTTATAAATGTAACTAAAGGAGATATGATTGATAATGAAAATATCATTGAAGTTAATAACAAAAATTTAATGAAAAATTATGATCGATTGAGTTATATAATGTTTTAATTTATCCAAAAAAAAAAAAACTAATAAGACAATAATTATTTTTATGTTTTCCAAATTATAACCAATTTTGATAATAAGCCAAAACTATTACTATACGTAGACTCAAAATCCTATCTTTCATGCGAAAAGCAAAGTCCGAAATAACATAAGTTGTAAGTATTCCTATATATACATATTATAGGTTGATTCTATAGTTTTGAATATATATATATATATATATATAGAGAGAGAGAGAGGGTCGGATAGAAAATGTATGATAGGTATAAAACTCATAGTCATGCCTTATCCCACTTTTCAAATACTTGATCACCTCGTAAGCCCCATTCCTTTTGGCGCACGATTGCTAACGTGTGCCCTGTCCCTCCATTGGATTGTTCCTCCGACCCCTTTCTATCCCTCTCTCTCCCGTCCAACCACCGCAACAATTGGTTTCGGAAGAAGTTCTTTGATAGTAGAGTTTTGAAATCCAGATTATGTATGAACCGGTCATGCAAATGCAAAGGGGTCAATGGGTTACTATATCATTATAAAATCATAAATAAATTAAAATTATAATATATAAAAATAATAATAATCTGTGATTTAGTGAAAAAAGTTATGTATTTTTTAATCATATTTTTAAGTTCGAATAAAAACAAGACAATTATAATTTTTTCATTCATATTTCGTAATTTAACACTAATTTTATTAAGACATTTGGACCGATTATTGGTTTGGTTACTTATTGGAACAATTGGACCGAACGGATATCCAAATTGCCATCCCTACCTTAGAAACCATGGGCTTCTCGAATTAAAAATTGGGACAAATGGGAATCACAGTTGGCACACTGCGGGGAGTACCATTTTGAACAAGAAAGCCAGAGGTGTCCCCCGATAGGTGACCCAGTCACCTTATCCAAATACTTATTATTGAAAAAGAAATTTCTAAGCAAGCAGGTGAAGGACAGGTGCAGCGGGTACGGAGAGAGAGAGAGAGAGGGGGGTGGGGGGAGAGACGGGACAACACCGACAAAAGATTTTCCGTTTAAATTACACTCACCCCAAATCCTCACACACAAATTTGGAAAAAATGAAGAGGCATACCCAAATTCTCTCTCTCATCTCCCTCTCACTCCTCATTTTCTCTCCTCTCTCCAAAACAGCAGAAGCCTACTGCAATTCCCATGATAAGAAAGTCCTCTTCAAAATCAAAGAAGCCTTAGGCAATCCATACGTTCTTGCTTCCTGGACCAACGACCTCGACTGCTGTGACTGGTACTGTCTTGGTTGTGACCTAAACACTCACCGTGTCAACAACCTCTTCATCACCAACTCCGACATCACTGGCCCCATTCCCGCCGCCGTCGGTGACCTACCTTACCTCGAAATTCTCGAATTCAACAAAAACCCAAATCTTACCGGAGGAATCCCAAAGGAAATTACTAATCTGACCCGACTCAAAATGCTCTGGCTCAGCTGGAACAACCTCACGGGCCCTGTCCCTTCCTTCATTTCCCAGCTGAAAAATCTCGAGTACGTCAATCTCGCCTTCAACCAATTCACCGGATCAATCCCATCCGAACTATCTTCACTCCCCAAACTCAGTTACCTCGGACTTGACCGGAACAAACTAACCGGTGAAATCCCAGAATCATTCGGAAACTTCAATGCCACGGACTTCTACCTCATTCTCTCTCATAACCAACTTACGGGTCCAATTCCTCGGTCACTGTTCAACGTGAAATTTGCCACAATAGATTTTTCTCGAAACCACCTAGTAGGAGACGCCTACATGTTATTTAGAAATAATTCTCCTAGTGATTTATCCGTAGACTTGTCAAGGAACAATTTTACTTACGATTTCTCAAAGACAGATATTCCGAGGAGATTAGTTAACTTGGATGTGAACCACAACAAGATCTACGGAAGTATTCCGCAGCAATTGGCTAACAATGAGCTGCAGTTCCTCAATGTGAGTTATAATAGGCTGTGTGGTCAGATTCCGACCGGCGGGACAGGGAGGTTGCAGAGTAGTTTTGATGAGTATTCCTACTTTCACAACAAGTGCTTGTGCGGAGCTCCGTTGCCGGCCTGTAAGTGATTCCAAGCCCGCACCGGAGTTTGAAAAGGATCCGTAAGAGTCGGCGATTGGACGGGGAGTTGTTTGGTTAACTAATAATTTTCATGTGAGCAATCAGATTTAAGTTGTATTTGTTAACGTTGAAAATGTCTGAGCAATAGCCTAGTGTCACAATCCTCTCCCGAATCCGATTCCGGATTTAAATCTAGTGTTAAAAAAAAAAAAAAAAAAAAACCGTTGAAAATAAACGAGGGATGCATCCTCGACCGTTTAAGTTCCAACCCTTTGTCGCATTTCAGATCTATTAACTTTAACGTTGTCCCATTTTTGTTTCATTTTTTAGATTTATTTAACAATGGAACTAATCACGATCGATGTTTTGGCCAGGATGATGCATTTTTTATAACATTTTTCTTTTCATCAATGGCTGGCAGCCCCATTTTCTTTTTTACTTAATATAAAAAGATATGCTTACTAAATAAGAATATATGGAACAAAAAAGATAAGTCAACTTTTTCTTTTCTTTTTTTCTTTCCTGAAAAACCTCATTTTGATTTCGATTGTCGCAACTTACTTTTACAAAAAGATTTTTTTGTTTAAATAAGAATTTTATAATTTTTCCTGAACCATGTTATCATATTTTTTGGTTGCCGACGAGAGACTATTTTGTTATATTTTTTGAAATTTGAATAACTAACTTTACATTTTAAAGTTGATGGACTGAAATATGTGATGAGCGGCATCTAATTTTCACAATAATAACAATAATCTATTTTTGTTTATATGAAATTATATTTTGATTAATTTGATTTAAATATTTACGGATATCATTTTTTTAACTTAATTTTTTTTATTTTTAAATTTTAAATATCAAATTTAATTAAACAATTTAATATCCATCTAACTAAATTGACAATCAAATTATACAAATTATATTATAGAATTTGAATATATACAAATTCTTAACTCCATGCACTAGTAGCACCTGGTGATATAAAAATATTATTAATTTTATCATTTAGTTTTTAAAATTAAATACTATCACACTTAAAAATATATATATTTACATTTAAAATTATACACGAGATTTATAGGTTTCGAGATATAGCTATGACTATTTATGACTGCGTTAAATAAAAAATCTTTTTCGTTGAAACAGAATTAATCGGGCATCATGCAAACTCTGATGTATCTTTTAGAACACATAATCATTAAAAATATCTCCTTTTTTATATTGTGATTTATATGAAATGAAGAAGAAATGTATAGTAATGAAAATTGTAATCAGATGCATTATGCTTCTGATAATTATTTTTCTTTTTTTTATTGAATGTTCAATCATTGTAAAAAAAAAATTGAGAATTTAATCCATGATAAACACAATATAGAATTATCTTAATTTACTAATCTATTTCTGCTTTGAAATTACAAAATATCAGGATAGTTTTAAAATGGGGAAAGGGTCAGACAAAACAAATTCAGCAGAATCTGTGGGGTTGAGGGACCAAAAGACATTTTTGGTCATGGAATTATGGTCCCTGGACTAGATATTTTATGAAAGACTCATCACAGTTGGCATAACCTAAAATGGAACTACGAAACTAAATATCCTGCAATAAATGACCCCTCTCTCCTTATCCAGATGTTCATCATGAAGATTCAAAGAAAAGCAATTGGAAAATCGCTTTTTGACACGGCGGAAAGAGCGAGAGAGAGAGAGAGAGAGAGAGAGAGGACAACTTCACACATGTTACATCAACCCATAGCACTTTCCTAAAAATCACGCTCAAAAAAACACCACTCCAATCCTAATACATCATTTGGTTGGGTCGACATCATTAAGCTTTAATTTAAAAAAGGACAAAGCTCCACATGCATTTAACCTTATAATACATGTCATGTGATAGAGATATGTTGATCCCGAGCTGTTCAACTTGTCGTCAGCCACAAAATAGGGAAAGATTTTGCCCCATTTGAGTTATTTATTATTCAGAAAATTAAAGTTATATGGGCAGCTGTAGGAATTAGCGGTGGGGCTCATAGAGTCAACACAGTCGGCGCAAACCACATGTTGAAAAACAACGGGGCTCATAGGGTCATCACGGTTGGCACAAGAAACAAGAGGTCCACCTTATCTCCAATCTCTTCCAAAGAAAATCCAAAGAAAATCCAAAGAACAGCAATTGAAAGTCTCAGTCTCGGGCTTAGTCCAACGCGGCGGCTAGGAGAGAATGCAGTGACACAGCACCCACTACAAGACTCCCCTTTAAATTACACCAAATCACTACCCCAAAATCCACACCCAAATTTCAAAATCATGAAGCTTTACCAACCTCAAGTAATTTTCTCTTTTCTTTCTCTCTCACTCCTCGTTTTCTCTCTCCTCTCCGCAACGGCAGAAGCCTACTGCAATTCCCATGACAAGAAAGTCCTCTTCAAAATCAAAGAAGCGCTAGGCAATCCATACGTGCTCATTTCTTGGAATAACAACCTTGACTGTTGTGAATGGAATAATCTCGAGTGCGATGAAACCACTCACCGTGTCGTCTCCATTAGCGTCATGAACTCCGACATTGTCGGCCCCATTCCTGATGCCGTAGGCGATCTCCCTTATCTTCAAACCCTCCTTTTCCACAAAAACCCAAACCTCACCGGCGAAATCCCAATCGCAATCACAAAATTAACCCAACTCAGATACCTCTGGCTCAGCTGGAACAACCTCACCGGCTTGGTCCCTTCCTTCATCTCCCAGCTCAAAAATCTCGAGTATATCAATCTCGCCTTCAACCAACTCACCGGGTCAATCCCACCCGAACTCTCTTCACTCCCCAAGCTGGGTTACCTTGGCCTCGACCGGAATAAACTAACCGGTTCAATCCCCGAGTCTTTCAGTTCCATCAATGTCACAGACTTTTATCTCATTCTCTCTCATAACCAACTTAGCGGTCCAATTCCTAAATCACTCTCCAACGTCAAATTTGCCAAAATAGATCTTTCTCGAAACCACCTAGTAGGAGACGCCTTCATGTTATTTAGAAATAATTCTCCGAGTGATTTCTCCGCAGACTTGTCGAGGAACAACTTGTCTTTTGATTTGTCAAAGACAGTTTTTCCGGCGAGATTGATCTACTTGGATCTGAATCACAACAATATTTACGGAAGTATTCCGCATCAGTTGGCTAATATTGAGCTGCAGTTCTTCAATGTGAGTTATAACAGGCTGTGTGGAAAGATTCCTACCGGTGGGACAGGGAGGCTGCAAAGTAGATTTGATGAGTATTGCTATTTTCACAACAAGTGCTTGTGTGGAGCGCCGTTGCCCTCCTGTAAGTGATTCCAGCGACGGTGTATGGATTCGCCGAAATTTGAGAAAAGTTCTAGTAATGTGGGTAATGGGAAGTGCCTTTTGTGCAAGGGAATGGGAGTGTGTAATTGACCGGTTAATAATATTTGTCCAAATATTGGGCCGATGAAAATATTTTTGTGTATTTAAGGATAATTGTAGCACAATCACCTCAATTACTCAAGTATATGATCGAACACAACTTATAGAAATCATCAAATTTAATTATAATAATTTATTTCTTAATTGTTATAAATGTACTATACATACTAAAATTTTTCATATACATAAATATCTTAATTATATAAATCCAAAATAACATAATTATATATAAATATATATTAATTACATGATTTTATAATTTATTAAAATTATTTTAAAAATTAACTGCTTGCATACAGGATTTGAATCCTTGTGAGACTTGAAATTTATATATAATATATTATATTAAATGATTCAGGAATTCAATTTTTCTTTTTTTTAAAAAAAGAAATTGTAGTACTCACTCTATTGTTGCATGAACGAATGAAGACGGCCCCGTCAAAAACAGTTGCTTAGACCAAGACGCTCGTTCTCGACACTCGCAAATGCTTATGATGGGATATGGCCCACGTGACTAATGGAGTAGCACCGAATACCCGAAAACCCATAATTAAATTGAAACACAATAGATTTATCTCTCCAAACAATAGTGAGGATTGATCTTTTGGTTAATTTTTAAGGATAATAATTAAATCGACTTGAGTCATTCCGTAAAATTCAAATCAATGCCCCTCTAATCTTGTTCGACAACTGATAATTTATAAGAGAATTCATCGGGTGACATATGACTAACTTTGTATTAGTTTTTATTTCTTATCCAGTCACAAAATGTATCTCCTAGATAAAGACATAAAGTTTAGAAATCTAATCGATAATGAAAGAAATCTCCTCGTATCACAAAACTTCTTAAATTGCGAAAATCACAAATCTCTTAAAAATATTGACTCTAAAATTTTGAAATTTTTAAATCTCCTCAAAGGAAAACTAGGATTACAATATCCTGAAAATACACAACTCCTCAGGTAGCGGCACATATAAACTTTTAACACATCAAAATTCAGATACGCTCTCTGAAATCTAACACTTGACACACAAGTCATAGTGTTATTAGTTCTCTCTCTCTCTCTCTAAAGCTCAATTTGTTTTATCCCTATCGAAAATCGCTCTTTCTGTTTTGAGTGTGCAGCCTTCCCGCCTGCGCACCCTCCGACGGTCTTTTGTAAGTTCTTCAACCATCTCTAGAAGTAACTGTTTGAATCGAAGGAGTCAGAATTTATGGAGTCGAAACTCACCTGCAATAAATTGAAGCCTTTTGTAAGAAAAACATGCTGAATCCCCAAACAAACATATCATTCATCTTAATTATCTATTCCAAACATGACGGTTATCAAGAGAAATAAGTCAATCATTGGCTTCGATTACGAAAATCTAATTGGAGTCAATCTCGATTGTAACGACCCATTAATCATCACCATCAAAGTGGAATCTTATATTGTCAAGGGAGTTTTCATTGATTAAAGAGCAGATTGTAACTTCCTCACTTGAGATGTCTTCCAGTGAATGGATTTCAACTCGTCTCATCTTCAACCTTCCAATAGGTCCCTCAAAGGACTTTCTAACGAATGTATCTATCCAAAAGGTTTCATCCCCATCATGGTAACTTTGGAAACTCCTCCTAACCACACGGCCGCAAAAGTCATCTTTCATGTGATGAAACTATTCTCACCTTACAACACTATTCTCGGTTGTCCTAATCTGGACGAACTAGAGGCACTACCCAATATGAGATACATGAAAATCAAGTTTAGAATGCTAGAGGGAATCATTACCCTTTGTAGCGACCTCGATCCTTATGCCCCTCTTGTAACCGAAGGAGGACAAGATAACTTTATTATTGATACTCTAGAATTCAGGGATGATGTCAAGCCAATGACCAAATCTGAACCTATGAAACAAGTGATTGAGATTCCTCTAATTGATGATCCTAGCCAGTCATGAAACATATATCCTAGATAAGGACGGAAAACTTTGGAATCTAATTGACAAGGGAAGAAATTTTCCCGTAGCACAAAACTTTATAAGTGGCGAAATTTACAAATCTCTTAAGAATATTTGGCTCTGAAATCCCAAGATTTTTGGATATTCTCACAAGAAAACTGGGGTTGTAATACTCCGAAAAAACACGGTTCCTAAGGTAGGAGAATATATGATCCTTCAGTATATCGAAACTCAGTATACTCTCTGAAACCTAATACTTGACACATAAATCACAGGATTATCAGTTTTCTCTCCCCCTATCTCTCTAATGTTCAGTTTGTTTTATTCTTATCGAAAATCACTTTTTCTAACTTGAGTGTCGGAATCTCCCCCACTGAAGTATCCTCCTTTCTCTTTTTCTTTTGCTCCCACCTTTGAGATACGCTCCTTTGCAAAATTCAAGCCGAGTCCCTCTAACCTCGACCGACAACTGATAATCTATCAGAGAACCAGTCGAGTGACATTTGACTAACTCCGTATCAGATTTTGTTTTCTATCCAGTCATGAAACATATATCCTAGATAAGGACGGAAAACTTTGGAATCTAATTGACAAGGGAAGAAATTTTCCCGTAGCACAAAACTTTATAAGTGGCGAAATTTACAAATCTCTTAAGAATATTTGGCTCTGAAATCTCAAGATTTTTGGACATTCTCACAAGAAAACTAGGGTTGTAATACCCCGAAAACACACGGTTCCTAAGGTAGGAGAATATATGATCCTTCAGTATATCGAAACTCAGTATACTCTCTGAAACTTAATACTTGACATATAAATCACAGGATTATCAGCTTTCTCTCCCCCTCTCTCTCTAATGCTCAATTTGTTTTATTCTTATCGAAAACCACTTTTTCTAACTTGAGTATCGGAATCTCCCCCGTTGAAGTATCCTCCTTTCTCTTTTTCTTTTGCTCCCACCTTTGAGATACGCTCCTTTGCACTTCAGGTTTTTAGAGAGAGAGAGAGAGAGAAGAGGATAACCTTTTTGATTTTTTATGACAAGATTTAAATCTCGGTTCATGGAGTTGAGGGCGAGGAGTGCAACCATTTGTTGTTCCTTTGGAGATAGAGGAGGATAACTTCAGACACAATACACCACTCCAAAAATTTTCCGACCCTGGCCAATCCAATGAAGTTGAGCTTGATGATTTGGGTGGGTTTGGTCCATAAGCCTGATGATTGACGTTTATCTCAAGTAGGATTGGCTTCTGGCGCCATGTTGACAGAGGACTTTGCACGATATGTGTATGACCTCTCTAAACATTAATTTCTATTTTCTTTACTTGATTATCCGTTAAGCATTAATTTAAAATGGTGAAAGTGGAAATCTAAGGAAGAGTATTCGGAAGGAAGAAAGAACACTCAGACTCAATTGTGAAAGACAAAAGAGTAGATATCCTTATCCTTTGGGGTCAAAACCGATCTAATATGAGGAGACATGACCGAATCACCATCTTCATCTGGTTGTCTCTTTGCCAATAAATGGAGAGCACCCAAAGGACGACAATGCTAAATTTCATTAATTAAACTTTAATTTCATGACTTAATTAAACTTTAATTTTAATATTAACCCAGCCACTCAATTAGAGTCGATCTTCGACGCAGTTTGTTAAAAGGTGAGTAAACAGAAGATATGTTCTTCGAAGAAAAGAAAAATATTGTTAGTCAATTTGATGATATCAGAGTTTTTTATTTTGAACTCCTCATCTCAAAAGATCAAAATAACATATCATTATTCAAAAAAAAATATAATATTGTTTTAGATTTCATAAATAACGATTATGTAATTCACTATTTTACCATATCTTAAACAAATAATAGTTATAGTTGAATCGGTCGATCACGGTTCAAAGGTTGGAACTTTAGCACCTCCACTCGGTTTAACAAGAAAAGGAAAATAAAAAATAATAAGAAAGTTCTTTTTAAGATACTTCTCTTGCATACGGCAACTGTGCAAACCCCTATTTCTGAGGGGCCAAAGTTGAATTTGATAGGTGGTGTTCCATAATCTACTCCAATAATTGTGGGACCAGTTACAGTGTCCTTTGATTGACGAGATGTTTCCCTGAGGACCATCCCTCTGGAATTGAAATGGCAATCCAGCGAGTAGAGACGGGTCTTTATCAAACCCAATTCATTCTTCCGTCTTAAAACCTCATACCCCTCAACTCTTCCCCTGCAATGATTAAAACGTTTCATACCCTACCCTCCCGCCTCCTCTCCCTATCCTTATCCGCGAGTTTATTCACCGATACAATAAGTCGACTGATTGTGTTTTCAAATCAACTTGTTATATTCATAAATTTTATTTTTTATTTAAATCTACTTTATCTTCATCTTTTAACATTTTAATTTAATAATATTTTATAACCAAAATATAAATAACAAAATTTCAAAACCAATTTTAATTAAATTAAAATAAAAATAATAAATGTATTCTGATTATTTAATTTTAAATTAATGCTAAAATTAAGAAGAGATGTCAACAGTATAGTCACAGTAAAAATTATTAATAAATATTTTTTAAAATTTATTGACATTTTATTCAATACATTTTCATCATTTGCGTCATTTATAAATATAACTAAAGGAGATATGATTGATAATAAAAATATCATTGAAGTTAACAATAAAAAATTAATGAAAAATTATGATCGATTGAGTTATATAATATTTTAATTTATCTAAAAAAAAACTAGTAAGACAATAATTATTTTTATGTTTTCCAAATCATAATCAATTTTGATAATAAGCCAAAACTATTACCATATCTAGACTCAAAATCCCATCTTTCATGCGAAAAGCAAAGTCCGAAATAACATAAGTTATAAGTATTCCTATATATACATATTATAGGTTGATTCTATAATTTTGTATATATATATATATATATATATATATATGTGTGTGTGTGTGTGTGTGTGTGTGTGTGTGTGTGTGTGTGAAGGGTCGGATAGGAAATATATGATAGGTATAAAACTCATAGTCATGCCTTATCCCACTTTTCACGAATTTAAAATTTTCATATCCTCGTCCGTTTCGCACCCGTCCTTTACCTATCTTCACCGAGTAAAATAGGAACGGATATCCAAATTGCCATCCCTACCTTAGAAACCATGGGCTTCTCGAATTAAAAATTGGGACAAATGGGAATCACAGTTGGCACACTGCGGGCAGTACCATTTTGAACAAGAAAGCCAGAGGTGCCCCTCGATGGGTGACCCAGTCACCTTATCCAAATACTTATTATTGAAAAAGAAATTTCTAAGCAAGCAGGTGAAGGGACTGGTGCAGCGGGTACGGAGAGAGAGAGAGAGGGAGGGGGGGAGAGACGGGACAACACCGACAAAAGATTTTGCTTTTAAATCACACCTCACTCCAAATCCTCACACGCAAATTTGGAAAACATGAAGAGGCATACCCAAATTCTCTCTCTCATCTTCCTCTCATTCCTCATTTTCTCTCTGCTCTCCAAAACAGCAGAAGCCTACTGCAATTCCCATGATAAGAAAGTCCTCTTCAAAATCAAAGAAGCCTTAGGCAATCCATACGTTCTCGCTTCCTGGACCAATGACCTCGACTGCTGTGACTGGTACTGTCTTGAGTGTGACCCAAACACTCACCGTGTTAACAACCTCTACATCACCAAATCCAACATCACCGGCCCCATTCCCGCCGCCGTCGGTGACCTCCCTTACCTCGAAAGCCTCGAATTCCACAAAAACCCAAATCTCACCGGTGGAATCCCAAAGGAAATTACTAAACTGACCCGACTCAGAATGCTCTGGCTCAGCTGGAACAACCTCACCGGCCCCGTCCCTTCTTTCATTTCCCAGCTCAAAAATCTCGAGGACGTCGATCTCGCCTTCAACCAATTCACCGGATCAATCCCATCCGAACTCTCTTCACTCCCCAAACTCAGTTACCTCGGACTTGACCGGAACAAATTAACCGGTGAAATCCCAGAATCATTCGGAAACTTCAATGCCACGGACTTCTACCTCATTCTCTCTCATAACCAACTTACGGGTCCAATTCCTCGGTCCCTCTTCAACGTGAAATTTGCCAAAATAGATTTTTCTCGAAACCACCTAGTAGGAGACGCCTACATGTTATTTAGAAATAATTCTCCGAGTGATTTATCCGTAGACTTGTCGAGGAACAATTTTACCTACGATTTCTCAAAGACGGATATTCCGACGAGATTAGTTAACTTGGATGTGAACCACAACAAGATCTACGGAAGTATTCCGCAGCAATTGGCTAACAATGAGCTGCAATTCCTCAATGTGAGTTATAATAGGCTGTGTGGTCAGATTCCGACCGGCGGGACAGGGAGGCTGCAAGAGTTTGATGAGTATTCCTACTTTCACAACAAGTGCTTGTGCGGAGCTCCGTTGCCGGCCTGTAAGTGATTCCGTTCCCGGACCGGAGTTTGAAAAAAGGATCCGTAAAAGTCGGCGATGGTACGGGGAGTTGTTTCGTTAAAAAATAATTTTCATTTCATGTGAGCAATCAGATTTAAGTTGTATCTTAACGTTGAAAATAAACAAGGGATGCTTCCCTGGGCGTTCCTGTTCCAACCTTCTGTTACGTGTCGAAAAATGTACGCTGTTATCTCTTATGGACATGATTGGTAATCAAATATTATCGGAGAGTCTATATATTAACATATTGAGTAAATTCCTATTTTAATATTTGATAAATTAAATAAAATATATTAATTTTGATGATACTGGTTTTTTGTTAACCCATGATCAAACGACTCACAATCATAAGAGCCCAACTCATTTGGCCCTACAGATTATAGTCAAACCTGGAAGAAACCAAACTATCTCTCGATTCTCCGGCCTCTCGGTCCTTACCGAATCGGCCCTTATCACACGACGAGTTTGGTTTGTGATTACTTGAAAATGAAGGAAATTTTCGACGAGTTTAAATATTTCTTGATCTGATGCGGTTTCATTACAATTTTTTCCAATAAGAAAGTAAATCTCGTAATAATTCAAACCTTCACGGGTCTCTACAATAAATAATATGAATTTTCCCATATCGAAAGATCTCCGAATCTACAGAAAGTTTACTAATATAGTTCTGGAAATCTCAATAGATCTCACACGATCTCTTTACCAGACAAATAAAGTTTCGACACCCCAATCACATATGACACTGCTATACGTACTATATATATATATCCAACAGAATCAACATACTAGGTACGCATCCTTCTCTCTACATATATACCACATAGAGACTACACTGAATCCAGACTTTTTCAGTTTTTCTTTCTAAAACCGCTCTTTCTGATTTAAGCGCGGGAATCTCCTCCGGTGGATTTTTTGCAAGTACATGCATTGAAGCTCATTTAGCAGGCACATCATTATCGGTTCCTCGCTCGAGAAAGAAAGGCGATCTATTGAGGTAATTTTCTGGCAGATTAGAATCATCCATAGAAATTGACTGACTAACTAGCTTAAAAGTGGTATACGTCCTGTTTTCTCCACCAATATGCTATTGAAAAGAGAAAGGCCAACAATTAGCTTTGACGACAATAACTTACAAGGGGTCGACTCGACTCGACATGACATGACCCCTTCATCATCACAACCAAAATAGGCCAGTATATTGTGAAGAGAATTTTTATCGACCAGGGGGCGAAATACAATCTCCTTTACTGGACACCTTCACTCAAATGGGTTTCCAACAAACACACCTCCAACCACCCATTGTGTCACGCCCCGACCCACACCCGAGCCGGGCACGCGACCAGCCCGCCGCGGCACCTCGATGCACGGGCACCACGCCCCGCACATCGAAGCACCGTAAGGCTGTCGACATTCACAAAATCCAGGTTTCCAAATCACAGAGATCCCCAAGAAATAAAAATAATACATGTATGCCTCAATGCAAATTAAAATAAGTGAGAGTTAACCTTATACAGATAAGAAAAATTATAAATACAGTCATCCCAATTTAAACAAATACAATGGTCATCCTAACTTCCTCAAAATGATACAATAACCTCAATACATAGCGGAATAGCGGGTAGTCATACCCCGGCCCAGTAGTCTCCAAAGAATATCCAATACAACAATGCGCACAAATCTCTCAGTCTGAGTCTACACCTGTAGGAGGGGAATGTGAGGGGTGAGTACCGTAGAGAGGGGGGTTGGTACTCAGCAAGTCGGGGGGATGACATGCTACAATTAATTTTTGGGTGAATTAGGAGTGTCAAAATTATGTCCCAATAAATCCATGGTATGTAAAAATATTATGACATCTCAATAAATCATTCACGGCATACGTATCAAATCAAATATGCATCCATTATGCATGTCCGTCATATCATGTAGAGCTGCCGAAAATATCCCGGCAAAGGCCAACCATGGCCAAGGACGGGCAACGTTGGGGGTTTTCATGGTGCAAGTAATAAAATAAGGCTCTCCACCCCAACGTTGGCCACAGACTACTCCAACTAGCCTGTATATATATATCGCACACGTATCAAGGATCAAGCATGTATGGAAACCCGCCGGTGCTAGACCTACCAAGGTCCTCCCCGAAGTGGTTCAACCGACGACTGTCCGTACAATATGTATGACAATCTGGCGGATACCCCCTGCAGAGGCGTATCCGGGCACAACAGGTGCCTCTACCAAATGTCCTTCGTAGCTACGGAATGCCATAGGAAGCATATCATCATCATCACAGTATCCACAGGGGCATCCAGCCCAAATCAGATATCTCAAGCCAAATCTCAAGCCATAACATGTCAAAATCATGTGCCAATATGCAATGGAAGCATAAAATCATGTTGATATATCAAAGTGTGGCACAATCATCAAGTGTCAAAATCGTGGATGTATATCGATATAAACAAGTTGGGACACTCCATATATCACAAAACATTTTTATAAATTCAGGGAAATAGGTCAATCATACCATTTTAAATCATGCCTTTGAAAACTTTTTAAAACATAGTATCAATTAAAAGTAGATGTCAAGTCCCACTCACAGTTAGGGGAGGATAATGCACTCCCCAATATCTCCACAAAGCGTAAATCAAGTGCTCCCTCCGTTCAACTCAAATAACTCTTAGGGAGACAGTCTGCAGATTTTTTTTTTAACCTGCGCAGTCATGGAAAACAGACTATAACTTTGGCTATACTAGTCCAAATCAGATGATTCTTATCTCATTTTAAAGCTAAGAGATAGCACTATAACTTTCATTTTGCACACTTCCTCAGATTCAAATCACAGAATTCCCGGTAAGCCTAATTTTGTTACTGTCATATTTAAGTTTTGGATTCTGTCCAGTTTTTGTGCAGAAGCCATAACTTTCGTTCTACTCACTAAAGTCTAATGAACTTTTAACATGTTATAGCTAAGATGTAGATCTACAACTTTCGTGTTTTGAGTTTTGTCCAAATATGCCTGGAAGGGGTTCAACAAAATTCATGAACAAGACTGATACGTTTTAGTGAAACATAAAGTTTCTGTCAACACAGTTTTAAGGAAAATTGTATAACTTTCAATTTCCTCGTGCGAAATGGCTAAAATTTTTATATGTTATAGGAAAGAAGTATATCTATAACTTTCATGTTTTGTGTTTCTTCAAACTAAGACTGAAGAGGGGTCGTTTTTACTCACTACTGTCAAGGTTCGAAACAGGACACTTCTATGTCGAGTTTCAGGAAAAGTGCCATAACTTTTAGCACAGGCATCTGATTTTGGTGATTCTTATCTCGTTGGAAAGATAAGACTTTTATCTACAATTCATATAACTAGCACATTTTCAAATTCTGGCTCTAAGATGCCTTAAAACAGAGATGAAGTCACGGACAGAAATAAAATTTAAAGTGAGACATGATAAAATTTCTTACCTCACTTTCTTGGTCTTCCTCTCTTGCTCTCTCCTTGTTCTCACGAATTGGGAAGAATGAACAAGCATTCTAAGGCCTTCTTCTTTTATTATTGTGTTAATAACTCACCACCCTAGGATCAAATCTCCAATTAATCTAAACCATAGGATCATTTTGCTATTGCATGTGTTCTCATTGGTTTTCATGTGCATGTGTTCTCATTGGTCCACCTTGCCTTTCTCATCTCCATTTGGCCAACACTTGTCCTCCTCACTATAACACTTGTTCAATACAAGAATACACTTGTCACATTTCATTTAAGTTTTGTTAATTGCTAACAAGTCCTTTGACTTATAAAAATTCTAATTTGACCCCTAAAATTTCAATAATTACACACTAGGCCCAAAATCTTATATTAGACCTAATTAAATTTATTTAATGTGAAATTAAGGTTTTGAATCTCTTTGAGTCAAAATTGATCCGATTTGTATTTTACCGTCAAATATCTAAGGTTGATTTACCAGGAAAATTTTCTTAGTGAAAATTCATTAACATAGTAGTTGAAACATTATATATATATACATATATATATGAAATGAAATTCACTATAGAATACACCGAGAGTCGGTGTTACATTTTTCTAACCCCCTAAAAACAAGTTTCGTCCCCGAAACTAAAAGAAAACCATATAGGGAAAGAAAAATTACTCAGTAAATAGATGAGGGTACTGTCCCCTCATAGTCTCCTCAGGCTCCCAAGTCTCCTCCTCGACCTGGTCGCTACGCCATAAAATGCGTACCAACGGAACATCCTTGCTTCGCAGTCTACGGATCTGCTGGTCAAAGACTGCTACAGGCTGTATAGGTAAACTCAGGTCCTCCCGTAGCTCAACTGGTGGAGGTTCTAAAACATGAGAAGGGTCAGGCATATATCTCCTAAGCACCGAGACATGGAACACATCGTGAATACGTGCCAACTCCTCTGGCAGCTCCAATCTGTACGCCACACTTCCGATCCTCTCAAGAATACGGAAGGACCCAATATACCTGGGGCTCAACTTGCCCCGCTGTCTGAAACGGATCACCCCTTTCCTGGGTGAGATCCTCAAGAAAACCATGTCTCCCTTCTGAAACTCCAGTGGTCGCCGCCTACGGTCTGCATATGCCTTCTGTCGATCCTGGGCGGCTCTCATCCTCTGTCGGACAATCCTGACCTTCTCCCTCGTCTCCTCAACAAGCTCCACATTGCTGAGGTGCCTCTCACCGACCTCGTCCCAGCATAAAGGTGTGCGGCATCGCCTCCCGTACAATGCCTCGTATGGAGGCATCCCGATACTCGCCTGGTAGCTATTATTATATGCAAATTCTACAAGTGGTAAATGCCGATCCCAGCTACCATGAAAATCAATAACACAAGCCCGAAGCATATCCTCAAGTGTCTGAATCGTACGCTCTGACTGGCCATCTGTCTGAGGATGATATGCTGTGCTAAAGTTCAGTCTAGTACCCAATGCCTCCTGCAAACTGGGCCAGAACCTAGACGTGAACCTAGGGTCCCTATCTGAAACAATCGACACAGGCACCCCGTGAAGTCGTACTATGGTGTCCATATAGAGACGTGCCAGCACCTCCAAGGAGTAGTCACCACGGATGGGGATAAAGTGTGTAGATTTGGTGAGTCGATCGACAATCACCCAAATCGCATCATGCTGCGTGGATGTCCTTGGTAACCCCATCACAAAATCCATGGTAATATGTTCCCACTTCCACTCAGGAATGGGAAGCGGCTGTAAAATACCTGTTGGTCTCTGGTGCTCAGCCTTCACCTGCTGGCACACCAAGCACCGTGCTACAAACTCTGCTATCTCCCGCTTCATGCCCGACCACCAATAACTGCCTCTAATGGTGCGATACATCTTTGTACCCCCGGGATGCATAGCATAAGCCGAAGAGTGTGCCTCCTCAAGGATAGCACGTCGAAGCTCAACATCAGCTGGAATACACACTCTGTCTCTGAACACCACGAGTCCATCAGCACGGACTCGGAAATCCCCGCCCTCTCCGTGGCGGATCCGATCGTAAATAGTCTGGAGCTCTGCATCTGTACCCTGAAGCTCTCTGATGCGGTCAAGTAGTGTAGGCCGTACCTCAAATCTAGCTAGCAGTGTGCCCTGCTCATCGTTGGCCAAGCTGACTCCCAAAGCTCGGAGTCCTACCAAGCAGGAGATATAGGCTCTCTCTGCTGCCTGAGAAGTGGTAGAAGAAGATGACTTCCGGCTCAAGGCATCTGCTACTACATTTGCCTTACCCGGATGATAGTCAATAACCAAGTCGTAGTCTTTCAGCAGCTCTAACCATCTCCTCTGTCTTAGGTTTAGCTCTCTCTGAGTAAATAAATACTTCAAGCTCTTATGGTCTATGAAGACCCTGCAGGTAACTCCATATAAGTAATGCCGCCATATCCTCAGTGCGAAGACTATGGCTGCAAGCTCAAGATCGTGAGTCGGGTAGTTCGCCTCATGCTTCTTCAACTGTCTCGAAGCATAAGCAATCACCCGTCCATCCTGCATCAATACGCAACCCAGCCCCTGCCGGCTGGCATCACTGTACACAACATACTCCCTGCCGCTTGTAGGGAGAGCCAAGATAGGTGCCGACGTCAGTCGCTGTTTGAGTTCCTGAAAACTCGCCTCACAGCGGTCATCCCAACAGAACTTGACGTCTTTCTTCGTTAATCGGGAGAGTGGAGCAGCAATCCTCGAGAAACCCTCTACAAATCGTCTATAATAACCAGCAAGTCCAAGAAAACTCCGGACCTCAGTAACGGTCTGTGGCTGCTCCCACCTCAATATGGCCTCTACTTTCTGCGGATCAACAAAAATCCCCTCCGCAGAAACAACGTGGCCCAGAAATCCAATTTCCCTTAGCCAAAATTCACACTTGGTGAATTTGGCATATAACTGCTGCTCACGGAGAGTCTGTAAGACCACCCTCAGGTGCTGTTCATGCTCCTCATCACTCCGTGAGTATACCAGAATGTCATCAATAAATACGATGACGAACCGATCCAGGTAGTCGTGGAAGACCCGGTTCATTAAATCCATAAAAGCCGCTGGAGCATTAGTCAACCCAAACGGCATCACTAAAAATTCAAAGTGACCATAGCGAGTGCGGAATGCAGTCTTGGGCACGTCCTCGGCCCGAATCCGTAACTGGTGATAACCAGACCGCAAATCGATCTTCGAAAAGACCCGTGCACCCCCGACAGCTGGTCAAATAGGTCATCAATACGTGGCAGAGGATACCGGTTCTTGATGGTCACCTTATTCAACTGCCGGTAATCCACGCACAGTCGTAGGGTCCCATCCTTCTTCTTTACAAACAACACCGGAGCACCCCAAGGTGAAGTGCTCGGACGGATAAAACCCTTGTCCAGTAATTCCTGCAGCTGGACCTTGAGCTCTCTCAGCTCAGCTGGCGCCATTCTGTATGGCGGAATAGATATAGGAGCGGTTCCCGGAGCTATGTCGATCTCAAAGTCAAACTCCCGAGCCGGTGGAAGGCCGGGTAGCTCCTCAGGGAAAACATCCGCAAACTCCTGTACTACAGGGACATCCTCATTCCTCGGTTCCTTCACAGTAGTATCCACAACGTGGGCCAAGTACGCCGTGCAGCCTCGGCGTATTAACCTCCTGGCCTCCATCACCGAAATAACACAGTGAGACAATACTCTCCTCTTGCCAGAAAACCTCAAAGCAAGTCCCTCCGATCTTCGGAACTCAACCTCCTTAGTGAAACAATCAACGGAGGCTCTGTGTCTGCTCAGCCAATCCATGCCAAGGATGGCATCAATATCGGTCAAGTCCAAAGGGATCAAATCTGCCTCAAGTACGGTGTTTCCAATCATGACCTCTGTCCCCCTATAGACTGAATCTCTCAAGAGCTGTTCACCGAGAGGTGTGAAAACCAATATCTCCTCTCCAAGTGGCGTCAAAGGCTTACCCATTAGGTGGGCAAAGGACGCTCTCACATACGAGTAGTTCGACCCGGTGTCGATAAGGACACGGGCGTCAACTCCATAAATCTTCATAGTTCCTAAATGTGGGGAAAATAAAGAGATCAATTTAGATAAAGGTGAAAATAAATGCTCATCATATATATCTCAAAAGTAGGTACAACCAACATAGTCAAACCTCTAAGGTTTTGGCTTATGATGAGTCTCAAAATAAAAGTACAGGGGAAATCTCTAAGTGTGTGAGTCAGAAGGGGGAGTACCAATAATGACATCGGGGTTCGTCTGCGCATCCTCCTGCGTCATCGCGTACACTCGGGCCTGAGCCCTCGGCTGCTGCCGCGATGGTCCCGGTGCCATACTACTCCCAGCTACTGCTCGTGGAGCCATGGGGGTAGAGTGTGCCGGTGCTCCCTGCTGTCCCCCTCGTGGAGCACTCGACTGAATAGAAACTGTCGGACCCCCTGCTCCAAGATCAGGGCACTGGCTCTTGATGTGCCCCGGTCTCCCACACTGGAAGCAAGTCACTGTCACCCCGCAAGCTCCGAAGGGGTGATGTCTGCCGCATCGACGACAAAAAGGGTGTCGTCGGGCTGTAGTCTGAGTGGAGACACTCGGGGCTGGTGCTCTAAACCCCTGGGACTGCGATCCCTGCCTCTGAGAAGGGTCCCCGTGAAACCCTGAGGTCCTCCCCTTCTTCGAACTCTGGCCCCCAGAAAACTCAGCCCTCTTCCTCCTCTGCTCCCTGCTCTCTCTCTGTCGTCCCTCAGCATGGATGATCTCCTCAGCCCGGAGTGCTGAGTCTACTATCTCTGGAAATGAGAAGTTAGGGGTCACCGTCATATACCTCCGGATGTTCAAGTTGAGGCCATCCTCAAACTTGAACCTCAACTGACTGGGTGTGGCTAGGTCCGGGAACAAAAGCGGCCAGTCTCCTCAACTCAGCCTCATACTCGGTCACAGTCCGAGTCCCCTGCCGCAGGTGGTGGAACTCCGTCCTCTTCCTGTTCTGCTGGAACGCTGAAAAATATCTGCGGTTGAACTCCCGCAGAAAGTCCTCCCAACTCCTGGGCTCCGCTGCATCATCACAAACTGCCTCCCACCACGAGAGGGCATCTCCATCCAATAATCTCTCGGCCACTCGGAGTCTGAACTCCTCACTCAAGCCAAGGTCTGTCAACACTCGACAGGTGCGGTTGATCCAAGTGCTTCGCGATGGTGGAATCACCCACCCCGAAAACTCGGTACGCCTAGGCTCTCGCCTCCTTCACGAGCTGAGTGAGCTCGTGAATACGTCTCAACGTCGAAGAAGTACCGTCGCTGGGTCTAGAAACTGCAGATGGACCGATAACCGGTGGAGGCTCCGGTGCGGCCCGGTCGTGGCACGGCCATAGGGGTTGGCTCGGCCATCGGTGGTGGTGGTGGTGGCATCTGAATGCCATGGGCAGCGTACCACTCGAACACCTGTCGGTAGGCGTCCAACGGTGGCGGTGGTGGTAGATCTGCGGCCGTGGTGGCCGGTGGTGTAGGCACTGGAGGAGAACCGTGTGAGGAAGACATGTCCTCTGGTACACTGGGGGGCTCAATAGGTAAGAAGTGGGTACCTCGCCTAGTCGTCATACTTCTGCGAAGAAAAAGGCACTAATCAGGCAGATATATAAGAATTAGGGTTAGTTATGGAATAACTAACCCCCTAAAAGAAATCAACTTGGCATCGGAAACAATGGATAAGGTATACTAGGTTAGATATGACCCGTATCCGACCCTCTAAAAATGGATGAACTTATCTGCCTATGACCATGTACTGGGATTTCATGACTGTACTATAACTCTCACATGCATTGAGGACTTTCAAAATCAAATTTACTTGGGGATATTTTCGAAATCAATTTCTCAAACTCAGCTCTAACCAAGAGCTCTGATACCAACCGAGGCCTGTCACGCCCCAACCCACACCCGAGCCGGGCACGCGACCAGCCCGCCGCGGCACCTCGATGCACGGGCACCACGTCCCGCACATCGAAGCACCGTAAGGCTGTCGACATTCACAAAATCCAGGTTTCCAAATCACAGAGATCCCCAAGAAATAAAAATAATACATGTATGCCTCAATGCAAATTAAAACAAGTGAGAGTTAACCTTATACAGACAAGAAGAATTATAAATACAGTCATCCCAATTTAAACAAATACAATGGTCATCCTAACTTCCTCAAAATGATACAATAACCTCAATACATAGCGGAATAGCGGGTAGTCATACCCCGGCCCAGTAGTCTCCAAAGAATATCCAATACAACAATGCGCACAAATCTCTCGATCGAGTCTACACCTGTAGGAGGGGAATGTGAGGGGTGAGTACCGTAGAGAGGGGGTTGGTACTCAGCAAGTCGGGGGGATGACATGCTACAATTAATTTTTGGGTGAATTAGGAGTGTCAAAATTATGTCCCAATAAATCCATGGTATGCAAAAATATTATGACATCTCAATAAATCATTCACGGCATACGTATCAAATCAAATATGCATCCATTATGCATGTCCGTCATATCATGTAGAGCCGGCCGAAAATATCCCGGCAAAGGCCAACCATGGCCAAGGACGGGCAACGTTGGGGGTTTTCATGGTGCAAGTAATAAAATAAGGCTCTCCACCCCAACGTTGGCCACAGACTACTCCAACTAGCCTGTATATATATATTGCACACGTATCAAGGATCAAGCATGTATGGAAACCCGCCGGTGCTAGACCTACCAAGGTCCTCCCCGAAGTGGTTCAACCGACGACTGTCCGTACAATATGTATGACAATCTGGCGGATACCCCCTGCAGAGGCGTATCCGGGCACAACTGGTGCCTCTACCAAATGTCCTTCGTAGCTACGGAATGCCATAGGAAGCATATCATCATCATCACAGTATCCACAGGGGCATCCAGCCCAAATCAGATATCTCAAGCCAAATCTCAAGCCATAACATGTCAAAATCATGTGCCAATATGCAATGGAAGCATAAAATCATGTTGATATATCAAAGTGTGGCACAATCATCAAGTGTCAAAATCGTGGATGCATATCGATATAAACAAGTTGGGACACTCCATATATCACAAAACATTTTTATAAATTCAGGGAAATAGGTCAATCATACCATTTTAAATCATGCATTTGAAAACTTTTTAAAACATAGTATCAATTAAAAGTAGATGTCAAGTCCCACTCACAGTTAGGGGAGGATAATGCACTCCCCAATATCTCCACAAAGCGTAAATCAAGTGCTCCCTCCGTTCAACTCAAATAACTCTTAGGGAGACAGTCTGCAGATTTTTTTTTTAACCTGCGCAGTCATGGAAAACAGACTATAACTTTGGCTATACTAGTCCAAATCAGATGATTCTTATCTCATTTTAAAGCTAAGAGATAGCACTATAACTTTCATTTTTCACACTTCCTCAGATTCAAATCACAGAATTCCCGGTAAGCCTAATTTTGTTACTGTCATATTTAAGTTTTGGATTCTGTCCAGTTTTTGTGCAGAAGCCATAACTTTCGTTCTACTCACTAAAGTCTAATGAACTTTTAACATGTTATAGCTAAGATGTAGATCTACAACTTTCGTGTTTTGAGTTTTGTCCAAATATGCCTGGACGGGGTTCAACAAAATTCATGAACAAGACTGATACGTTTTAGTGAAACATAAAGTTTCTGTCAACACAGTTTTAAGGAAAATTGTATAACTTTCAATTTCCTCGTGCGAAATGGCTAAAATTTTTATATGTTATAGGAAAGAAGTATATCTATAACTTTCATGTTTTGTGTTTCTTCAAACTAAGACTGAAGAGGGGTCGTTTTTACTCACTACTGTCAAGGTTCGAAACAGGACACTTCTATGTCGAGTTTCAGGAAAAGTGCCATAAATTTTAGCACAGGCATCTGATTTTGGTGATTCTTATCTCGTTGGAAAGATAAGACTTTTATCTACAATTCATATAACTAGCACATTTTCAAATTCTGGCTCTAAGATGCCTTAAAACAGAGATGAAGTCACGGACAGAAATAAAATTTAAAGTGAGACATGATAAAATTTCTTACCTCACTTTCTTGGTCTTCCTCTCTTGCTCTCTCCTTGTTCTCACGAATTGGGAAGAATGAACAAGCATTCTAAGGCCTTCTTCTTTTATTATTGTGTTAATAACTCACCACCCTAGGATCAAATCTCCAATTAATCTAAACCATAGGATCATTTTGCTATTGCATGTGTTCTCATTGGTTTTCATGTGCATGTGTTCTCATTGGTCCACCTTGCCTTTCTCATCTCCATTTGGCCAACACTTGTCCTCCTCACTATAACACTTGTTCAATACAAGAATACACTTGTCACATTTCATTTAAGTTTTGTTAATTGCTAACAAGTCCTTTGACTTATAAAAATTCTAATTTGACCCCTAAAATTTCAATAATTACACACTAGGCCCAAAATCTTATATTAGACCTAATTAAATTTATTTAATGTGAAATTAAGGTTTTGAATCTCTTTGAGTCAAAATTGATCCGATTTGTATTTTACCGTCAAATATCTAAGGTTGATTTACCAGGAAAATTTTCTTAGTGAAAATTCATTAACATAGTAGTTGAAACATTATATATATATACATATATATATGAAATGAAATTCACTATAGAATACACCGAGAGTCGGTGTTACATATTGGCTCTTTGAAAGGCTTTTCGAATGAACGACTATACCCTGAAGGTAATATCTTCCTCCCCATAACTCTGGGGAAACCGTCCAATCATGCCTCTATTATGACTTCATTTAGTGTCGTCAACCTACCCTCTCTGTACAAAACCATTCTGGGTTGTCCTAGCCTAAACAATCTAGAACCACTGCCAAACACCAACATATGAAGGTTAAGTTCAAAACCCCTTGGGTGTTACACACTCGCTTGCGATCCTGACCTCCAAGATATCTTCGTATTCAAAGAAGAGCAAAAGAATTTTAGCATAGATACTGTAGAATTCAGAGAAAATGTCGACTAGTCCAACAAACTTGAGTGGGGCAAGGAGGTAATGGAGATCTAGATCACTAACATCTTGGGCCAGACTGTCTCAATTAGGGCCTTGTCTACCAACTCCCCTCTAAGATGCCTCAATTGATTGCTTACGGAAGCATTCTGGTGTCTTCGCACAAAAACTTAAAGACATGTCGGGGATGCATCCTTCAGTAATTATACACAAGCTGACGGTAGATTCCAACTGCAAACCCGTGAAGTAGAAAAAGAGAATATTCACACTCGAACGACAACAAGTAATACAAGAAGAGGTACAAAAACTACTAATGACATACTTCTGAATATAGAAAAATTCATTGATAATTCATCGAGATACCAACAATTAAGTTTTATGGACGCGTACTTCGACTATAACTAGATTTGCATGATCCCCAAAGATAAAGAAAAAAACAAGTTTTATTATGAAGTTTGGCAATTACTTCTACAAATTCATGTCGTTTGACTTCAAGAACGCAAGAGTAACCTTCCAACGGTTGGTCAACAGAGTTTTCAATGAACAACTTGACAGAAATATTGAGACTTATGTGGTTGATATGCTTGTCAAAAGTGTCAGTCAAGAAGGCCATATAGAAGACTTAGAAAAAAACATTCCAGACACTGGAGTACGTCAACATGAAGCCAAACCTTGACCAAGTGCAATTTTGGAATTACTTCTTCTAAGTTTTTGGGCTTTTTAATTATTAGTCGAGGAATCGAAGCCAACTCAGAGAAGATCCAAACTATTTTGGACATGGCTCCATCGAGAACTTTGAAAGAGATGCAACGTCTCACTGGAAGAATCGCTGTCTTGAACCGGTTCATTTCGAAAGTGGAAGAAAAATACAAACCCTTCTTCGATACTTTGAAGAAGTCACAGAAATTCACATGGACACTCGAATGCTAAGTGAATTTCGACAAACTCAACATTGCTCTCTCGGCCCATTTCTGGTGAGAAACTCTATCTTTATCTATTTGTATCTGACCAAACTTTCTACTCTATATTTGTAAGACAGGAAGCCACTGCACAAAAACCTGTATACTATGTTAGCCGGGTGCTTCAGGAGTCAAAAATCAATTACAGATCCATTGAAAAGGTAGTGTTTGCTCTCTCATAACTGCACATCACCTCTGACCGTACTTTCAAGCACATACAATTGTGATACTAACCGATTAGCCTTTAAAGCCAATCTCACAAAAGAGAGATATCTCGGGTCAACTTATCAAATAGAGTACTGAATTTGGAGAGTTTGATATCAAATATCAACCGAGACTCGCCATCAAAGGTTAGGTCTTAGCAAACTTTATTCTCAAATACACTTTACCGAATTCCATTAAGTCAACTATCGACAACCTTCCAGGAACATAGTCAGCCCCACCATAGACATAACATGTCAACGGCTCCTCCAATTCCTCAAGGAGTGGAGCAGGACTCATCCTGGTTGGGCTTGAAGCTTCAATGCGGAATATGCGCTCCGTTTTAACTTTTAAGCCACTAATAATCAGGTCAAGTACGAGACTCTTCTAACTGGCTTGCGGATCGTGGTGATATTGGGGGCTCGAGGCATCCAAGTCTTTACCGATAATTAACTTGTAGTCAAGTAAATCGAGGGAACATACGATGCAAAGGAGTTAATAATGGTGAAATATCTCTCCAAGCTTCGGGAGATAATGTCCAACTTTGATACTGTCAACATACAACAAATTCCTAAATAAGAGAATGATAGAGTGGACACACTCTTAAAGTTCGCGAGTTCGGTGTCCGTTGAAACTAGTCAGACCATTTGTATCGAATACCTCCTGTACCCAAGCATAGATGAATCGGAAGAGATCATGGTTACTGACAATCCACCAAGCTAGAAAGATCCAATCATTGTTTATCTTCAAAACAGCTAATTACCAGATTCGTAGCAAAAAGTGATGAACATCAACTGCTGAGCCATGCATTATGCCATCATCGACGGACAACTTTATAAAAAAATCCTTTACTCACCCATACCTCAAGTGTTTAACACCGGAATAAAGAGAATATGTTATCTGAAAAATCAATTAAGGGATATACGACAACCATCTAGACACTCGAAGTCTAGCGAACAAAGCCTTATGATAAGGGTGTTACTAATCCACCATGAGGACTGATTGAGAAACATACATCAAACATTGTAGCAAGTGCTAACGCTTCTCTTTGGTTCCCCACCAACCCTTTTCTAAACTCTGTCCTCTCGTAAGCCTGTGGCTATTCGCACAATGGGGGATAGACATACTGGGACCATTCCCACAAGCAACCGGACAATGAAAATTTCTTATTATTGTTGTTGACTATTTTATTAAGTGGGTTAAAGCCGAACCCTTAGCTCAAATAACAACAACCAGAATTCAAGCGTTCATATGAACATCCATTATTATTAGATTCGGTCTACCCCATGTCCTTGTCATTGAGAATGAAAAACAGTTTGACAATAAGAACTTTAAAGAGTTCTACAACAAACTCGAGATTCAACATCGTTTCACCTCTATTGGATACCCATAAGCCAATAGCCTGGCTGAAATCACAAGTTGAATGATCCTACAAGGAGAAATACCGTTCAGTCTAACTTATATGTAATACTGACACTGCGGTGTCCGTACTAGTGTACTCTTATTTTTGAAATATATATATAATTTATTTAAAAAAAATAGAGGAGATGCTGCGTTTTGGAGTGAAACACAGCACCCCCATTTTAATTAGGGTTAGAAACCATAATTACGTCTCTCTCTTCGTCCCACCTCTCCCACAACTCTCTCTTCCTCTCTCGATCTCACTCCGCCGCTCTCTTTATTCCTTCGTCCCTCTCCGCTGCCTATCGGTAGTTCCACCACCGCCTGGCCACCGCTGTCATCTTCCCCGCATCTGTCTCTCTCTCTATTCACTCTCTGTTTCACTCTCCCTCTCTATCTTTCTCTCTCGATCGCTCTCTCTCAGTTCTCTCTCTCTCTTTTCCCTTTGATCTCTCTGTCTCTCTCACTCCGTTCGGTCGAACGTCTCCCTCTCACTCTCACTCGTCACTCTTTGTTTCTCTCTTTCGCTTATTCGATCGGGTTGTCACTCCCTCTGTCTCTCTCTTCCTTGCGCGCGCGCTCGCGGGCTTTGCTCTCCCTCTGCCGAGAGCGCTTCTGCAATCTTTGCAGAAGCCCCAAGCCGGCAGCAGCAGGAAGCCTTCGAAACCCTAGACCGTGACCTGCATTCCATCCCCTATGCAGGTAAGAACGACTCTCTAATCATTAGCTCCAGGTTTCGAATTTCCTTGGTAATTAGGTTTAATTGCTAACATTGCTTCAAATTGGAAGCATTACAGGTTTCAGGCTGAATCGAATGGCGAATGGAAGCTAGGTCTGCGAAACCGAGAAACCCTAGGTGAGGTAAAATACTAATTCTTTCGATAAATTGGATGAAGTTAGGGTAAATTTAGGGTAAGGAGTCGTGTATGTGGTAGAATATATGTTAGATTCGAATAGAATGTGTTTTCTGAAATTTTATATATGATTATTAAGGTTAAGTCTAGAATTTTATATGAACTAGGTTGTCTGATATGAAAAGAGCATGTTAGAGGATGAAAGGTTTATGTTTGGTTGATTAGAATAGTTTCCTTTACAGTTAATTTGAAATATGCATGAAAATATTAGAATTTTGGGGTTGGAATGAAATATTCTACAGAATAAAGGATACTGTTACATCCAATATCTTTCTTACGTTGTTTTTGAGTTGTAAATTACATAATGGTATGTCTATGAAGGATAGTTTGAAATTTGGGGTTAGAGCTTAAGAATTAATATAGTCTTTTTCATTATAGCTTGTTCTGCATATAGGCAATCTAAATTTGATCTCCGTATTATGAAAATAGACTTCCATACTTTGAAAATGATATATGGTTTGAAACGTTTGGATAAGAATCGAACAGTTTATGATTTTTAAAAGAACTTCTATCTTGAAGAAAATTATTTATTTTAGGCTTGTTTCCGACTTTGAGTGGTTTTAGAATTGAATTAGACTTAGTTTTGATTGTGTTATTTATTTATAAATGAAATGCAATTGATGACATTAGAGTGTATTCATAAATTAAAGAATTAAGATTTGTACAAAATTAGGAAAAATAGATAAACCCTAAAAATATTTGAAAATTGATGATAAGATTGTGATTGTGTATTAGGAAAGATCAATTGAGGATCGGAGTAAGACTTCATTGCACTGAATTGTGAAAATAGGGAGTGAATACCCTCCCTAGATGTGAGTGGGACTCTAATCTCATGCATGAAAAGTGAAACTTGATTTTTACCGTGTTTTCAACAAAACATGCTTTTGATATGCATTGACTCGACATGTGACACTAAATTTCAAATTTGTTTTGTGATTATTGGAGTGTCATGAATTTACTTTTTCTATGACTATGCATCCGTGGTTTGAAATGAAATAATATTATGCCATTACTTGAGAACTAGATATGTTTTCTATTCTACCGTTACATTGGTATATTGATTTGAAATGATTTAATTAAATGTATTGGCACACGGATTTGAAATGTTTTAATGAACTGTGTGGGCTGAATGCCTACTTGTGATGAGATGATGTTGCTTGATGGATTTCGTAACTACGAAGGGCGTTTGTAGAGGTATGGGTTGCCCGGATACGCTTCTGCAGGAAGTATCCGCAAACGTCATATGGTTATAGGCGCGGCCGGTTGAACTCACATAGGGGGAGGATGTGTGTGACGCCACTATCTAGCACCGGGCGGGGTCCTATACATGATTCCGATCTGTGTATGAGCTAGCCCCAACGAGGCTCATAGCCAACATCTGGATAGAGAGCGACTTTTGAACATTTTTGTATAATAAAACCCCCGATGCGCCTGTCCTTGATCATAGTCGACCTTTGTCAGGATCATTTTAGACTTGCTCTAAAAATAAAATAATTGATTTTGAATGCATGCATATATGTATGTGTGATTGGCTAAATGATTTCAATTTACTGAACATACCATATTTTACTGCAAAACATGAATTATTGTTTACGAACAATCTTGTTTGACACTCAAATGGTTCACCCACACTATTTATACTTGATATCAATCCCCTCACTCACTGGGTATCTTCCTTGATACTCACCCCTCTCCTTTCCTTCCTCAGACAGGGTTATTGTGATAGAGCGACGCATCAGACTCTAGAGGTCTTTGGTAACGTATTGGTGGATTCGGGTATTCACGACGGTGAGATCTAAATTTAAATTGAAATATGAAATCCGTATTTTCTATCGACCCTGCGAGGTCTTGATATTGAGGTCAGTAGTTGGTCATGTACATTTTATGGGATGACTGTATAAATTTTGGACATTTATTTGTGAAACTCTCATATTGGCTCATTACACTTGCATTGAGACACTTGTAAGCATTTAAAATTTTTAACTTGGGAATTTGTTGTACACGTGTATAAAATTTAGGTCCATCCAGTGTGACGGCTACTCATGCTCTAGTTGGGAATGACAGTAGAGGTCTGTGGTTAAGACTGTTAGTATTTATGATAGTTTTGCGTTGTCCTGGTTGTCCACTATGGATTGGTTGGTATTATTTGAATGTGGTTAATTGTTGTGAAGTCGGGATGACCCATTTATTTAGGTGGCAGGATGGTTGTTCAATATACAGGTTGATTTGTATATGGGAGACCTCCGAAATATGGGGAGATTCTGTCCGATTTTTTATAAAATATAGCCGGCATCCAGGACAACGGGCGGCTGCTCACAACCCCGGTTCGGGGCGTGACATTATGGCTATAAGACAGCCAATGGAGATAGGCATCCATTCACTCCGTACAGAACAATATCAACCAGAGACTAACTAATCTGTGCTGCGCGAGAAGCTAGACCTGCTGTCAGTGCTTCAAGAGATTGTACCAGCAATAGGAGAAACACCGTTCAGTCTAACTTACAGCTATGAGGTAGTACTGCCGATGGAGATGGGCATCCATTCGCTCTGTACAAAACAATTTCAACCAGAGACTAACCAATCCATGCTATGCGAGAAGCTAGACCTGCTACCAGTGCTTTAAGACATTGTATTAGCCCGGATGGCCACCTACCCACAACGAATTACCCGAAATTTCGATAGAAGGGTAAAATCCAAAATGTTCAAGCTAGGGGATCTAGACCTCCAGAAGGTGGAAGTTACCAAGTAACCACAGCAAAGAGGAAAGCTCACACTAAATTGGGAAGGTACATACCTGGTGCACTCGGTAGTCTGACCAGGAACCTATTAGCTCTCTCACCTAGATGGTTCCGCCATACCCAGGCATGGAACTCAAACAAATTACGTATCTACTATCAGTAAATTTTGTTATTCCTTTTGTCTTGGTACATGTTACGAATTATTAGCAATAACACTATTGTTTTACGCGACATTGACAAATTAGGTTCCTATTTTCCTATTCTGCCTGCACAAGCATCATCTCTCAGCACCATGCCTTACATGGGCTTTGCACCATCTTTAGCCAACATACGGGATCCAACGTCTAAGCAAGTGGCTCCCATCATCTCTTTGCACCCATCCTTAGCCAACATATAAGATCTAACTCTTAAGTGAGTGGTTCTCATCATTTCTCGACACCCATCCTTAACCAATATATGGGATCTAACTCCCAAGTGAGTGGCTCCCATCATCTTTTATCTCCGCGCCTTACATGGGTTCTGTACCTATCCTTAGCCAATATATGGGATCCGACTCCCAAGCAGATGGCTCCTATCATCTCTTGACTCTAAGCCTTACATGGGTTCTGCACCCGTCATTAGCCTTTATATGGGATCATGCTCCTGAGCAGGTGGCCCCAACAAACTCTCGGCTTTACACCCTTTATGGTATCATCTAAGTCATGCGCTTCAACATTCTATGAGACTTACGTTCTAACAAAATCTTCTAAAGCTCACTACAGTTATCGAATTCGACGATCAAGCAAGCGAACAAAGTTGTCACTCTGGCTCTAATGCATTAACAGACCCATTCCGACCTCACCATTTGGGTTGCTCTCTCTGTTGCACCCCTCACTGTTTGGATCGCTCTCTCGGTCACACCTCTCAAATGTGGCTCTCTTAAATTAAGAATGTATTGGACTATTCTCTTTTGGCAACAATAAAATCGACAAGTAAAGAATTTTTATTTCAATACAATATTAGAATACATGTTTGAATACAATAGAAAGTGCGTGTTTATGTATTCATGGGTTAGCCAATTGCACTTAAAAAAGACTTTGAAACCAAAAAGTACAACTCAAAAGAGTGTGTCGATGAACGCCTTCATCTTCTCGAACAAATTAGCTCTTCCAGCCTAAATGCCTTTCTTTCGATAAAGTGCCCCATGCTTCCTCTAATAAATTTATAGATGAACTCTACGATCTTACAACTCCGGTCTAGCACCTAGTGCGATGATAAAATTAGAAAAACAACTAGATGCTAAACATAAACTATGAAGGACTTTGTAACCCATCAAACTACTCTCAAGCCCTAATAACAAAAGAGCGTAAGAGTAATGATGATCTATAGGAGTCTAGTCAAAACACTCCGGTACAAGACTATCGTAATGGTAGGCTATGACTTTCCTACTATCATGACAGGATCTTGTACATGCGGTTCTTTCATTAACAGAATCTTGTACCCGCAATCTTAGCCGCTACACCTCCTTCATATGCCAAACCCATAGGAGGATAGAAGTTCTCTCCAACCTTGGACCCTCCTCAGAAACACGGTCATTTCCCTGACTCACTCCTCGTGAACAACCCTGCTAAGTTCCACCACAGCTTACGATATATATAGTTAAAGGGTGGAAATTGCATCGTCACAATCCCTTGAGAATCGAAGAAATGTTATGCATTTAATAACCGTATTACACCTCTAACATTTCTCATCACGCCTTTTTCACTTACCTATAATGCTTACACCCTTTCAAACTTTCTAATTAATGTAGCTTCACTTTACTCCTAATGCCACTCTGCTAAACCAACGTTAAGAGTGAGGGGTAAATGACGATACCGATTTTGATAACAAATGATCAAACAACCCACAACCATAGGAGCCCAACTCTACTGGGCCTACTGGGTTACAGTCGGTCCAAAAGAAACCAAACTACTTATTAGCTCCCTGACCTCTCGATCCTTACCGAGTCGGCCCCTATCACACTATGAGTCTTGCTTGTGATTACGTCACGCCCCGAACCGGGATCGTGAACAGTCGCCCGTTGCCCTGGATGCTGGCTGTTTTTCTATAGAAAATCGGGTAGAACCTCCCCACAAATCGGAGGTTTCTCATATACAATTTAACATGTTTAAACCTGTGTAATTTAAAATCGTCGTGTAAATAAAATAAAATGGTCATCCCGGCCTCAAAACAATCCACCAAATCTCACAACCGACATCCAGACAACGCAAGGCTAACAAATCACCAACAGTCCTAGCCACGGACCTCTACTGTCATGCCCAACTAAAGTATAAGCAGCCGCTACACCGAGCGGGCCTAAGTTTATACAAATATATTACAAATTCCCAAGTTAACACTTTAAATATTTACAAATGCCTTAATGCAAGTGAAATATAAAAGTTTCGCTAACAAAAGTCTAAAAATTTTACAGTCATCCAATAATATGTATACGGCCAACTACGGACCTCAATATCAAGACCACGCAGGGTCAACATAAAGTACAAAATTCATATTTTCAATTAAACTTAAATCTCACCGTCGTAAATACCAATCCACCAACAAGCTATCATACCCTCCAGAGCCAAATGCGTCGTCCTAGCACCATAATCCTGTCTGAGGGAGGAAAGAAGAGGGGTGAGTATCTATGGGAGGATACTCAGTGAGTGAGGGGATTAATCTCAAGTACTAATAGTGTGGGTGAACATTGGAGTGTCAAATAATATCATTCGTAAACAATAACTCAAGTTTCGCAATAAATCATGATATGTTCAATAAAATGAACTCATTTATTCAATCACACGATATCATACATATATGTATCCATTTAAAATCAAGTATAACGTAGAGCAAGCCAAAAGGATCCTGGCAAAGGTCAACCATGACCAAGGACAGGCGCATCGGGGGTATTATTATGCAAAGTGTTTCAAAAGTAGCTCTCTACCCCGACGTTGGCCGTGAGCTTAGCCCTTGCTTGCCCAGACTCGTCAATAGGACCACGTGCGGTGCTCGACGGTGATGGACACACGTCCTCCCCCAAATATGGGTTCAACCGGCCGCGCCTATGAATATATATATGCTCGTCAATAGGACCACGTACGGTGCTAGACGGTGATGGACACATGCCCTCCCCCGATGAGGGTTCAACCGGCCGCGCCTATGAATAAATATAACTAGACGTTTGCGAATACCTCCTGCAGAAGCGTATCCGGGCAACCCGTGCCTCTACAAAGTCCCTTTGTAGCTACGGAATCAGCAATGTCATCAGCATAGTATCACAAGTGGGCATCCCAGTGCCCTCACAGATCTTAAAACATTTCAAATTCGTGTGCCAATACATTCATCAAATCATTTCAAATCAGTATACCAATACAATGGTAGAAAAGGAAACTTATCCAATTTTCAAGTAATGGCACAATTTTGTTTCATTTCAAACGTGAATGCATAGTCATGGAAAACATAAGTTTAAGACACTCCAATAATCACAAAACAGATTTGAGATTTAATATCACACATCGAATCAATGCATATTAAAGCATGTTTTGTTTAAAAAAACACGGTAAAATCAGATTTTCACTATTTCATGCAAGAGATTAAGGTCTCATTCACATTCCAGGGAGGGTAATCACTCCCTATTTCCAAAATAAATCCGAATTTGACTCCTCGAGTTTCCAACAAGATCAACCTAATCAAAGTATCACATTAGTCATCAAATTTCCAATTATTCTTAGGGTTTATCATTTTCCCTAAGTTTGTATAAACCTTAGTTCTCCAATTTATGAATAAACTCCAATGTCATCAATTTTCATTCCATTTATAAGTAAATAACCAAATCAAAATCAAGCTAAATTCAAATCTAAAATCGTTCAAAATCAAAAACAAGTCTAAATACATAAATTCCCTATAAGTTAGAAAAATCTTTGAAAATTCATACACTTTTCAATTCTCATCCGATTTCTTCAAACCATATGTCATTTTAAAAATATTGAAGCCTATTTTTATAATACAAAAATTGTATTTTGATTTCCTATCATCCGAAACAGCTTAATTTCGTATAAAATTCTATACTTAACCTAAATAATAACATATAATGTCAAACAATGTGTTCTAATCGAATCTAACGTACATCCTGAACCTATACAACACTTCCTTATGCTAATTTCACCCTAAATGCATTCAATTAACTGAATCAATTAGAAATCCCTCACCTAGGGTTTTTACAGTTCGCAGATCTACCTTCCGTGCGCCATTCAGCTCATTCTGGGACCTGTAGTATTTCCAATTGAAACAAACTCTACCCGTTAGACTAAATCACCTAAAGAATTAAACTTTAGGATTATTGAGAGACCAACCCTTACCTATGCAGTGAAGAAGCCACAACCTAGGGTTCTTTGTTCTGAAGATTTCAGTGGGCTCTCGAAGGAAAGAGCAGGGTGCTCGAGCGTGCGAGCAAGGGCAAAGCAGCACAACAGTCGCGCGCGTGGGAGCTATCTCGCGCGGGATTACGCGCGCCTAGGGGCTGTCTCGCGAGCAGTCGAGCGCGCAGGAGAGGGAGGAGCAAGGAGACAGAGAGAGAGAGAAATAGAGAGAGAGAACTCACGGGAGGGAGAGAGAGATAGCGCGACAGAGAGAGAGATCGCGCGATAGAGAAAGGGAAACAGAGAGTGAGGGATGATCGGTGGGGGTGGTGGTTGAAGGTGATTGCAGCGGCGGCGGAGAACCGCGAGAGGGAGAGAGAGAGTCGCGGGTGAGAGAGAAGCCGAGAGAGAGAAGGAGAGAGATAGAGAGAGAACCGAAGGGAGAAGTGGAGAAGGGAGAGCGGTGGTCGGAGATGGTGGTGTTGATGGCGGTGGATGGCGGAGAGGGCGAGCGGGGAGTGAGGGAGGGCAGCGGCGAGGGAGAGAAAGAGGGGAAGAGAGAGGGAAATTAGGGCTTCAAGCCCTAATTTCGACTTCCTTTTTTTTTATTAAATTGATAATTATTTAAATGAGTAAAAATTTAAATAAATAAATGAATCAGTGTGTGTATATATATGTATATATATTTTTATACTCACCCTACAAATCGGAAGTACGAACATTTTAAATATACCAAAAGTTCGATTTAAAAACCCCAAAATCAAAAATCAATAAAAATTAAATATTTTTCCATATATATATAAATTAAGGATCATTTTATTAAATTCGAAAACAGAAATAATATACGGACACCGTAGTGTCGGTGTTATACCCAACGCTACAGGGCTGCGAAGGGAGCAGCCCCCACTCACAGTTTGGACCCACGAAGGGGGCAAGTGCCCCCAACCCGGAAGGCCCGCAAAATTTGCAACGAAAATAAAAATTCATCGCAAATTTAACGATGAAAATGAATTTTCGTCGCAGATTTTCCGACTAAAAACATTTTGTCGCTAAATTTACGACGAATTTTATATTTGTCGCTGAATTAGCGACGAAGTCTTTATTCGTTACAAATTTAGCAGTGAATTTATATTTTCGTTGCAAATTGAGGACGAATTTAGTGATGGAAAATTTTCGTGGTAAATTAGTCACTGATTTTGCAACGAATTTTTTTTTTCGTCGTTAATTTTTGCAATGAAATTTTTTTCGTTGCTAATTTTGTGACGAAATTTTTTTATTGCTAATTTTGTCACTAATTTCCGATGACTTCTTTTTTTGTTGCTAATTTTGTCGCAATTTTCGACGAAAATTATTCGTTGCTAAAATTAATCGCTAAATCATTGTTTTTTGTAGTGATATCAAACCTTTTCTTTCTTTCACAATCACGAATTCCATTCTTATTTTACATCAATGAAAGTATCGAAAACTACGACTCCAATCAGCACATTTCCCTTGAGGCAACATATAACCAAAATTATGCAATTAACTAGATATACCTTTAGTACAGGGGTTGAAACGAAAGCCAAAAGTACGGGTTTTGGTGTTGTATTGAAAGGTTATGGAGAAAGAAAAGGTTTCAGACTCAATTTGATTCAATAAGGGGTTTATAAAATCAAAGGTAGGGATTTTTTTTATGCAAGCCAAAAGGGGGGTAAAACTTAGTTTCTTTTATCACTTCAATACATGAAATCCTAATATGTGAACTCAAAATGCATAACAGAATAAGTTCTAGAATAATCAATCATAATATGATAATCACTAAATAAGAAAAATAATTTCAAACACAAAGAATGAAATTGTACGCTTTATGCTCAAAACCTCACTTTTAAATAAGGTTTATGTCAAATATTACATGTTTATCTTTCAAAGGAAACTATTAAAAATATGAATAGTTATTATAAGCACAAAAAACCATTGATACATACTATTCCTCATATGTTTTCAGCCAACCAAATAGTATACATTAACTAAAAGAGGTCGAATTTTTTTTTTTCAAGATAATGAAAGCAAAACCTAAACCAAGTAAAATCTAAACAATTTTAGAACAAAGCAAGAACTATAAACATCTAGAAAACTACTTAACATCCCCCCACAGGTAAATCATACATTGTCCCCAATGTATGCTCGAGTTAAAAGTGAACTAAAAGAATCCAAGAACATATACGCAAAATAAAGAATAAAGAAACGAAATATAAGGGTAGGGTAGAAAGACACTCCCCTAGGGTGGAGGTAGGAAAGGAGGGCAAAATCTGACAAACTTGAAGTATTCCATCAAGTTCTGCTCCAAACGAGACAAACACTCATCAATCATGTGCCATGGGTCTGTAGAATGTTGGCTTAATGGAGGAAGAAGAGCATCTCTATGCTCAGAGGTACCTGCCTGCGGAAAAGAGGACTTGTCCTGATGCTCACCCAGGAGGTTAAAGGAGTAATTGCCATGCAACACAGAAACAACACTCATACATTCCAAACAATCTAATTCCAAGGGGTTAATGGGGCGTGCAATACGCAAATTGTGATCATTCAAATTCAAGATGCCTAAATTTATAGCCAATTGGGTTATGAGGGAACCTAAAATCAATGGTCTCCTCAGCTTATTCACACAAGACTGGAACTAAGACGCTGCCCAATACCCGAAGTTAACCATCTGATTGGTTGTCATGTACCATAGAAAGAATAGTTTAGGTTTTGTGCAAACGGTTAAACTATCTTAGCATCCCAAAAATTAAAGGCTAAGAACCTATGAATGATTTGCAATGTAGGTTCCTTTAAGTTACTACCCTTAGAATAACTAGGATAGTAACTAGCAGAATCAACAGACATGTCAAACTAGATAGCAACATAATCCGAATTAAATTGGGGTGTGAAATCACAAATACTATTCTGATAAAAAGATGACTGTGCTTGATTTTAATTCAAAAACCCTAATGCAATGTTGAATTTAGTTAAGGACAAGTGAAATTAATGATTCAAAAGCCGAAATGAAATTAACCTAGGAGTGTACGCATTAAAATTTTTGGGAGTGTGAAATTGAAATGTAGTGTAAAACTCATAGGTTAACTTAGAAAATGTAGTGCAATTGAGATTCATACAAGATTTCCAACCAATGGCAAACAAATATTGCACAACATGATCATGAATTTCAAGTGATTGTAGGGATTGTAAATGAAAGCATTTGCAAAGGATAATTAGGCGAATAGAGATTTCAGAATACCTCTTTTGCGCCTCAGCCGTGTTGAATTTCAATATGTTTTTAAGTTGAGCTTGTGAAGGGGGCAGGACAAATTTCCCTTTTGTGACCCTTGAGCGAACATGGCTCGGTCTCACATGTGAGGATGCACCTGCAGCTTGTTCATGTTCATGATTAATGGTGGTGTCATCTCCATGAGGATTGGGTGAGGAACGCTCAACTGCAGTAGAGGCGGATTGTTGTTCGATTGCAGGGGATGAATCGACTACAGGAGATGTCGATTGAGGGGATGAATGCGACTCAGCAATGTTCGGATTCAGGAACGATCTCTATTACGCTCTGTAATAGGTTAAACATGTGGGGATGGAATTGAGCTAGGGTTTGGGCCTTACAAGGGTCCTCTTCCGCGCTTAGAAGATTGGGATGTAAACTACAAAGGAGGAATAGGACGACTCTGCCTAGGGTTTGGGGATAGCTTACATATAGATGTTTGAATCTCTCCTAATATTCATATAAGATCTCCTAATTATATTGTCTTATTCTACAAATTTCCTTTCTAATAGCAGCTGCACGGGAAGCTGGAAAAAACTTTTCTAAAAACTCTCTTTCCAAGTCAGGCCAAGTTGCAATAAGACCAAAGGGTAAATAAAAACCTCAATCTTTAGTTTTATCAACCAAAGAAAAAGAAAAAACCACTAGTTTAAGTTGTTTTTCAGTTACCCCTTATGGTCTCATGGTGGAACAAACAATATGGAACTCATTAAGATATTTATGAGGATCTTCCCCTGCAAGACCATGAAATTTGGGCAATAAAAAAATTAGTTCAGATCTCAATTCAAATGAAGTTGTAATATTAGAAAAATTAATGCATAAAGATTGTTGATTAAATTGGAGGGTTGCCAACTCTCTCAAGATTCTTTGGGCTGCCATGTTTGTGTTTTTTACGTCCTTCTCTTCAACTTTAATGTCTTAGTCTAACAGATGATTGGTCAGGTTGCTTCCGAGTGATGAACTCGCTGCTTTCTTTGCTTCTTAAGTCTCTCTTTTCAATTTTTGGCCTGTTTTCTTGATTTCTGAATCAAACACTAGTTCACCTGTACAAGTAGAATGAGAGATAAACCAAAACAAGGAAACCAAAATTAAAAGAAATAAATCTCTTGACACCTTCTTCTTTGGCAACGGCGCCAAAATTTGGTAAGTGTCAATCCAACAAAAATAAAAATACATATTTTACAAAAGATGAGTCTAGAGTGAATATGGTCGTATCGGCAGGGAAGAGATTGATTTATCTCTTTAAAAATAAAAATAAAAATAAAAATAAATATAGGAGTTTTGATTTTAACTAAAACTAACGAATCAATCTAGTAAAGCAATATCTAACAAAAGCAAATAATCAAGCAGTGCAAAAATAAAGAAATAAAATTCAATGGGGTTTCAACTTCTAACTAAAGGAATTATTTCCACGTTGATGTATTTGATTGATCATCGATACAAAAATTATTTAATATTATGTAAATAAATTAGTTATAACCGTTAAATACCACAAAATGATCAATCTCTCTTTATTTTGTCGGTAATTAAGATACTATTACTAATTACTTCCCTAATCAAAAGACAATCCAAGAAATATTCGTTGGATTTAGTATTTTGACAGTCTTAATATTTAGAGAGATCCAATTCTAATAAACAAATTTCAATTTGAATTTATTTAAATTAGATTATTTAATCTCTTGGTATAAATTAAATCGCTTGTGAGACTATAAAACTATACCAATTACCACTCTATTAAAAACAAACAAAGTTTACTGTTTTTAAATGGTTATAGACGATTCTAGAGTTATCAAATATAGATTTCTATTTAATAAAACTAAAACAATCATAAATATTAAGGTATGGATATTAATTAATAAATATTTACAAAATATTGAGTCAGTAATCTCATTTAGATTTCACAATCTTCATCCATCAATATTTTAATAACCCTTTGATTAGAAAATTAATTTAGAATGAAGGCATAATTGAAGAAAAACTCACAAAATATTTTATTTTTGTTGAAAGAAAGCGCTGAAAAAAAAAAAAAAAAAAAAAAAAAAAAAACCGACAGGCAGCCGTCCAAGAAGAACAGAAAGTTTGTTTTTTTTTTTTTAACTAATGTGCTGGATATATTGCTACGAAACCTAGGGTTAGGGTAGAAAAATGCTTCCAAAACTCCCTAAAATTCTGCTGCTGGCTGCCTCCTATAAATAAGTTATTCATTCCTATCTTTTTCCCTTCTTTTCCTTTTTCACTAAAGGTAAAAACTTTTATACTTTAAGTTACTAAAATAAAAAGAGAAAATTTTCTAAATATCTCTACAAATCATGAACTATCTAAAAATAAAAATTACAAAATTCAAAATTTATCAAAATTCCTACTTCTAAACGGAATAAAAGATCTTCTAGCCTTCACATGCTTCCAAATCTAACCCAACTTCTCATTGAATGTACAATTAAGAGGAAAATTGCACTGCAGTAAATCTTCAATAATCTCTTGCATTATCTCTTCAAAATCAACATGCCCTCTTGCTATCAGCGGAGTATTGCTGTCCAGTTTTACTCTTTCATACAAAACCACCAATTTAACTTTTTTTTCCATTTTTCTTCATGAATCTCCTCCATCACTTCTAATACATCAAATGTCTCAAATCAGTGTAATATTTACGTAAAAATAATGAAAAATAAATCACAAATATCACACTCATTTTATCCTTATCAATTAGTTAAAAAAAAATATCATGGAATAAAATATAAGGGGACCAATTTATAGACTCATTTTGCTTTCATTTGTTACCACTTATTTATAGATTGTCTTAATATATTTATTAATAATTTTTAAATAAAATAAATTACTGTTTGAATTCCATGCTTAGCGAAGGGTTATTTCCAAAAATTCATTGCCGAATATTTTATAACTATTATACAAATAATTATTTTTAGATATCTACATTTAATATGAATCGTAAAATATCGAATTCTCTTTTTTGGTGAACAAAAGCAAACCCTCTCCCTTTTTGCCTCCCATTTTCACCAATAAAATATTTAAGATTTTAGATTTCAGAAAGAAAATATTGATTTGTCTCACCTATAATACCGACTCAGCTGATGAAAAAAAAAAAAGCACTGCGATTTAACCCCAGCCTTAAAACTAGTTATGTTATTTTTTTATTCGGCCACCAATAATTAATCTGGTTCAAACAATCATACGACTCAATTAGAGGTTGATTCATTGTACACCTATTTTTTCATTTCTACCGCTCGAACTCCAGATTATGAGTAAGCGAGTTTAATGTTTTATCACTAAATTTATATATCGATAGTAACTAATTATGTAAATAAAACCTTCAATGGTCCGGCTCGTGCCATGGTTCAACAGCATCAACCTAACTGGCTCTTTCCCATTTTTTGTTTCTCATCCAAAAATCATGTACCCGAGTGAGCTTCCTTAGGGCTTGTTTAGTAAGTTTTATTTTTAACTTAAAAGTTACTTTTAATTTTGAGTTAAAAATAAGAGTTTAAAAAATAAAGTTAATACTATTTGGTAGTTTTATTTCTAAAAGCTCTTTTTTATCTCTTTTTATTAAAAAGCTGTTTGGTAAAATAATATATATAAACTCTAATTTTAGTTAAAATTATAATAAATGACTATTCATCATTCAATTATTTACAATAACAAGAAAATGGAAAAACAAAACAAAAATTAGAGACTTTTATTATTATTGGCTTCAATTCCGAAAATTAATAATATAAGAAATATAAAATTTCAAATAAAATTATTAATGCAAAAAATAAAATAAAAAAATTAATGTTGTAATAATTAAATATTTTAAATATGTAATATTTTATTTTTAATTCTAAAGTTATAAGAATTAATATTTAATATAAAATTTATAAAATAATTTAATAATTTATAAATATTTTAATTTTAGTTTAATATTGTAAATATTTAATTATTTGAATATATATTTTTTTAGTTTAAGGTGGGGATGAAAAAAAAAAGTGCTCAAAAAAAAATATTGTGGTAAAAGAAAAAAATGATGGGGATAGGGGGATGGGGATGAGAGTGGAGCGCGTGAATGAAGAGAGAGAGAGAGAGAGAGAGAGAGAGAGAGAGAGAGAGAGAGAGGAGGTGGTGGGGGCCACTAGGGATTGGGAAGTGGGGAGGGAAGACGTGAGAGAGAGAAAGAGAGAAAAGAAAAGATTTCTAGAAGTTATTTTTTCTTAATTTTAGATAATAATTAAAAGAATATGATAAATAAAATATTAAATATTCTTTATAAAAATCATTCTTTTAAGTAAAAGTTAAAAATAAAAAAAATAAAAGCTTCTCTTTTGAGCTTTTGATAAAGCTCTTTTTTTATTTTTCTTCGTTAAAAAAAATGCTTATTTTTTTAAGAGTTTATTTTTAAAATTGTTTGGTGGATTTTCTTCTTAAAAAGAGAAGAGAAGTAAAAAAAAAAAACTCTACCAAACATATACTTACTTTCCAACCTAGGTATTCTCTGGTTAGACCACAATGAACAACGGGTTCAATCCTAGAAACATCTAGACTACAAACCTTCTATCTCAAGCTCTCTCATAACCAACTTACGGTCCAATTCCTTGTTTTTCTTTTGGATTTTGATGACTGTTTTACAACAAGTGTGTTCCAATTGAATTGAACCAAAGCAGGTGTAAGTTGGCCATACTCTACACACAAGGTGGATATCCCAAAGAGACAACTCAGTGATAATAACCCCAATTTCTATTATAATTAACCAAAAAAAAAAGAAAAGGTGAACATGGCCGACTTGTAAAAAGAAGTGTGACGAAGTGATTGAGTCTAAGCTAACTTTGGGAATCAAATAGAACTTAACATTTTGATATGAATTGAATTAAAAAGAAAATATGATTACAATCAAACTTTTAATGTTAAGAGACTTTAAAGGAAAAAAAAATTGTCCGACTTCAAGTGTCATTTTATAAAAATAAAGAAACTATTAATTATTTTTTCAACTTTATATTTTTTCTTATCTTCACTAAAGACGATTTTCAATTTAATTAATTAATACTATTTTTTTGTTTACAATTTACAGATGTTCAATCATCTGCTTAATTTTTATACAATTACAACGCAATCAGAAGACCAAATATCCAACCTCTTGGAAGACTTCATGTGAATTTAATGAATTACAATTCGAAACCCCCAAATGAAAATGTCATGGGAAAAAGAATCTCCTAACAAGCGCCACTTTTCAGACAAAACTTGCCATCCTTCGAGAAATGTCGCCCCAAGGCAGCTAGCTTATCCTCAATAGTCAAAAGAAATTCAAAGGAAAGCGATTCAAAGTGGGACCACGGCTGCACAAACAACTGGAATCCACCACAACCCTCACCTTCAAAATCACACTCAACTTCCACGCACGATCCCATCGGGGGACAGAAACAGAGAAGTTGTCAAACATGGACTTGAGGCATTCCCAAGTTCTCTCTTTCCTCATTTTCTCTCTCCTCTTCGCAACTTCTTTCTCCAAAACACAAGCCTACTGCAATGCACGAGACAAGAGAGTCCTCTTCCAAATCAAAGAAGCATTAGGCAATCCATACGTGCTCGCTTCCTGGACCAACAACCTCGACTGCTGTGACTGGTACTGTCTCGAATGCGACGACACTACTCACCGTGTCATCTCCCTTACCATCGACAACTCCGACATTGTTGGCCCAATCCCGGATGCCGTAGGCAACCTCCCCTACCTCCAAATCCTCGAATTCCACAAAAACTCAAACCTTACTGGCCAAATTCCATCAACTCTTTCCAAACTGAGTCTACTCAGATCCATCCGGCTCAGCTGGAACAGCCTCACCGGCTCAGTCCCTTCTTATTTTTCCCAACTCAAAAACCTTGAATTCCTTGATCTCTCCTTCAACCAACTCTCAGGGACAATCCCAGGTGAACTCGGTTTTGCTCCAAGTCTCCGCGGCATTGACCTTAGCCGAAACAAACTCACCGGCTCAATCCCAGATTCCTTAGGTCACTTTGCAGCTAAGGACATTTATTTATATTTATCCCATAACCAACTTACCGGTTCGATACCTAGTTCGCTCTCGAAACCCGACTTCACCTACATAGATTTTTCTCGCAACAGCCTCGTAGGAGACGCGTCCATGTTGTTTAAGTCCAATTCCTCGTTACAACATGTGGATCTGTCTAGGAATAATTTTTCGTTTGATTTTTCTAAGACAGTGTTTCCTACGGCATTTTATTATTTGGATATAAATCATAATATGATTAGTGGAAGTATTCCTCAGCAGTTGGCGGAGTTGGAATTGCAGTTCTTCAATGTGAGTTATAATAGGCTTTGTGGTCAGATTCCGACCGGCGGGACTGGGAGGCTGCAGACACGGTTTGACCAGTATTGTTATTTTCATAACAAATGCTTGTGTGGAGAGCCATTACCTGCTTGCAAGTGAGTCTAGCGCCAGAGTGAGTAAGTTAAAATAAAGGCGGTGATGGACTTAAAGTGGCTGCCCGAAGGACTGCTTGTGCGTCTCTGTGCGCGCGCGCCCGTTTCAGTGCCTATACGTTGTTTTTTTTATCAGTTAAATTTAGTCAAAGTTTGGCTTACCAAATAATATGATCCTTTCATATGAGATCTGTATTGTAATACTGCCAATGATGAAGCAACTTAAATATTCATGTTGATGCAATTACTTTTTTTTTTTTTCGCATGTAAAAGAGAGAGCAGTGGCTTTTGGTGAAATTGTCATGATGCAACTTTATTTCGCTTTTTATGTTAAGACCAGAAGATATAAAATAATATAAATTTAATTTTTTAAAAAATAATGATTACACATAATATAAGAATTTTTTTTTTTTTTTACTAAAAATGATCAACAATAGAAAATTTCTGATATGAAACAATTTCTTGTCATAATAAAAGACTTAAAATTGGGTCCTTGTTGGCTCTTGACAGGACAAGGATCACCGATCTCAAATTCTTTTTGACCGGCGAATTGCCGTGTTGACTTGGCAAAGAGTGATAAAGAGGGAAAGGACATTTAACCCTGGGAGGAAAAAACTTTTTCTCTGGGATAAAGAGAGAAAAGGGCATTTAACCCTGGGAGGAAAAAACTTTTTCTCTGGGTAGTTAATGTTAAAAATTTTCTTTTTTATTTTTATAGATCGATATTTAAATTTTATCTGATTAATTTAATTTAAAAATTATAAAAATAATTAAAAAATTAACTCTTTTAATTTTTTTTTATTTTTATAATTTAAATTTAAAATTTATGATTAAAAGAGTATAGTAAAATATTTTTTTGTGAGTTTGATAATTAATACCAAAGATAGCACAACCCAGTAGTACTTTTTCCATTCATCGAAGCATAATCCCATCAGTTCAGTAGTTTCTCCTGACCCAAAATGGGTTATCTAACTGGAAGCAACAAATGCATTTGGACTCACGAGTTTAAGAAATTTCCTTTTCTTTGTATTTAGTTGAATCGGGATGGAGCGAAGTCTGATGATTAATTCATTAGTTTCTATGAAAAATATACTAACATCCTAGTTGTCCGCTAACTACTGAAATTTTCAAAATATGGAATTTGAGTATCATATATAATAATAAAAAAAAAAAACGTCTTGAAAATTTTACCCTCTAAAACCTCAAGATACGGATGAAAGCTTCCATTAAACTATGGCGAAGAGAAGCTGCTGCTTAATACATTTTCTTTATTGCCTTTTGTCTTAGGGATTTTGTCCCTGGTTCAAAGAAACCCAAGGGTTCGATTATGGCTGGACTTCGGAAAAAAGATTTGGATGTCGATGGAAGAAAACTTGAGTTTCAATGTTCAATATCTTTAAAAAATTATTTTCAAATCCTATTTTTTTATATTGAAAAATCATTTGTTAGCATCACTACACCAAAAACTACCCTTTTCTCTCTCTTTGCTGGCACACTCTTGTCTTCTATTTATTAAGCTGTCCAAATAACAAGAATTTGACTCTTTAGATAAAGCATCAATGTCAGCAGTCAACACGCCAAGCAGGTCCCACCATATCCAATTTCATCGGTCAAAATTGATGTCCACAAGTGCGGCGGAAAGCGCGAGAACAGTTTTTTTTTTTTTTTTTTTTTTTTAATTAGGAAGTTCAGAATTAGAATAATTTTTATATAATTATTGCATAAATTAAATTTATTATTTTTTCTTTACAAAAATTATTGATTATATCAACCTTCAATAATATTTGCATGTACAATCAGTAAGAAAATTAAAGCCATCGATTATGAAATCTTGTTGGTGTTGGGGCTCAACCCGCTGCATCACACATCAAACATTAATCTTTCAAAGATCAAATCTCACAAGTTTAACAATTTTCAGTTGATTGAGAAAAATATTCGGGACAAATTCGAGGCGATTTGGACCCGGCGATTAAATCCGGACCTACCCGAAGGTAGCATTGCATTGACACCATCGACGCATATATTTAATGGATTGGTTCATATATTTAACTATTTATGCAATCAATCTGTACAAACCTGCTAGTGTTGTCCCTCAACCTAAATGATCCGTAGACTTTTACATTTTAAAATAATAAAAAATATAATTATAGATTTTTATATTTTAAAATAAAAAAATTTAACAGTTAAACAAATAATCTAACGGTTCAATCCTTTGAACCATAAATTTAAAACACATGGGTCAATATGTGAGTCGAGTTTAATAACTTTAGTTATAGACCAAAACATATTTATATACTTTTAGCAATAAAAATTTTAATTACCTTTTTTGGTTATTTATCAAACTTTTTTTTTAATCGAGGTGGAAGATATTGAATGAAAATATAAATTATATTATTTTGTATGCCCACATAAGTAACCAAAATCAAAAAATAAATAATATTATTACCCATGTAATGAAAATATAAATATTTTTTCGTTCATATGTTATTTTTTGATTATTAAATTAATATAATTGTAATTTTATGTTACTTATTTGTCTGCCCACATAAGCCACATTAATCATTTTGTAAGGTATTTTTTTGACATTTTTAGTGTAATTTAAATTTTGTCTGCCTTGGTAAAACCTTCTCCAACTATTCTTGAACGTGTGATTTTTGTCCTCAAAACTGACCCTATGTATGGTATTTTTCCATGATACTTATAATGTAAACCTAATCAGGGATGGACAATTTTGATTAACTACATAACTCTTGAAGCTAAAGCTGAGAATGTTGAGTGGGTCGAAACTGTATTTGGGTCATATTTCCGAGGATGCTAATAAAAATTGTTACGGGCTGGGCTTGTCCAAATTTTGGTCCCTACTTTGTGTCCCGGCCCAATTCATCCACTGAGCCCAGTTTAAATGAGTTTTGCTATTTTTTTTTTCTTATCATCGATATCTGAAAATCTAATTAATGCAATTCGAGTAATATGGATTCTAATTTATGGGTTAACTTTCTAATATAGGTGCCGAGTTAGAATCTCATTTTAACTAAAAATTCTTGTGGTTCCAAAGGATCAATCAGGAACGAAGAACTTTTTCCCCATTTTCCGTTGGACTTTTTAATATTAAAAATACTAGTTTTTAGAATGAGCAATTGTCCTTTTTCTATTTTCAAGATTCAAACTCAAAATCTTAATAAAAAAGTCTGATACCCTGCCACTAAACCCACGTATATTGATGAGCTTTGTTATTCCTACAAACTAAATTTTATTTACAAATTTAAAAATTATATTATCTTTCGTATAAAAGTTCAATAAAACATACGAGTGAAACACTAAAAGCAATACATTGATCTCGAGTTTGAGTCATGAAAATAGAGAAAAATGATTTGGAAGAGCCAACCCCATAATAGACCCCATAGTGCTCAGGCCGAATTAGTCGACGCAATCTGAATACTAACCGGTGAAAACCCAAAAAAAAAAAAAGCAACACATTTTTTCTTCTAGTAAAAATTTGTTGCTTTAATAGAATAATAAGCTCATAATTAATTTTAGCCTTACTTCCCCGTTGAGAAATGAAAGAAAACTTTTATTTACAACTCAACTATAACTCCATTTTTTTTTTTTTTTGGTGTGAAGCGGTAGATTTCACTTATTAAATTCTTATTTGATCAGCTATTATTAGAACTCCACAATATTTGGGGTGGAGGGATGGGGTTGAGAGGGAAACCGAATGCAGATGGAGTCAAATTTGTATCTTATCATAATTCCTAATTCATAGGTCAAAGTCCTAAAATCTTTTTTTTTTTTTTTGAGCGTGACAGTTGGCCAGAGTTTGGAATAATATAGGGTATAAAACACGATAACAAAAATAAAAGGAAAAGAAAAAACAAAAAAAAAAAAGAAAAAACAAAATTGATAGATTAAGGAGAAACTGAACATAATTTAGTATAAAAGATGACCTGATGAATGATTTGCTGCAAAAGATAAATCCCCATTAGTATTACAAATAATCACTCCTAATTGCATTTCCTATCAATATTGTAACTTTTCAGTACAGCAATTTTGTAGATAATCTTTAATTTTTTTTTTCAAAAAATTATAATATAGCATTATAAGATCACGTTTGGTCAAGAATCACATTGATCAAGAAAATAACATTTTTTTTTCTGTATATGCTAAGCATATTCCAAAGCATAAACTGGTGGTTTCAGTGATATTATAAGAATTATTATAATAATCAAAGTTCTATTATTGGATTAAAGTCTACTTTGGTGGTGGAATGAATTAAGCAATATTGGTCTGTTTATTATGGCTGTTCTTTTCCATGTTCTTGGAGACGCACAATACAACTTCATCTATGGGATCTCAATGGCTAACTATTATTTATTGAATGGGTTTATGTCTATGATTCTGTCAAAAGACTACTAATCTAACACTTATAAAATTATTTTTACAAAATTTGAACAATCTGATTATTATTTCTTTTGTCATTTAATATATGTGTGTGTGTGTGTTTGGTTAATTGGTTTGCCAAATCAAATTGAACACGGCAACGCCCAATCAAGTGAAGGTTTATTTGATGATCTTAGTTTATATATATTATCTTTATTTTTATTTAATAATTAATAATATATCTTATATATATCATGATGAAGTATATATAATATACTCACAAAATCAGTGCGATCCTAATTTGGCAAACCAAGTCACATAGGAGCCGAGTCATTGGTCAAACGACTCCCTTAAAAACAAATAATTGGTTTCTTTTTTATCTTTGATAAAATTAATTTTAATAAAATAATGAGATAATTTTACCTGAAATTGTCTAGTCTAGAATGGTTCATAGGCAAAAGGGTTTCCTACCCTCCTTGGATAAATTCGGTCTTCCCATACCTAATTTTGACCTTATCCAGGTGAGGGTAGCCTTCTCAATTCCTGATAAATCCTAAATTCACTTGGTCGAACTCAAAATAATAATAAAATTATTTTTCTAATATAGTTCAAAATTTACTTTTAATTTTAAAATCTTGTCGAATTAATACAAACTCAAACACAAATTGCCTAATCATGTTAATTTTTTTTTTCCTTAGAAATTGCTATTTGTTTTAATCAAAGTGACCTTCCATTTTGTTTTCACAATTATAATTAATGTGATGTGAAATAATTATAAATAAATTATAAAAATTACATGTGGAGCCCCACCTTTAGTAAAATGGCTCAATGTATTTATTTCAAGTAATAAAATTAGGAAATATCTAAATGGAGCCTTCCCTGTCTTGCATTGCTGAGACAGTTCGCGAAATACAGGTAAAGTATTGCTGTATGAGACGAAAATTGTGGGGTTGGGAATTGATAAAGTGGGCATATGGAGCTGGAAGCAATTAATAGTTTCAATATTATACCATTTTTAATTTATATGCATTGACCCCCACCCCCAAATAATTAGAAATTGGAGTCAACAGTAAGATCTTCTAGAATCCAAATTTATATTTTTGTAATATCGGTATTTGTTGTGTTTGTAGGGATATTTGGGTAATAAAAATTCTTTTTCAAATATCTTCCCACATTGAAAATATGAAAATTCTTTTAATTATATGCCTCTCCTATTCAAATATATAATTTTTTTAATTCTTTATTTTTTTGTAAAAGAATATTAATGTCTTAAGGGTATTATGGAAACAAATATTAACATATTTTGAATCAACTACTAATATAAACATTGGTTAAATTTTTAAAAATATTGTTTAAAATTTTGAAAAAGCTTAAAAACATCGGATTTGATTTGCAAATGTTGGGAAGGTGAGAACCGAGGCAGGTAACGGGGAGAGAGAGAGATAGAGACGGAGAGACAGAGAGAGCGTTCCCTATTTAAAACCGGTCAGACACTCACAACCACACATTCCTTTTAACTCGAAAATGGAGAAGGCACCATTTTCTCTGACACTCAATCTCCTCATTCTCTCTCTCCTCCTCCTCCTCCTCAACCCAACACCTTGTCTCTCCAAATGCAACTCACACGACCGCAAAGTCCTCTTCGAAATCAAAGCCGCATTAGGCAATCCATACCTCCTCGAATCCTGGCAGAATACCACCGACTGCTGCACTTGGTACTGTGTCGAGTGCGGTGGACCCGATGATCGAATCATCGCTCTCGTTCTCCTCAAAGGCGAAATCAACGCCCAAATCCCTCCTCAAGTAGGCGACTTACCGTACCTCCAAACCCTCACTTTCCACAAACTCTCCAACCTTACCGGAACATTTCCAAATGCCCTTTCTAAACTTACTCGACTTCGAGAAGTCACCTTTAGTTGGAATAACTTAACCGGTCCGGTCCCTCCCTTTTTCGGTCCAATGAAAAATCTTTTCAGCCTCGACTTGTCTTTCAACCAACTCACTGGGTCAATCCCCCCTGAACTCGCTTATGCCCCAAACCTTAGCGGTCTACGACTTGATCGTAACAGGCTCACCGGTCCAATCCCAGAATCATTCGGTTATTTTCAACAGAGAGAATTCTACCTCTTTCTCTCTCATAACCAACTCTCCGGCCCTATTCCTAATTCTCTCCGAAACGCTGATTTCACCTACATTGATTTGTCGAGGAATCAAATTACTGGGGATGCTTACATGTTGTTTAAGCCAAGTGGGTCATTACAGATTATTGATCTTTCGAGGAATATGTTTGCTTTTGATCTGTCAAATGTGACATTTACACCAAACTTGACCTCGATTGATTTAAATCATAACAAGATCACCGGAAATCTACCGGTGCAATTGACCACCTTGAATTTGCAGTATATAAATGTAAGCTATAATAGACTTTGCGGTCAAATTCCGGTTGGTGGGAAGTTGCAGAGCTTTAGCATTTATGAGTATTTTCATAACAAGTGCTTGTGCGGCTCGCCCTTGCCGGAGTGTAAGTGAGGGAATTTCATGTTGGCTCCTGTTTGGTTGTACTATATTTTTCAATAATTTGGCGCCAGCAATACAAGGAAGAAATAAAAAATGGGCGTTTCATTTAGATATATTACTTGTTTTGTTGTATTCAAAGAACAAGTGTTCCTCTTGTGTACTTCATCTATGCGAGTGAATGGTTTGAATTTCACTACATAATGTCTCTCATGAACTAGAATTTGGTATTAAACGATGCAAAAGTTTGACCTGTTGAGAATATAAAACGATTAAACTTTTGGAGGACAAACCAAATATCTAAAAAGGAAATTATTTTTATTATAGAGCATTAATTCTTAATTAATTCAATTGATTTTTAAATTTTTATATCTTTTTATATATTTTGGACTGAATTTGATTATTTTATAAAGGATAATTGTGTGTGACTACTTTATAATGCATACTCGCTGTGTGCCATTTATGATATTTATCAAAATTATTGAGCTTAGAAATCTGAAATTTTACCCATGATTTGATTTTGTGTTGGAGAAGCAAATGGCGAAAAGTACAGATGATTGTGCTGGAATTGGATGCAATTAATGCAAATATTTGATGATAAGATAATCACTGAAATTATCTCAAAGAAATTTTGTTTAAATAAAATTTCGTTAATTAAATTAAATGACAAATACAGTATTTAATTCAAAGGAATCGGCAAAAATAGCAAGAACTCAGGAATAAGAGTGGTCAATAATGGGGGCTTGTTAAATCCTAAACTAGTATTTAGTACTATCTCTCTTCACTCCGTCTAGCTAAGGAAGACTCTGAAACAATGTAAGTCTTAAGCTAATCTATATTTTAATCCATATATAGCTTCCCTAGTAACAGCTTTCCTTAGTCAAACCAATTTGCCAGCCGGAACCTTGATCCGAATGTTGTGGTGCCGACAAGATTTAGTCAGCTGTACACATAAGAATGAGATTGTGTCATCAATTCGAATGTAAAAACTTGTTTTCTTATCCAAAGTGAAGAGAATGTAATTCACGTAAGTGGGTGGGTTGCTTTCTGTAAGAATAAGACAATAGACTTCGGCCTACAATGGATAATTGAAGTATTTTAAAGCGTCACCCGTTTCTTGTTTTTGAAAAATCATATCACCTCCGACCCTTTTATAGCATAAACAACAAGGAAAGTCAGAGGAAGAAACTAGTACAATTATGGAAACTAATAGCTCAGAGTAGAAAGCATGATGAGATTTCTCCAAGTTTCACTGGAAAATATAGTTTATTCTTACTCATAAGTCTTAACTCGATTCCATGAATATAGTTTCCTTAAACTAAAGGTGACCTTAAACTAAGATGGTATGGTTGCCAGTTCAGGTATATGACTAAATTCATGTCAAAGGTGTAACGGAGAATCTAAAAGAGTTAGCAGCCTCATTCATTGTAGCAAGCTAAGGACATGGCAACTAGCAGAAGAGCAATAGATGGCTTTGCAATTATATTATCAAATCAGTGCATTCACTTGCAGGAGTATAGTTATCTGAAGGATTCAATGGAGGCCTAGAGCAACTGATCAAAAGAACTCAACTTTTGGGTGAGTGAGGGGCAAGACGAAGCTAGTCAAACTGAGTCTTCTTAAATAACATCATATAAACATAAAAAAAATAATAAAAAAAAAACCAATGGGAAGACAGCAAGATTGATAATAGGTAAGATCTTCACAAATTGAAACAGTTATTATGAGGGCAGCTTGGTGCATGTGGATCTTACAATTGCAACATTTGGGAGGATAAGACACACAGAATTAAAGAATTAAAAATGGTTCCAAACTTACCGCTTGAATGTAGACAAGAAAAATGTCTTGAAAGTTTGTTCTTGTTTTGCTGTTAATCGCAACAAACACACTTGTGCCTCGCTAAAAACCTGGGAAGTTAACAAGTGGTACAAAAGAAAAGTCACAGCCCCCCTCCCTGATCTCTAATTTTTCTGGGGCCTTGGGTTTTTTTTTTTTTTTTTTTTTTTTGGGAGGTGGGGTGTTCGTTTGTGTGCACTTTAAAGTTTGGAGTGTATTAGAGATGAAGAAGAAATTCAAGTTACAGTGTCTTCTTAGCTTGTGATCCCAATGTTCCAAGGGAGACCCTTTCCATGGCAGTCTGTTGAGGCCATCAACTATTGCCTTTCGGAACTTGCCATTGTGCAGAAGGAATGATGAGACATGCCCTCCAGTAAACCACCTTACCCCAGACCCTGGTCAAGCCTTTTGAAGCTCAAGGACCGAGTGGTTTGGGATGTATCTGTCATCCTGAAACCAAGATTGTTCTTATTCCAAGTGCAGATATTACTATATATGGGCTGATGGAAAGAGAAATGGTTGCATACTGGTTTCACAAGCTAACTTACAAACCACTTTAGCACTATGAAAGTACAAATAGATCAATTTAAATAAAATTTGTATTATTTTGTTTAATACATGTTTAATGTTTTTATTGTAGAGATTTTTTGTTTTAACCCCCAAGAAAAAACTCCGTCCCTAGCTGGTGTTGCTTATTTTACTGTTTAAGATCAACCTCAGGTTTAATTGTCCTTTTTGTTGCACAGAATATCTAGTTAAAATAGTTGTGCTAATTGCTCACATGATGGACTAGGAACAAGTCCGTACATACATTGCATAAAGTACAGGTGAGAAATTCAGCACCCTTTTCCTTTGTATAACAATTGCATAACACAAAGCTGTGGCTCTTTAGTGTGTCTCATAAATCATACATGGATAAATTGACCCTGGCAACTGGGGAGCAAACCAATGGATGAGCCCTTGGAAGGGTGATCCCAGGTCCCTCTTCCATGTTAACAGTACCATTCCCTTCCACCTTCCAATCAAAGCACTGAATCATACTAGCAAGAGTGGTCTGAATGATTTGTAATGCTAATGAAGTTCCAGGACAACCTCTTCTTCCGCTTCCAAATGGCATGAGATGAAAATGCTGCCCTCTCACATCCAACTGGCTCTTTCCACTTCCCTCCTCCACAAGAAATCTCTCTGGACGGAACTCTAGGGGGTTTTCCCAGTGTTTTGGATCCCTACCAATAGCCCATACATTAACAAAGAGCCTGGTCCTCGCAGGAATTTCATAACCTGTTATATTGCAGGATTCAGATGACTCTCGAAGAATTATTGGGCCGGTAGGATGAAGCCTTAGTGTTTCCTTCACAATAGCTTGGAGGTGGGGAAGGTTCACAATATCCGATTCTTCAACTAATCTAGTTTGCCCAATTACAGAATCAATCTCTTCTTGTGCTTTCTTCATGATATTTGGATGATTGATTAGTTCTGCCAGTGCCCACTCTGTTGTTATGGCAGATGTGTCAGTTCCAGCAGCAAAAATATCCTGCACAAATTACAAATGGTTAATCTATTTTTAATTTTGGGTCAAATGATGATATTGAGCCACACATTGCTTTTAGGGGTGAGCACGGACCCGATATCCAAACCGAATGCCCATTAAAATATTTCAGATACTAAATTTTGTTATCTGAATTCGAATTCACATATAATAGTATCTAACAGAACGGATATCTAAAAATACAATTCGGATATATCGAATTATTCGTATCAAAAAAACTTAATTTAAATTCTATTTTTATCAAAATTAAACTCAATCTAATAACTAAAATTTAATCATTCAAATGAACTAAAATAATGTTAAAACACATAATATAATACATCTCATTTAAATGATATAATAATCGCACATTTGAAGTCTTGGTGACGCTAGCAAAGATTTACGAGGACCAGAAAATTCACCAAATTGAAGGATTGAAGGTTGAAGGCTTGGAGGACGAGATTTGTGTGAGGAGACAAAAGGAAAAGGAGATGTAAACACGGAGTTGGAGAGAACGAGAATAGTTTTAGGGTTTTGATTTGGATTTTTTGTAATGGTTTATTTATCCCTACTTTTCGAATCGAATTGGATATCCACGGATACTGAATATGCCGATTTGTATCCGTATCCATATTCGAGAAGGTTACTATTCGAATTAATCTGATTCGAATTTTTCGGATATCCGATCTATTGGATATTTTCGGATTGGATATTTCGGATATTCAAATTTTTTTGCTCACCCCTAATCGCTATTACCCAAAAAAAAAAAAAAAAAAAAAAAAAGAAAAAAAAAAAAAACACCAAAAAGAAAACCTAGTACCAGCATGATTTGATGCAAGCACCTCTTGATACAACCTCAAGGGTCTCTACCAGCTGCACACATGGCCTCCATGATGTTTTAATCTGTTTAATAGCTTATGACACGATGTTCACAAATTTGTTATTTTCTGCATATCTACAAGAGTCTGTGTGTTGCATGGTGTTGATTATGTTACTCCTACTCATGGCTGTTGCCAGTTAAAATAAAATCTCTCTTTTCAGTGCGTCGTAAGAAATGGAATCAGATATAGGGATTTGCTGAACTATTTTGGTGAAGCTAATAAGTAATTTGCAGTTGACATGTTCTTTTACTCCTTGAAGCTTTTATGAGGACACGAAATGTCAAGAAGTCAGTAGCTAGCTAGGCCACATCTGGTGCAGTCTAATCCAGATGCTCTAACATGATTATTGACTTGGTTAATTAACTGCTGTTCTGCTATGGGATTATTGTGAAAAGGCAAACTTTTTGGAAGAGGCCGTCTTGTAACTGCAGACTTTTTGGAAGAGGCCGTCTTGTAACTGCTAACGAATGATGCATCACTGCAATTCTAAGCAAAGGACATAAAAAAGGCTTAAGCAAGATGAGGTTCCTTGGTGATACCAAAGAACCTTTTTCTTTTTGGAGCCGGGGGGGGGGGTGATAGCACCATATGCAGCTAAGTGCTCATCCTGCATCTACGATGTTTTGAAAAGGCTATTTCAAGTTGAATAATTAAGGATGTACATTGACTATGTGAAAAAATTTTCTCATCCCTTACTACAGTAGTGACTTTCTATTGATGTTCAATTACCAGAAAATTAGGCAGAATGAAAGACATTACCAGGATGAAGGCCTTAATGTTCTCCACAGTCAATCTCATCTCAGAGGCTTTATCTTCTGAAATATCCAGTAAGATATCAAGTAAATCCTTGGACTTTTCATCTTGATCACCCATCTTCTTCTTCCTCCTCGCATCTTCATGTTCTTTAATAATTCTCTCCATCATGGCATCAAACCTATCCCGTACTTCCTTGAGCCTCTTCTTAAATCCCTGCAAATCCAAGTTCTTGCAAAACCCTATGTAATCTGACAAATTAAACTTCCCTGTGAGCTCAGCTGTTTCTTGCACCAACTTTTTTATGTCACCTGCCCCTTCGCTCTCTGTACACCTTTGGCTCATGGTCATTCTGGATATGACATTGTTTGTCAGGCTCATAAGCTCTCCGCCAATATCAACTGCCTCACCCACTTTAGCCTTTTTAGCTAGGAACTGCAACAATCTTCGAATCTCATCTTGCCTAACAGGAAGGAGCATGTCCAATGTTCTACCACCGAGAAGTTCGGTCATGCAAAGCTTTTTCATGAACTTCCAGTAGGGGCCATAAGGAGAAAAGGAGAAATCTTGGCTGCCATATGTGAGGTAATCAACTGCAACTGATTGAGGTCTGTCAGAGAAGGAAGTTTCATGAGTTTTCAGCAACTCCTTTGCCATTTCTGCTGAGGAAGCAACCAGGCAAGGGACAGAACCAAGAAAGATGTACATTAGGGAGCCATAGCGTTGTGAGAGCTTATGAAGGGCTTGGTGAGGTATTGGAGCAAGAAGGTGGAGATGCCCGAGGATTGGTAGGGCTATTGGGCTAGGAGGAAGGCGAATGTTCGTTTTGGGTCTAGCAAAAATGGCTCTCATTACGATGATTGAAATCAGCCAGATTAAGAAGAGAACGATATAGCCTTGAAAATCTGCCATGATTTGGGTTCTAGGAGAATTCAGAATAAGGTGTTAATGTTAGAAGGATGTACCTATTTAAGAGCGAATGTGGTTAATAACTTAGAGCATCAGCTAAGACGTAGTCAACTCTTCTAACTTGTAAAGTCTTGTTATATTTAATTTTTGAATAATTTGATCTGAAAAGTGCATTCCCTTAAAATAATGATTTTAGTGTGTTGAATATAATTGCATAAATTAGGACTGACTTGGAAATAAGATTGAAAACATCAATTGCCAGCAAGAGATCTTTTTTTGCTGTGTCTTTTATTCTGATAATTTATGTTTGAGTTGCTATCAAGTGAATAAGATTGCTAAATACAGCAGGAATTTTCTCATCTCAATGGAACAACAGGTTGGCCTGACTTCATGCATATGACAATCCATATGTTGACAAAACAATTCCATTTATAATTTGTTCTTTGTCTTAATCTTGGTGGCATGAAATCAATTCAAGTCATCGTTGTTAATGGTTTAGTCTCTCTCTAGTATATTGTTCCAGGTTTCAATCTCATGTACTTGGCTCTGCTTGCAGAGAAACCACTTTCCTACTGCTGGGTCCGAGCAGAACCAACAACTAATGACTTCATTTCTTTGGGCAGTGATGTTGGAACCTGAATGCCTTGATTGGCTCAGTGTGCAACTGAAAGTGAGGGCAACCTCTCAAAGGACAAAATAGAGAACAGTACAAGCATTAGATTCATAAAAAATCGATGTCATTTCCTATTGACTTGGTCTTCCTTCTGGGCCTCTCCTTATTTGGCTTTAATTTAATCGGCCTGCAGCTGATCATATTTAAGCATATTTTTTAGTTGGTGGGGGAGAGGCTGAAATTCTTTTTTTCCATTTTTCTGTTCAATTGAATGGATGTCCACACCGATAGTTTTGGTCGGCTATGGCACTCAGAAATCTATATTTTAGAAGTAAATAAAAACAGTAAACTTGTTCTTTGTCTTCTGACCACATTCCTTGCATTTTTTGAGTTGTGTTTTTATGCATATTTATAATGTATAATATGGTTATTGAAGCTAACAGAGGAAGGCAAAAAGCGCCATGCATAAAAGATAAACCACCGGAGCTCGTTAATGTTAGAAGATGTGTCTAAAATGGCCCGCAGTGCAGCAAATATGAAGATAGTTATAGTTCGTATTTTTTTTTTTTTTTCCTTTTTTTTATAATGATGAGCTTCATTGAATTTCATTACTTGGGCAAGGTGACATTGTACCATACATATTCTTCGCGGAAATTATGGAATCTTGAACCATTCAAATGCCTAATTATGTAACTGACCCAGAAGATCAAACTGGGGAGACAAAGCAAAAGCTCGTTACCAGCTCACTTCAAGTCAGTACCATTTCCTCATTGTTTTGGGACTTGTATATTTGGTTTACGAGACCTGCATATGCTCTTATTGATCTTGCAGCACAGGTAGTCTAATGTAAGCAAAGCATGAACCTACAATGCAGTGCAGAGGCACAAAACTGAAGAAAAATACAGTTTAGGATAGTTAATGGTGACAGTTTGAATGTAAGAAATTTTTTATCAAATTTCCCCATTTGAACTTTTGTAGTTAAAAACGTCCTTTGGGACTTATATTGTCACGCCCCGATCCTCAGATCGACCACGCGACAACCGCCGCGTCGTCTCGGTACATGGGTAAAACCTCCCCATCTACCGGACTCCGCAAGGCTATCAAATCCACAAGAATTCATCAAACTCATAAAATTCTTCAAAAACAAGAAATTTCAAAATCAATACACATGCAAGGAGCCCATCCGGCTCATCAAGGATGTACAAACACACACATTGACACACATCGGGGAGTGGGATCCTGTACATGCAATCATACATTAGCACACATCGGGGAGTGGGAACCCCGTACATGCACGATTACACGGCGAACACACAACGGGGAGGCGGGGTGGGACATGCACGCATGCAATGTGACCATCTTGGCCACTCCGAAAGCATTTAACAAACAAGAAGTCCCAAAACATAGCCGCGATTTTACCAACACTTACCCGGGGAAAAGGGGGGGGAGCGCTCGATAAAATCCTAACGGTATGAGTTGTCCACGAACTTCACAAAATCAAAGAAACAAACATTGAAATTAAGATTTACGGATCCAAATGTCCCGGAGGGAGGATATAAACGGTTTCCAAAACTAGAGAAATCAAAATAAATCAAAATAAATCAAAAATCGTCGGATTTTATCAATACTTGTCAACAACTCGACCCGGGGGATCAATAAAATCCGCACGACATGGGATGTACAGGACTTCCCTTTCCATGGTTTGAGAACTATCAATCCCCAAAAGTAGCCCCCCCCCCGCCAAATACCTATACAATCCGCAAAAATTTTTACTCTCGTCGAGTAGGCTCCCAACTAAGTCTCCTCCGAAAAATGGGAGGAGAGGGGGGTGAGTATAGGGGTATACTCGATGAGTGGAGTGCAATGGTGCATTTGTGCTAATAAATAAGGTGTGAATGTAGGGGCCAAAGCATATCTCATAAATCATTTCATATACACAAAAATCATTTCAATAAATCACATTTCATAAATATGCATCCATATCAATCATCTTTTCATAAAAATCCTGGGGTTCCATCGAAATATGCTTCCGTCTCAGGGCGGCCAAACCCAGACGAAAATCCGCCAAGGGTTTTACTATCCAATATCTCAAAACAAACCCCCTTCCTTGGCGTTGGCTCGTGCCTCACCGGGTGCACCGGATATAGCACGACTTTTGGCGGAGGGAGGGACGCCTACTCCCCCGCACATCTAAACCTCAAACCACGTCACCCGCACCGTGGTAGGTATATGACTATAGTCATCTACACCCTCCATTTCTCATTCAATCCATTTCTCAATAATGTGCCATGATTTCCACAAAACAATCCATAATTTCATGTCAAAGAGGGCTTCATCAATCAATATCAAATATCACATGGCACAAAAAGCATTTATAAACACAATGGATGCATTCATATTTCATAATCCGATCGTTGGGCCGACCTAACCCCCCCACCCCAAAATAATTTACATAAATCATGTAAAAACATTTCAAAACCAATTTCAAACCAATTTTAAAACACGGTTTCTCATTTACGAACACAATGAACCGTCCACTCACCTCTAGAGAGGGTATTCACTCTCTATTTCCGAAATCAACTCATAACGACTCTTCTCGAGTCTCCAAAGGTCAACCTAGACCAATCAAGACGAATAAAGATCAATTAAAGCTCTATTGAAGGGTTTTCAAATTCCCCCTTTTTTATGTACAATAGCTTTAACTTGCATAATTACGTTCCAAAACTTTCGTTTCCTCAAACTAGTATCATTTCAAATCACTAACGACTTTAAATTTACAATATTCCTCAATTTTACCCATTTTCTCCCGAATTCCTTAATATTAATTTCATTCATGCCGATTTCCATTCAAATCAACTCAACATGATTCTATCATCCGAAACATTCTCTTTCCATATCGGAACAATCTAATTTCGAACATTCTATACTTAACTTTAATAATCCAATATAAATTGTCGGAAAAATGTATTCTAATCAAATATAACGTATATTCTAAACATACAGATCTTTCCACCCTAATTTCATTCACTTTATCCAAAAGGGGTGCAAATTTCCTCACCTAAGGTATTCGCGACACTCCCCGCCCCGACTTAGCCTCCCTATGTCATTCATTTCCCCCCAAACCCCCAAAGCTTCCAATTTGAAGCGAACTCCATCGTTAGTCCAAATTACCAAGGAAATCAAACTCTAGAGCCTACTTGTTCAAAAGAATAGCTCTTACCGCGTAGAGGATGAAGCATCGTCACGCTCTAGGGTTTCGAAGATCACCTACTATCTTTGCGGCGAGGGTTTGGCAGGGCCCCGCCGGGAAAAAATGCAATCGCCGGAGCGCAGAGCACGCGCGGGCGGGGGGCCCCTGGGGGGGGGGGGGGGNGTTTGGGGTGGGGGGGGGGGTGGGCGGGGGGGGAGCGGGGGGGGGGGGGGGGGGGGCGCGGGGGGGGGGGGGGGGCGGGGGGGGCGGGGGGGGGGGGGGGGGGCGGCGGGGGGGGGGGGGGGGGGGGGCGGGGGGGGGGGGGGGGGGGGGGGGGGGAAGAGAGGCGGCGACCCGTGGTGGGTCGCGATGGGGTGGGGGGGGGGGGGGGGCGGCGGTGGAGAACCGCGGTGGCTCGCGGTGGTGGAGCATCCGTGAGAGGGAGTGGTGGCGAACGATCGCACGAGAGGGAGAGCGACGGAGAGAGATCGCGAGAGAGACGAGAGAGTGGAGAGATGAAGGAGAGATTAGGGTTAACCCTAATCTTTCTATTTGGGGAGATGTTTGCGTTTCACTCCGAAACCCAACCCCCTCCTCCTCTCTCTCTCGTTTTTTTTTTTTTTTTTTTTTTTTTTTTTAACTAACTATATATAACTAACTATATAATATATATATATATATATATTTGTTTTTCTCATCCCATTGGAAGTTTTAAATTTACCATAAATAAAATACTGTGAATTTGTAACACAGCATTTCAAATATACCAAAAATGTAAAATTAAAACCCCAAAATCGAAAATCAATAAAATTCTAAATTTTTCTATTTTGTTATAGAAATGTTTACAAAATATTCGACATCAAGTTTTCGGTATTACATATATTAGATCAAAATTACCTTATAGGAATAGAAAGTCGAGCAGAGTTCAAAATCAGATCCAGCTGCAATATGTGGGTCAACAAGGCCTCACTGTCCCCTTTAGATTGCAGCATTAACCAATTAGACAACATATTTGAAGAGGGGATTAATAAGAAAATAAGAAATTTAAATAATAAATAAATTGCAGTGTGAACTACTTCTCTATCTTCTCAAGACCTAGAGGCCATGCATTTCCTTCTAAAGATGAAGAAAATGAATTGAGAGTCCTGCCTTTCACATTCACTTGGACATTAATCCTAATATATTTTCGCAAGAGCAGTTCTCTACCCTTTTCCATAAGAAACATAAAAAACCAGAAGCATCACAAGGTTACTTATAGTTTCCATAAACTACATTTTTGAAACCGCACAGTTGCTTCATTATAGATGTCACAAAAAGAAGTAATGGAAAATGCATCTTTCATGGTTTTCAGCCATGACTGCAATACTTGAACATTAACAAGAATCCAGTAAAAGTGCACTACAATAACGCGTTCACATCTGTAGCAACCTGTGCCTGTCTGAAAGAAAAACATGTAACAAATGTTGAGCTAAAAAACCTAAACACAATACAGCAAAATTGGGGGCTTTCATAGGTGTCTGACGGAAGAATGATACATCCACGAAAGACCTTCTGACATGATGAAACAGTTACTGAGATGAGGCCTTTATGTACAACATAATTCGGTTACCGGGCTACACAACCTCTGGCAAATGACAATAATAGAAACAAAACATGCCTACCAATCCTAAACCAAGACCTTCAGCAGAAGTTGTCAACAAGAGCAAAATGAGGCGTATTCCTATACTGAACTTCAGCAAGACATGAAGTTGCAAGCAGGTATTATCAAATTAAAAAGGGTTCGCCAAGAAACTTCAGGGTGTACAAGGGAATTCATCAAAAGTTACCACACAGGTTGGGGTTGTCCTTTCTTCAATTGTTCTTCTGTCAACGCATTGACGCCAGAGTCTGTACTCTCTTCTCCCTTTCAGCCTTCTTTGCTCTAGGTGTCCTCTTCAGTTTTCTCAACTCATCCATTACCTCCTTCTCAACTGTGTCAATGGAGTTTAGCAGCTTCTTCTGAGGGGTGAGTAACTCCTACTCTCCAGCATTCTGTTTTGCAACTCCAAGCAGGATTTTTGGGACGCTTACAACTAATGGTGAGAATGCCTTTGTACTCTTCACAACCTTTTGGAGTCACCGTGGATTTATTGTGCTCGAGATGAGCACTTGATCCAGCAGCAGAAACATCAATGAATCGCCAGTTGCGGGGTGCTGGAGTTGCAATTTCTGGCCCGCCCATTTCTCGCAAGTGAGCCTTCTCCTTTCAAAAGCCTATTAAAATGAAATAAATATTTCGTTCAGAAACAAGTTTAAAGCAAGATCCTCAACAAGGAACTAATTCAGATCAACGGATATAAATGGGAGGTTATAAGAAATGCATCACTTCTTGTCAAATTCATGATACCTGTAACAGGAACAGACACATTAGTCACTTATAGATCATAGTTGGAATCAAAAACCAACGAAAAGCAGAATTGGACTCATCTGATCCAAACTGATAGAAAAGAATACTATGAGAAATAAGAATGGATCAAGACAGGTATAGATTGCAATTCTGAATTGTCCTTAAACAAGTAAAGGAACCCTTCTCAGGATTCTAGTTCCAAAGTAGAAGGTGCAACCAATAACAATTCCATTAAATCACATTTCATTCAAAGGCCTAAAGATTCCCACAAGTAAGCAAACTCAAATGAACGGGCAAATAACAGTCATAAATCAAATTCAGCTAAAATAAAATCACGGTGACCATTATTTTCCTCAAACACCATAAAGAGAATGTGACTACTTAAGCACGAAATGAAAAAACCCAAATAAACCTTAATAATGTAATTGCATAATACCAAAACAAGAACATGATATTAACAATATAATAACTATTTATCTACACAGACCATAAAAAATCAAGGTTCAAAGTGGAAAACAAGAAAGACAAAGATCGCATTGACTAAATAACATCACAACAGAAGTACAACTAGAATTATGAATCCCTACAAATCATTTTCAAGATTCAAGTTTCAAAGTAGATGTTTCCACTAAATTAGATTTCATTCAAAGACCCCACAAGTAAATAAACTCCAATTATCAGGCAAATAAAAGTATTAAAAAGGGGGGAAATGAGCTCAGGGTACCCATCACTTTCCAAAACCAAACCCTTTTAAATTGTACAACATTAATGAAGTTTCAGAACCAATAAATAACAATTAAATTCTATAAGCAGAATTAACTCCCAAAATGAAACCATATAGTATGATGATTACTGTAAACCCCTAAACAGAATCTGAATTTCAAACAATTACCCTAATAAATAGGTAGCTTGCACCACTCAAGATTCTGTTTAAAGTAAAAACAGAGAGGCTGAAACCCTTTCAAGGGTCAGTCCTAATTAGATAGCTCAAACCAATATTAAATAACAGCTCCATTAAATCCGATTCTATTCAATGTCCACAAACATTCCCAAAACTATATCAGCTCAATTGGTAGCCATAATATCCAAAACCAAATTAGGCCAAAGCCAGATCATATTCCTTAAACACCACCAAGAAAACCCCCCACTATTTTTGTCCAAACCAAATTAGAATTCTTCAGCATTATTATAAAGAGAGAGAGAGAGAGAGAGAGAGAGAGATAAAACAGACAGATCGCCCAAAATCAAAGCATATAATATTTTCGCAGTAGGCGCTAAAAAAACTATAATCTCAAGCCAGAATAAAATCATATCACTCAGATCCCAGTAAAAACCACACAACTTGAAACATCCCAAATAAAAAATATTCGTCAAGAAACCAATTCAAAACCAGTGTCCGGTTCACTCTCTCAACTAAACCATTTTAAATCTAATTTCATTTGAGAACCCGAGGACGACCAACAACTCAAGAACAAGGAAGAACAAAGTCTCTTTGAAAAAAGTATGGAAGAATGAATAAAATCTTGCAAAAATCTGGAGAAATGGAAATAAAATTTGCTGAAATAGAAATAAAAACTTTGGCAATCAAACCATGGAAGAAAAAGGAAAGAAATCTAAGCACTGGAGAGAAGATAATTCGCGCATAAAGAGTAATGGGCAATGAACGAATGGGACAACCCTGCCAAGTGACATGACAACAGTCGGAAGAGAACCAACAAGCATTTCAATTCTTCTTTGAGATTATTCAATTTCGTTTTCAATTGCGTTTGAATTCATTGTTGCTAGTTGCTTTCAATTTTGACATCTTTAATTCTTGTTCCCATTCAAATTGTCATTCAAATTCTTCAGTTTTGCAGTTGAATTGTAACCCCCTGTTTTTATTTAACCTCTTTCTGCGAATTACATAATCAGCTAATTCAATCACCATCAATTCAAGCTTCAAGTCCAATGATCGTTGATTCAAATTCTAATTTTGTTGTATAAATTGTGGGGTTGGGAATTGATAAAGTGGGTATCTGGAGCTGGAAGCAATTAATAGTTTCAATATCATACCATTTTTAATTTATATGCATTGACCCCCACCCACCCAAAAAATAATTAGAAATTAGAGTCAACAATGAGGTCTTCTAGAGTCTAACTTTATATTTTTGTAATATGGGTATTTGCTGGAATATAACTAGGGAAGACCCCTTGAAGATATGGAAATTCTTAAGAAATTAATATCTTAATTATATGCCACTACCATTCAAATGCTTAATTTTCTTTATTAATTCTTTATACTTTTGTAAAAGAATATTAATGTTTTAAGGTTATTATAGAAACAAATATTAACATATTTTGAATCAACTACAAATATAAACATTGGTTAAATTTTTAAAAATATTGTTTAAAATTTTGAAAAAGCTTAAAAACATCTGATTTAATTTGCAAATGTTGAAAAGATGAGAACTGAGGCAGGTAATGGGGAGAGAGAGAGAGAGAGAGAGAGAGAGAGAGAGAGAGAGAGAGAGCGCGCTCCCTATTTAAAACCGGATCAGACACTCACGCCCACACATTCCCTTTAACTCAAAAATGGAGAAGGCACCATTTTCTCTTACACTCAGTCTCCTCGTTCTCTCTCTCCTCTCCTCCTCCTCAACCCAACACCTTGTCTCTCCAAATGCAACTCACACGACCGCAAAGTCCTCTTTGAAATCAAAGCCGCATTAGGCAAACCATACCTCCTCGACTCCTGGAAGAACACCACGGACTGCTGCACTTGGTACTGTGTTGAGTGCGGTGGACCCGATGATCCAATCATCGCTCTTGTTCTCCTCAAAGGCGAAATCAACGCCCAAATCCCTCCTCAAGTTGGCGACTTACCATACCTCCAAACCCTCACTTTCCACAAACTCTTCAACCTTACCGGCACATTTCCAAATGCCCTTTCTAAACTTACTCGACTTCGAGAAGTCACCTCAAGTATGCTGATAGGTAGGATAAAAATCTCTGGGGTAGATGTTCGTGTATACTAATAGATACTAATAGATACGGGGTCTAATAATTTATTTGTGGGCGTAGAATTTGCCAGACATACAGATAAATTTTTAACTCCTTTTTATAGAAGAGTTGTTAGTTATCGCACCTCTAGGGGAACAGTTGATTAGAGATACGGTGTATAAGAATTGTGAAGTAAAGATCGGTGAAGTAACTCTCGAAGCGGACTTGATTTCGTTGGGGATGAGAGATTTTGATGTCATACTAGATATGGATTGATTATATTTTCACCGAGTTTCAATAAATTGTTTCACCAAAGAAGTGGAATTCCGCAGACCAAAATATCCTCTGCTTGTGTTCTCTGGTGAGCAGCGAATCTTGTTGAGATGTGTAATTTCAGCTCATGAAATACGGAGATTAGTGCAAAAAATATATGAAGTTTATTTAATTCACATTGTTGACATCACAGTGGAAAGCCCTAATCTGAATGATGTTTATGTGGTGAATGAGTTTCTAGATATTTTTCGAGAAGAGTTGTCTAGGTTACCACTGGTTCGAGAGTTCGATTTCACCATAAATCTAATTCTCGATACTACACCGATTTCGATTCCTCCGTATCTAATGGTACCCACTGAGTTAAAAGAGTTGAAGGTTTAGCTCCAAGAGTTGTTGGACAAGAAGTTTATCATGCAGAGTATCTCGCCTTAGGGTGCTCTGGTTTTGTTTGTGAAGAAGAATGACGGAACCCTTTAATTATGTATTGATTACCAACAACTCAATAAAGCAACAATCAAAAATAAGTATCCTCTCCCGAGCATTGATGATCATTTTGATCAACTTCAAGGGGGTAATGTGTTCTCAAAGATAAATTTGAGATCAGACTATCATCAACTAGAATCAAGGGTAATGATGTACACAAGACTGCATTTAGGACGCAGTATGGACACTATAAATTTCTACTAATGCCCTTTGGGTTGACGAATACTCCTGCAGCTTTCATAAATCTCATGAATCGAGTGTTTCATCTCTATCTCGATAAATTTGTCATAGTCTTTATCGACGATATCTTGGTATATTCCAAAAGTGATGAAAAACATTCCGAACATCCCCGAACCATGTTACAAACTCCTAAGGAGAATGAATTGTATGCCAAGTTCTCCAAATGCGAGTTTTGGCTGAGAGAGATTGGTTTCTTGGGGCATGTTATTTCTAAAGATGAGATTTTCGTAGATCCAAAGAAGATAGAAGTTATTCTGAAGTGGGAGCAATCTAAGAATATTACCGAGGTGAGAAGTTTTCTCGAATTAGTAGGGTATTATTGAATATTCATAAAAAGATTTTCGAAAATAGCAGCTCCGACGACAAATTTGACTTGGAAATGAGTCAAGTTCGAATGGGATGAAAAGTATGAGGATAGTTTCCAAGAGTTTAAGCGAACATTGACTTTTGCTCCTATCCTTGCTCTCCTTACTAGCAGTGACGGTAATTTTGTGGTATATAGTGACACCAGCAACCAAGGGTTGGGGTGCGTATTGATGCAAGACAATAGGATGATTACTCATGCCTCTCGCCAGCTAAAAAATTATGAAATAAACTATCCTACTCATAATTTGGAGCTAGCTGTCATTGTTTTTATTTTAAAGATTTGGTAGCATTATTTATATTAGGTTATTTGCAAGATATTTACCGACCACAAAAGATTGAAATACTCACTCATTCAGAAAGCGCTAAACTTAAGGCAACAAAGGTGGCTAGAACTAATCAAAAATTATGATTTGATGATTGATTACCATCCCGGGAAAGCAAATGTTGTTGCTGATATTTTAAGTCACAAATCTTCATCTTCGATATTCGAAGAGAGTTTTTATCTCTCATATTTAGTAGGATTTCGTACATTGGGAGTCGAGTTAGCCAGTGATGACAATGGTACACTTTTGGCCAAATTCGAGATACGACCAACCTTAGTAGACTGTTTTAAAGAGCTCCAAACCACTGATGAGGAGCTAAAGAGGATAGTAGAAAAGGTTCACAATGGTGAAAGTGGTGATTTCCATATTCGGAAGGATAGTATGGTGATGTATGGGAAAAGAGTATGTGTTCCCAAGAATGATGAATTTCGAAAGGCTATACTTGAAAAGGCACACTCTTCGACTTATGCTATGCATCCCAGAAACCCTAAAATATACAAAACCATCAAGGAAACTTATTGGTGGTTGGGATTGAAACGGGAAATAGCTGAATTTGTGGCAAGGTGCCTTGTGTGTTAACAAATCAAGGCCAAATATTAGAAACCGGCCAGAACAATTCAACCATTGCCTATATCCGAATAGAAATGGGAGCACATCACCATGGATTTCGTGGTGGGATTGCCACATACTTTGAACCGTCACAATACTATTTGGGTGATAGTTGACAAGTTCACTAAGTTAGCACATTTTCTTCCAATTCAGAATACCTACTCTTTGGAGAGATTAGTCAAATTGTATCTTGATGAGATTGTCTGATTTTACGAGGTTTCGGTAACGATTGTATCAGATTGTGATCTCCGATTCACATCTAGATTTTGGCCTAAACTACAAGAGTTCTTGGAAACCAAGCTGAAATTCAGCACTGCATTCTATCCACAAACTGATGGACAATCCGAGCATACAATGAGACATTGGAAGACATGCTGAGAGCATGTGTTATGAACTTTCAAGAATGTTGGGATAAATATCTTCCATTAATTGAATTTGCATACAACAGCTTTCAAGCCAGCATTTGGATGCCTCCCTATGAAGCCCTCAACGAAAGGAAATGTAGGACTCCATTATGTTGGGATGAAGTTAGAGAGCGAAAAATTGAAAGTGTGGAGTTAATTGAGACAACCATAGAAAAAGTGAAGTTGATTCGGACAATAATGAAGGCGGCTCAAGATGGACAAAAGAGCTACGCCGATAAAAGAATAACACCTTTGGAATTCGAGGTCGGAGACATGGTTTTCCTGAAAATATCACCTTGGAATGGTGTAATTCGATTCAGGAAAAGGGGCAAATTGAATCCTCATTACATTAGGCTTGAAATGATTGGAAATGTGGCATATCGATTGAAGTTGCCTCCAGATTTGGAAAAAATTCATGATGTATTCCATATCTCAATGCTAAAAAAGTATTTGTCATATCTCTCTCACATAATTGAAGTTCATCTGATAGCATTGAATCCAGACTTGAATTTCAAGGTACAACCAATGCAAATCCTTGATCGACAATTCAAGTAACTAAGAAATAAGAAAATCCTAATAGTGAAAGTGTTATGGAGGAATAACCAAGTGGAAGAACAAACTTGGGAAACTAAAGAGACAATGCGGAAGCAACACCCACAACTTTTTAATGTATAAATTTCAATTTAAATTTCAAGGACGAAATTTGCTTTTAGAAAGTTAAGTTTTATAATACCGAAATTCGGTATTAGAAAAAAAAATTATTTAATTACTGTGTAGAAGAAAAATGGAATGTAAAATGATTTTTGGACTTTAGATGAAATGATGAAAAGGATTTATAATTAAATTATATATATATGTATTGAACACATGAAGTGGCCTAGTGATAGAATTCTTTTTGGAGGAATTTTTGAACTTGAGGTCAATTCCCAATGGACACTTGATGAAAATGTGCAATTATGAAAATTTTGTGTGAGGCATTTGTGTAACTCATGGTGGAACCATGAGTGTGGAGAAGAAGAAGAAGCCAAGCTCATGGTGGAACCGTGAGGGAAAATAAAAGAATTAAAAAAAATGTGCACATTACTCATGCGGTGGAACCGCCTAGGGAGAGAACATGGGCATGCAGTGGAACCGTCGATAGAACCGCCCTAGGTGGAACCGTGCTGCCAAATGATCAAAATGCCCTCCAAACCACAATAAGATGGAAAGGGCAAAAAGGTGATTTCACATTTCCACTAACTTCAATTAACTCAAAATTTCATTTTTTGTTTCTCTTTGTTCGATTCATTTCCTCTCCACTACGAATGTGAACTCTCGCGTCTCCTCTCTCTGCATCCTCATCTCTCTCTATCACTATTGATTTCTCTCTCTAGAAATCAATTTGTGCTTTCATTAAATCATCCCTCCAAGTGTCGATCGTGTGGAAAAGTGGATTGAAAAATAAGGGAAAAAGAAAATCTAGGGTTTGTAAAGTTCAGTCTTCGGAATCCGACCTAACTCCAAAATCAAAGTAATCTCTTACCCTTAAGCTTGAATTTAGTGATTCTCATTGTAGATTTATATTTATTACTGAAAAATTTATGGAATTTCGTTGGTGAATCAAAAACCCTAAATCTATGAATAGTAAAAATTTGGGGAAAAATGGAAACGAGAATTCTATTTACATATAAATGAGGTACAGTTGATGAAATTAAAATGTACTATCATGAATTGGAGAAATTAGGGTTGTGTTAATTGGGAAAAATTGTCTGAAAATAGGAAAATCTAAAATAGTTGTGAATAGGAATTTTATAATGATGCAAATGACGACAAATTGATAAAATGAGAACAAAAACATGATAATATTCAAAATTAGGGTTTAAATAAAATTAGAAAAAATTTATAAACTCTTGAATTTGAGAAGAAATGACCTGAAAATTATTATTGTTGGTTTAGGATAATCAATTAGAATTTGAAAAGAGATTTCTTTGGAACTGATAATGTATAGGGAGTGAATACCCTCCTAAGAGGTGAATGGATGGTTTATTGTGTTTTGAATGAGTAAATTATTTTAAATTCTTTAATAAATAATTTTGAATGATTTTATATGTTTTATATAAATTTTTATGATCGTAGAATGTTTGAAAAGAAAATTTGAATTACATATGCATCTATTATATTTATAAATGAATGTGTGTCTTATATTAATGGATATTTAATTCATGAATGTCTTAATATGATTTTGGGAATTGCTTGTTGAAGTATGGCACACGAAATGTGATTTGGATATTTGTGAAGGGATCGTGCATGTGGTAAATGGTTACAGTCATTCCCTCTACAAAGCGACCCGACGGGGTTGTGTGGTTGGGGTTTAATTGTAAGGGAGGTAGTCGCGGTCTCTTCTCTACCACGTCGTATTATCCAAATTGCACCCCGATGAGGTATGAGTCAACGCCAAAGAATGGGGACTAATGTTGCGAAACAAATTGATTGAAAATCCATTGGCGGGATTTCGTCCGGGTTCGGTCAAATTTGAGACGATAGTGATTTTTTAGGAAGAGCTCATGATTATCGGAAAGTCTAAAATCTGTGGATGCATGTTTGTTTAAATTATTCTGATTTGTTGAGACTATTTTATATCCAAAGAGTTATATATGAAATATGTTTTGACTTCTCCACATTCACCTCTCATTTATGGACACAATCATGTCATTGCACTCCACTTACTGAGTATTCTCATACTCACCCCTGTCTTCTATATTTTTTCAGAAAAAGTCTAGGTGGGTGACGTCAATTTGGGGTCAGTAAAGACATTATTTTGTTGAATTTATATAGGTATTGATGATGTAGAGTCTATTTTTGGATTGATGTAGTATAACTCATGGAAGGAAACAATTATACTATTTTTTTTGTTTGGATTTGATTGATACTTGTCATATCTTTTGGGATAAGTATTGATAGAATCTATACTTGGTTGTTGTGAAACTTGTTTAATTTTGTTTAAAAATTGACTTTTGCAAAATTTATTGTTTTATTGGGATATTTGAATTTTATGGTGAATTTTGACATATTTGGAGTTTATGAAAGTTTTATTAAGAATTTTTTGATCGGTCGGGATGGCCTTATACATGCATTGTATCATTGATTGGCTAGGTTGGGTTTATGGATACTTGTTGTGATAGAATAGATTGGGATGGTCCTTTAAATATTGTTAAGTTGTTTTAAAACAGGTTGAACGTATTGCGATATCTCGATATATAGGGAGGTTCTACCTGTATATCGAGATAACCCGACAGTTATCGCGTGCTTGAGTCGAAAGTCAGGACATGACATATTTTATTTTTTATATTTTTTTAAATTCTACCTTTTATTATTTATTTATTAGATTGTCAGAAATATCTCTAATTAACTTCCTATCACGCCGGTCTTAACCGAATATGTTTACTTTTGATCTGTCAAATGTGACATTTACACCAAACTTGACCTCGATTGACTTAAATGATAACTAGATCGCCGGAAATCTACCGGTGCAATTGACCACCTTGAATTTGCAGTATATAAATATAAGTTATAACAAACTTTGCGGTCAAATTCCGGTTGGTGGGAAGTTGGAGACTTTTAGCATTTATGAGTATTTTCATAACAAGTGCTTGTGCGGTTCGCCCTTGCCGGAGTGTAAGTGAGGGAATTTCATGTGGGCTCCTGTTTGGTTGTACTATATTTTTCAATAATTTGGCGCCAGCAATACAAGGAAGAAATAAAAAAATGGGCGTTTCATTTAGATATATTACTTGTTTTGTTGTATTCAAAGACCTCTTGTGTACTTCATCTGTACGAGTGAATGGTTTGAATTTCACTGCATAATGTCTCTCATGAACTAGAATTTGGTATCAAACGACGCACAAGTATGACCTATTGAGAAGATAAAACGATTGAACTTTTGGAGGACAAACCAATTATCTAAAAAGGAAATTATTTTTATTTTAGAGCATTTAATTCTTAATTAATTCACTTGATTTTTAAATTTTTATATCTTTTTATAAATTTTTGGATTGAATTGGATTATTTTCTAAAGGATAATTGTGTGTGACTACTTTATAATGCATACTCGCTATGTGCCATTTATGATATTTATCAAAATTATTGAGCTTAGAAATATGAAATTTTACCCATGATTAGATTTTCGCGTTGGAGAAGCGAATGGCGAAAAGTGCAGATGATTGTGCTGGAATTGGAAGCAATTAATGCAAATATTTGACGATAAGATAATCACTGAAATTATCTCAAAGAAATTTTGTTTAAATAAAATTTCGTTAATTAAATTAAATGACACATACAATATTTAATTCAAAGGAATTGGCAAAAATAGCCAGAAATCAGGAATAAGAGTGGTCAATAACGGGGGCTTCTTAAATCCTAAACTAGTATTTAGTACTATCTCTCTTCACTCCATCTAGCTAGGGAAGACTCTGAAACAATGTAAGTCTTAAGCTAATCTATATTTTAATCCATATATAACTTCCCTAGTAAAAGCTTTCCTTAGTTAAACCTATTTGCCAGCCGGGATCTTGACCCGAATGTTGTGGTGCTGACAAGATTTAGTCAGCTGTACACATGAGAATGAGATCGTGTCATCAATTCGAATGTAAAAACTTGTTTTCTTATCCAAAGTGATGAGAATGTAATTCACGTAAGTGGGTGGGTGGCTTTCTGTAAGGATAAGACAACAGGCTTCGGCCTACAATGGATAATTGAAGTATTTTAAAGCATCACCCTTTTCTTGTTATTGAAAATCATATCACCTCCGACCCTTTCATAGCATAAACAACAAGGAAAGTCAGAGGAAGAAACTAGTACAATTATGGAAACTAATAGCTCAGAGCAGAAAGCATGATGAGATTTTTCCAAGTTTCAATAGAAAATATACTTTTTTTGACCTTAAACTAAGTATGGTTTCCAGTTCAGGTATATGGCTAAATTCAGGTCAAAGGTGTAACGGAGAGTCTAAAAGAGTTACCAGCCTTGTGTCATTGTAGCAAGTTAAGGACATGGCAACTAGCAGAAGAGCAATAGATGGCTTTGCAATTATATCATCAGATCAGTGCAATCACTTGCAGGAGTAGTTATCTGAAGGACCCAATTGGACCCAATAGATGGCTAGAGCAACTGATCAAAGGAACTCGACTTTTGGGTGAGTGAGGGGCAAGACGATATAATCAACAAGAAAATCAAGCTAATGTCAAACTGAGGCTCCTTAAATAGCATCATATATATATATATATATATATATATATATATAGAAAGCATTGGGAAGACAGCATGATTGATAATAGGTAAGATCTTCACAAATTGAGACAGTTATTGTGAGGGCAGCTCAGTGCATGTGGATCTTACAATTGCAACATTTGGGAGGATAAGATGCATAGAATCAAAAAAAAAAAAAAAAGAGTCCTGCGGTTCCAAACTTACCGCTTGAATGCAGACAAGAAAAATGTCTTGAAAGTTTGTACTATTTTTGCTGTTAATCGCAACAAATACACTTGTATTGTACCTCGCTAAAAACCTGGGAAGTTAACAAGTGGTACAAAAGACAAGTCACAGCCCCCCTCCCTTATCTCTAATTTTTCTGAGGCCTTTTTTTTGGGGGGCGGGGGAGTGTTCATTTGTGTGCACTTTACAGCTTGGAGAGTATTAGAGGTGAAGAAGAAATTCAATTTACAGTGTCTTCTTAGCTTGTGATCCCAATGTTCCAAGGGAGACTCTTTCCATGGCAGTCTGTTGAGGCCATCAACTATTGCCTTTCGGAACTTGCCATTGTGCAGAAGGAATGATGAGACATGCCCTCCAGTAAACCACCTTACCCCAGACCCTGGTCAAGCCTTTTGAAGCTCAAGGACCGAGTGGTTTGGGATGTATCTGTCATCCTGAAACCAAGATTGTTCTTATTCCAAGTGCAGATAACTATGGGCTGATGGAAAGAGAAATGGTTTCATACTGGTTTCACAAGCTAACTTACAAACCACTTCAGCACTATAAAAGTAAAAATAGATCAGTTTATATAAAATTTGTATTATTTTGTTTAATACATGTTTAATGTTTTTATTATAGAGTTTTTTTGTTTTAGCCCCAAGAAAAAACTCCGTCCCTGGCTGGTGTTGCTTATTTTACGGTTTAAGATTAACCTCAGGTTTAAATGTCCTTTTTGTTGCACAGAATATCTATTTAAAATGGTTGTGCTGGTTGCTCCCATGATGAACTTGGAACAAGTCTGTACATACATTGCATAAAGTACAGGTAAGAAATTCAGCACCCTTTTCCTTTGTATAACAATTGCATAACACAAAGCTGTGGCTCTTTTAGTGTGTCTCATAAATCATACATGGATAAATTGGCCCTGGCAACTGGGGAGCAAACCAATGGATGAGCCCTTGGAAGGGTGATCCCAGGTCCCTCTTCCATGTCAACAGTACCATTCCCTTCCACCTTCCAATCAAAACACTGAATCATACTAGAAAGAGTAGTCTGAATGATTTGTAATGCTAGTGAAATTCCAGGGCAGCCTCTTCTTCCGCTTCCAAATGGTATGAGATGAAAATGCTGTCCTCTCACATCTAACTGGTTCTTTCCACTTCCCGCCTCCACAAGAAATCTCTCTGGACGGAACTCTAGGGGTTTTTCCCAGTGTTTTGGATCCCTACCAATAGACCAAGCATTAACAAAGAGCCTGGTCCTCGCAGGAATTTCATAACCTGCTATATTGCAGGATTCAGATGACTCTCGAAGAATTATTGGGCCACTAGGATGAAGCCTTAGTGTTTCTTTCACAATAGCTTGGAGGTAGGGAAGGTTCACAACATCCGATTCTTCAACTAATCTAGTTTGCCCAATTACAGAATCAATCTCTTCTTGTGCTTTCTTCATGATATTTGGATGATTGATTAGTTCCGCCAGTGCCCACTCTGTTGTTATGGCAGATGTGTCAGTTCCGGCCACAAAAATATCCTGCACAAATTACAAATGGTTAATCTACTTTTAATTCTGGGTCAAATGATGATATTGAGCCACACATTGCTACTAACCCCCCCCCCCCAAAAAAAAAGAAAAAGAAAACCTTGTACCAGCATGATTTGATGCAAACACCTCTTGATACAACCTCAAGGGTCTCTACCAGCTACACACACGGCCTCCATGATGGTTAATCTGTTTAATAGCTTATGACACGATGTTCACAAATTTGTTATTTTTCTGCATATCAACAAGAGTTTGTGTGTTGCATGGTGTTGATTATGTTACTCCTACTCATGGCTGTTTCCACTAAAAATGAAATTTCTCTTTCACTGCGTCATGAGAAATAGAATCAGATTGTAGGGATTTGCTGATCTATTTTGGTGAGGCTAATAAGTAATTTGCAATAGACATGTTTTTACTCCTTGAAGCTTTTATGAGGACATGAAATGTCAAGAAGTCAGTAGCTAGCTAGGCCACGTCTGGTGCAGTCTAATCCAGATGCTCTACCTGATTATTGACTTGGTTAATTAACTGCTGTTCTGTTTTGCGATTATTGTGAAAAAGCAAACTTTTTGGAAGAGGCCGTCTTGTAACTGCTAATGAACGATGCATCACTGCAATTCTAAGCGAGGGACATAAAATGGTTTTGTTTGACTTGAAGCAAGATGAGGTTTCATGGTGATACCAAAGAACTTTTTTTTTTTTTTGGCATAGCACCACATGCAGCTAAGTGCTCATCAGGTATCTACTACGTTTGAAAAGGCTATTTCAAGTTGAATAATTAGGATGTAAATTGACCATGTGAAAAAATTTTCTCATTCCTTACTACAGTAGTGACTTTCTATTGGTGTTCAATTACCAGAAAATTAGACAGAATGAAAGACATTACCAGGATGAAGGCCTTGATGTTCTCCACAGTCAATCTCATATCAGAGGCTTTATCTTCTGAAATATCCAGTAAGATATCAAGTAAATCCTTGGACTTCTCATCTTGATCACCCATCTTCTTCTTCCTACTTGCATCTTCATGTTCTTTAATAATTCTCTCCATCATGGCATCGAACCTATCACGTACTTCCTTGAGCCTCTTCTTAAATCCCTGCAAATCCAAGTTCTTGCAAAACCCTACGTAATCTGACAAATTAAACTTCCCTGTGAGCTTAGTTGTTTCTTGCACCAACTTCCTTATGTCACCTGCCCCTTCACTCTCTGTACACCTTTGGCTCATGGTCATTCTGGATATGACATTGTTTGTCAGGCTCATAAGCTCTCCGCCAATATCAACTGCCTCACCCGCTTTAGCCTTTTTAGTTAGGAACTGCAACAATCTTCGAATCTCATCTTGCCTAACAGGAAGGAGCATGTTCAATGTTCTACCACCGAGAAGTTCGGTCATGCAAAGCTTTTTCATGAACTTCCAGTAGGGGCCGTAAGGAGAAAAGAAGAAATCTTGGCTGCCATATGTGACGTAATCAACTGCAACTGATTGAGGTCTGTCAGAGAAGGAAGTTTCATGAGTTTTCAGCAACTCCTTTGCCATTTCTGCTGAGGAAGCAACCAGGCAAGGGACAGAACCAAGAAAGATGTACATTAAGGAGCCATAGCGTTGTGAGAGCTTATGAAGGGCTTGGTGAGGTAGTGGGGCAAGAAGGTGGAGATGCCCGAGGATTGGTAGGGCTAGTGGGCTAGGGGGAAGGCGAATCTTCGTTTTGGGTCGGGCAAAAATGGCTCTCATTACAATGGTTGAAATCAGCCAGATCAAGAAGAGAACGATATAGCCTTGAAAGTCTGCCATTATTTGGATTCTAGGAGAATTCAGAATAAGGTGTTAATGCGAGAAGGATGTAACTATTTAAGAGCAAATAGTCGGTAATAACTAAGAGCATCAGCTAAGACGTAGTCAACTCTTCTGGTTATATTTAATTTTTCAATACTTTAATCTGATAAGTGCATTCCCTTAAAATGACTTTAGTGTGTTGAATATAATTGCACAAATTAGGACTGATTTGGAAATAAGATTGAAAACATCAATTGCCTGCAAGACATCTTTTTCTGCTGTGTCCTCGTTTGAGTTGCTATCAAGTGAATAAGATTGCTAAATACGGCAGGAATTTTCTCATCTCAAAGGGACAACGGGTTGGCCATACTTCATGCAAATGCCAATCTATATGTTGACAAAACAATTCCATTTATAATTTGTTCTTTGTCTTAATCTTGGTGGCATGACATCAATTCAAGTCATCGTTGTTAACGGTTTGGTCTCTCTCTAGTATATTGCTCCAGGTTTCAATCTCATGTGCTTGGCTCTGCTTGCTGAGAAACCACTTCCCCAATGCTGGGTCCAAACAGAACCAACAACTTATGACTTCATTTCTTTGGGATTGGAACCTGAATACCTTTATTGGCTCAATGTGAAACTGAAAGTGAGGGCAATCTCTCCAAGGACAAAATAGAGAACAGTACAAGCATTAGATTCATAAAAAATAGATATTATTTTGTTACGAATTCCACGTTGGATCCAAAAAAAAAAAAAAAAAAAATCATTCAAATATTTAAATCCAAGAGACTCTCTCACTCAATAGGTCAATCTTTTGAGTTGGGTTTTTGTATTGGGATTGAGTCCATCACATGAATCCATGACAAATTAGTGAACCCATGACAAATTGTTATAAGTGTCACGCCTCGACCCGCATATCTGAGTACGTGACAACCGTCGCATAATCTAGAAGTACGTGTTACCGCCAACACGCACCCTAAGGTCCTGCAATACTATAATAATATCGCATCACATTAAGGGAATCCGATTTACAAAATACTTGAACTTAAAATAACCAAATAGTAACTTATCATTTAACATTCCAAAATACGAATTTAAAAATATAAGCTTAAGAGTAAGAAACACATGTATATAAAATATTATACAAAAAGAGTTTAAAAAAAAACGTCCTCCAATGGATCTAACTAGATGTCTCCAAAATATCCACAACTAGAATGGATCAATACAGACGGTCGGTCCCGGACGGCTCTTTTCTTTGGCTTGATCTAGCTACCGATAAAATGACGTTGTTTCTACACTTTCTCTAAAAAGGATAAGAAGAGGGGTGAGTATAGGAATCTCCAGTGAGTGGAGTGGAATAGTATAGCTGTGTAAGTGAGTGAGTGGTGAGTGTGGAATGTCAAACAACATCTTCAAAATATATTTACGTTCCAATAAAGTATTAAGTGATCAACCAAATATTTATATCGAGAGTCATGACTTTTTCCAGAACACAATCTACACTTTTCCATCTTATGGGGTTTACCTCAAAACCTCTCAACCGATGGCTTGGTTCGGACCATCCGGTGGAACCGTCAAGGGGTTTTTATTATCATCAGTCATAAAATATCAACCATGATCTTGGCGTTAGCTCGCGCTCTCTTCGGAGGTGCAACTGAATAGCCCCGAAATGGACAGAAGAGGTGTCTTCCAGTCCGACCACCTCCCTGTCTACCAACAACAACAATGCCCTCTCCACGTTGCCCCGTCGGACCACACCGTGTAGGAAAGGACTATAGTCATTTGAGGGTTCAGGCTTATACCCTAAACCACTACATGTACCATGGGGGCTCAGACTCATACCCCAAAGCCAATACATAAATCATTTTTCAAATATCACATCATGTACCATATAAATCATCTCATAAATCCAGCAACATTATTCCTAGGAAAATTTAGCAAGTCTCAAAATATATTAACAAGTACGTAAATCTTATGGCTCAAACAAAACACATTTTTAGGGACACTCCACAATCACAAAACATTTTATAAAATCAAATTAAGAAAATTATTTTAGAAAATCATGAAAAAATCATTTCTCATTCACAAACACAACAAACCGTCCACTCACAGTTCTTAAGGAGGGTAGTCACTCCCAGATCTGTCCACGGCAAAGGTCCTGTCATGAGCTGCCTGTCCAAACCCTTGATTTGTCTCCAAAGATCCTTTCAATTTGGGTCATACCAAAACCCTTGATTTCTCTTTCTTTGTGACATCACTAAACCCTTGGACTTTTCTTAAGATTCAAGACTAGGATCAATCTTTGGAGAGTTCATATGTCGTTTGGAGCTTTTGATCTAGAGACTTGATGTAGATCGATTAGGTTTTGGAAGAGAAGAGAAAAGAGAAAAAGAAAGAAAGGAGAATACTTTAGAGAGAAATGAGAAATGTCTTTTCGTAGGTTCTAGAATCTTATTCATCTTTTTATCATCAACTCATTTTTAATATTTGTCTAGTGGCTCTCATCCATATTCTATTTGCACAAAATGCCAAATTCCCCTTTTGAGTTATTAGGAAGGTCGATAGTTTTAAACATTTAAGGTCTTTCTCCTGTGAAGCAAATGTATTCGGTGACGGACAAGAAATTGTTGAAATTAAGGATATAGATTTGTAGAAAATAAATTTGACTTATTGAAATCTTAGAACATTCAAAAATATAAAATATAATATAATTTAGGTATATTACAATTAAAGGTTTCAAGTGGCTTGGTGGTGAAATTACTTTTTGGTTATCTCAAATGTCATGAGATCAATTCCTCTTGCTTGCAAGTCACGTGGGAAATGGAGAATTTTACAAGATACTGCAAGTGACCACCACCGAATGGTGAAATGGGAAATGTGAAGGAAGATTGTTGAAGTGTTCGGTACAATCGAAGGGAAATTGCAGCGAACAAGGTAAGTAAAATGGAAAGTTCAAGTCATGACCAAAGAGCAATATTGTGGAAGTGTTGATTGAAGGCAATTGAATTCTCAACAAAACCGAGTGACGTCCAGCAATTTCAAGTCTTCAAGCAAGTAAATTTCAAGTCTTTAGCTGTTCGGTCAAGTGGATGAGGTGGAATTGACCGATGGCAAGGGTTGTAAGTTATCTTGAATTCTCAATAGCAACAGCTAGTAAAGTACCAATGATAACATGCACCGAAGGATGATAGCACCAAAGGACAAATAGGTACTGATTGTGTAAATGTGCCAAGAAGTTGATTGGAAGGAAATGTTGAATAACAACTAATTTGAAACACTGAAAAAGAACAATAGTGTTCGGTCAATGTGTTGTTCGGTCAAATGGAAGTGGACTGAAGAGGAAATTGCATGTGCCAATGGAGTTTGTCGAAATTGCAAATTCAGGTGTACAGTAATATACCAATAGTGTGATTGTTTCAATACCGAACAAGTAAGACAGAACAAAGTATCGATGGGAAAATAATTGGATACAAAAGTGTACTGGCAGGTGTACAAAATGAGAGATTATAAGTTCTATTTTTCACTATACACTAGAAGTCTCACAATTTCAATACCGATGGGTTCTCATAATACTGACAGGAGTCTCAATACCAACAGGTGACTAGATGACCAATAGGAGTTTAGGAACTTATTACCAACAGAGAAATAGTGCACCGATGGACTATAAATTCCATGCTACGACCAAGAAATAATATCGATGGGGTTTTCACTTGTAAAATAGCAGATGGTCATTATCGACTACCTATATAAAATCCAAAAAACTGTTCAACATAATACTAAAACTCTACTGAGCACTGAATATTTAAAATTCACCAAGTATCGATTACCGAATATTCAAGTAACTGATGACTCTAGTGTCGGTAATTTAGAAATTTTAAATCCATCGGCTAAGTATTTAAAGAATTTCTTACCATTCTAAATGACAAAAATTCACATTTTTATTCCCAATAATTATTTTTTCATATTTTCATAAATATAAAAAATTTTTAATAGTCCATTTAGGTGTAACACTGCAATCTGGACTTATCCGGTGTTACAATGAGAGCCTCCAGTCCAATATGAAAAAGGATTACCTTGAAGAGGGCTACCTGGTGCTTGATAAGGTTTTGAGTGAGAACCATCCAAAGGGAAAAATGGTGTAATGGCTAGTAAGGCTACTGTCAATAGGGTGTAATGGCTAGTAAGGCTGTTGCTGATACAGTACTAACAGTAACAAGCTATAGCAGTTAGTAGAGCAACTGTAGATACAAAACTAGTGGTTGTAACAAGCTCAAACTACTAGAGGAATTGAGATCAGTTAGTTAGGTAGAATACCAACTTCATGTAGTTAGAGTAGTTGTAGAATAGCCCAATGTATTGTACATATGAAGCTGTAATGATTTAGACAAGAGATAGGAATAAAGAATGCAAGTTTTCTCCTCTCTTTCTCTCTAATCTCTCTCTCTTTCTCTTGTCTATAACTTCTTTCTCTCTTCTCTTCCTTCTTCCTTCTTCCTTCTTTCGCTTCTACTCTCTCTCTGATAAGTTTCTTCATTCTATACTCTATCTACTGTCTGCCTTACAATTGTCAGACATTTCTTTATATGCATACTTTGTAACTCTGCTAAGAACTCTTCTTCGAGTGGGACTATGACAAAGTGGTATCAGAGTATATGACCCTCTGCAAACGAGTGAAGGAAATAGTGAAGGGGACCCAATTCAAGGCTATCGACGAACAACTCAAGAAGCAAGAAACAAAAATACAGGAAAATTACATTGAGTTAGGATGAAGATTGGATGAACAATTGCTAAAATTAAAGGAGCAATCACAGAGGATGGAGGCTTACATGGCCACCATGGATGCTCGATATGCGAACATATTAAAGTTGTTAAATAAGGATAAACAGGAGAAGCAAGCTAGTGACAAGTTCGTTCAATCTCCCATTCTACTTACACCAGTTGAAGGAAGACTGAAAATAGAAATAGGATTTCACTTGGTCGAGAAAGACTCAATGGTATGTGGAATGACACAAAACCCTCCTCGAATAGAATTGCCATTGTTCACAGGAGAAAATCCCAAAATTTGGCTAAGAAAGTGTAACAAGTTTTTTGCTATCAATCAAATACCCAAGCATACCTGGATAGATACAATTGAAATGTATCTTGAAGGTCAAGCCGAAGTATGGTTTCAAGAGGTGAAGTTAACCAAACAGGAGATATTTTGGAAAGAGTTTTCTCAACTCCTAAACCAGCGCTTTGAGGCAAAAGGTATGCAAAACGAAATTGAAGAATTCAACAAGTTTCAACAACATGGTTCCATAGCAGAATATCAGACCAAGTTTGAAGAACTATGGTCAATTATGTTTTAGAAGAACCCAAAATTAACGGAATCTTACTTTATTTCCAACTTCATCAGTGGTGTGAAAGAAGAAATAAATCCCATGTTAAGAATGCTCAAACCAACTTCCCTCCTTTAAGCCTTCAAAATAACCACTTTCCAAGGACAATCTTTAGAGGTGGCCAAACACAAGAAGGTGAATTCAAACAAAATGGCATCAAGGGGAAAGTGGAATGGGGACTAAGAACCTGGGATCATCAACAAACTCCTTCAAGAACACTTTCAGCAAAGGAAAAGGATAGACAAATGGTACTAAACAAGCAGACAGAATGCCCAAAGTTTCTTCCCAAGAGATGCAATTCCGAAGAGTCAATAATCTCTACTTCAATTGTATAGAAAAATTCACTCAAGGGCACCTATGTTGATTCAAGAACCTCAACCTAATCATAGCTACGGAGGAGGACAAGGAAAACACAAAAGGTACAGTAGTCAATAAGCAACTAAATGATGAAATAGTTGAGGTACCATTATGTGCTTTCTCTAGTTCACTAAGTAGAAAAACTATAGTTCTGCAAGGAACTTTAAGTGGGATGGTTGTATCAATATTAGTTAATACTGGCAGATCCAACAGCTTTTTAAACCAAATAGTGGTGGAAGAGCTTAATATGCAGATTGAAGAGGTTAAACCTTTACATGCCTTACTTGTAGATGGGAGCCAAGTAAGTAGTTTTAACCAAGTCAGAGGAGTTAAATAGAGTATACATGGGTATAATTTTTCCTTTGACTTAAGAGACATCAAATTAGGAGACTGAGACATTATTCCAGAGATGGACTAGATATTTAATTTCAATCCCATTACATTTGACTTTAAGCTACTGCAAGTCATATTGGCCAGTGCAGAAAGGGAGGTAGTTCTGATAGGCCAAGCAAAGGGTTCTAGGATGAAATTGGTGAGAGGGAAAAACATAAAGAAATTCTGAGAACAACAATTGTTGAGCAGTGTTTCCTTCTCCATCACTGTAGAAAATGACAATTTGAGGATATGTTTTCCATTCCAAAATCACTACCCCAGAAAGAACTCTTGACCATTCTATTCCCCTCAAATCAGGAGCACAACCATTCAAACTTAGACCCTATGGATACCCACATTCCTAGAAGACTGAAATTAAAAAACAAATTCAAGACATGTTGAACACAGGGATCATCAAACATAGCTCTAGTCCATTTGCTTCCCCAATATTATCAGTTAAAAAAAAAAAAGGATAGTATTTGGAGATTTTGTGTGCACTACAGACAACTTAACACCATGACCATTAAGGACAGGTATCTCATTCCAAATATTGATGAATTACTTGATAAACTATATGGATTCAAATTGTTTTCAAAAATAGATCTGAGAGCAGGTTGTCATTAAATTAGAGTCAAGTCCAAGGATGTGGAAAAGACTGCTTTTCAAATACATCATCGTCATTTTGAATTCATAGTTATATCCTTTGGCTTAACAAATGCTCCAGCCACATTCCAGTCCTTAATGAATCAAATATTCCAACCATTTCTCAAAAAATTTGTCTTAGTATTTTTTGATGATATACTCATCTACAGTCCAGACCTTTCAACCTATATTTTGCACTTGAAAAATGTCCTTCTAACTCTCAGGCAATACCAATTGTTTGCAAAACACTCTAAGTGTACATTTGGCCATTCACAAGTAGGGTACTTAGGCCACATTGTATTTAACTCAAGTGTTAACATGGATTCCTAGAAAATTGAGTGTATTATGTCTTGGCCAAAACCATCTTCTGTTAAGGATCTCAGATGTTTTTTGGGATTAATAGGTTACTACAAGAGATTTGTTAAAGACTACGGCATATTCACAAAACCCCTGAATGATCTCCTTCGAAAGAATAGTTTTTCTTGGACTGATGAAGATGACAGATCTTTTCAGAGGCTTCACCTGTTATGAAGCTACCTGATTTCTCAAAACCCTTTGTAATAGAAACTGATGCTTGCTCAAGTGGTTGGGGGTTGTGCTGATACAAGAAGAGCACCCAATTGTTTATCTAAGCAAAGCATTATGAGCAAAAAATCAAGGTCTGTCCATGTATGAAAAGAAATTGATGGTTGTAACTATGGCAGTAACAAAATGGAAACATTATTTCTTGGGCTATCATTTTATTGTAAAAACAGACCACCAAAATTTGAAATATCTTCTGGAATAAAAGTTCACCAGCACTTTACAGCATAGATGGCTAACAAAACTCCTAGGATTGGACTATGAGATTCAATACAAGAAATGTACGAAAAACAAGGCTACTGATACATTGTCGAGAAAAGGGTTATCTGAGGAACAACAGCAAGATGGAGAGGTAATAGCTATATCCATGATTCAACCATTGTAGATACAAGAGATAATTCAAAGTTGTACAAAAGATGAGGAATGTCAGAAGCTTAGAGCATAATTGGTAATAGAACCAGAAAGGAAAACAAACTTTCAATATAATGATGGAATTCTCAAGTTCAAGAAGAGAATTTATAGAGGGACCGATTATCAGTTGAGAACTTGAATAATGGAGCAAATGCATAGTTCAACTATGAGAGGTCACTCAGGTCAGCAAGGTATACTGAAAAGGATAAAGACCATATTCTATTGGCCCTCAATAAAAGTAGCAGTAACTCAATTTGTGCAAGAATGTATTGTATGCCAGAGAAATAAACATGAAAATATACCCTACCCAAGGTTATTTCAACCACTACCTATACCTACTCAAGCATGGTCACAAATAAGCATGGACTTTATTGAAGACCTTCCTGAATCACATGGTTTTGATACCATTTTGGTGGTCATTGACAGACTCACGAAATTCAGTCACTTTATAGCTTTAAAACATCCTTACACTGCTTTAAAAGTTGCTGAAATGTTTATGGAATATGTGTTTAAATTACGTGGATTACCTAACTCTATGGTTTCAGACATGTTAGAGTATTTACAAGTCTCTTTTGGCAAGAATTGTTCAAAATAGTGGTTACCCAGCTGAATTTTAGTAGCACATATCATCCACAGTCAGATGGACAAAGTGAGAGACTTATCCAATATGTGAAATGTTACCTTAGTTGTGTGATAGCTGACAGACCAAGAGTATGGAGGCAATGGTTAAGTTTGGCGAAATGGTGGTACAATACAAATTTTCATTCTAGCCTCTGGATGACCCCTTTTGAAGCCTCGTATGGGTACAAACCTAGAACCATACCTAAGGGGCCTTATTGGGATACTCCTAACCTAACTGTTGAGGATTTTGTGAAGAATAGATGGACTATGTTTCAAATTCTCAGAGATCATTTGGCTCGAGCACAAAACAGAATGAAGATTTATGCATACATGAGAAGAACTAAAAGAGAGTTTCAAGTTGGGGACTTTGTCTACCTCAAACTCCAACCTTATAGACAGCAATCAATAGAACTCAGAAAGCAACTTAAACTCTCTTCTAAATTCTATGGACCCTTTCCTATAATTGCAAAAATTGGTAAGGTTGCAAATCGATTATAGCTACCACAGGGCTTAAAAGTCCATCTGGTGTTTCATGTCTCACTCCTCAAAGAGAAAGTAGGTCCTAATACAGAAGTCATGTCCAACCTTCCCTTAGTTGGATCAAATAAACAAACCTTGGTAGAGCTAGATGCAGTGTTGAAAAGAAGAATGATAAGGAGAAATAATGAACCTGTCACACAATGGTTGTAAGATGGGTTAATTTCAGCCCTGAAGAGTCAACTTGGGAAGACATAAGCTTCATCAAGGCTCAATTTCCAACTTTTACTCCTTAAGGACAAGGAGATTTTAAAGGGCGAGGGAATGTAATGGCTAGTAGGGCTGCTGCTGATACAGGACCAACAGTAACAAGCTGCAATAGTTAGTACAGCAACTGCAGATGCAAAACTAGTGGTTATAACAAGCTCAAACTATCAAAGGAACTAAGATCAGTTAGGTGGAATACCAACTTCATGTAGTTAGAATTAGTTTGAGTAGTTGCATAATAGCCCAATGTATTGTACATATAAAACTGTAATGATTCAGACAAGAGGCAGGAATAAAGAATGCAAGTTTTCTCCTCCCTTTCTCTCTAATCTCTCTCTCACATCTGTAACTTCTTTCTCTCTTCTCTTCCTTCTTCCTTCTTCCTTCTTCCTTCCTTCTCTTCTATTCTTTCTCTCTAATAAGTTTATCTCATATAAAATCACGTATAACATTCATTCCATATTCCATCTACTATCTGTCTTACAATTGTCAGACATTTCTTTGTAAGCATACTCTATAAAAGGTATATTTCCACTCTACTGAGAATTCTTCTTTAAGTGGGACTGAGTGAGAGCCGTGTCGGAGTGAGAGCCATCCAAAGAGAAAAGGGTTACCTGATGTCGGAGTGAGAGCCGTCCAAAGGGACAAATGGTTACCTAGTGCTGTGAAGAATTCAAGGTGAGAGCCGTTCGTAAACGTCCAGTTTCTCAAGAAGTGGGCAACGTTACGAATCAGACATTAGATCCACACCAAAAAAAAAAAAAAAAAAAAATTATAGAAGTACTTAAGTCCAAAAGACTCTCTCACATAATAGGTTGATTTTTTGAGTTGAGTTCTCCTATTGGATTTGAATCTATCACATGAATTCGTGACAAATTAGTGGGCCCATGACACATTTCTCATTGACTTGGTCTTCCTTCGAACCCTCTCCTTATTTGGTTTTAATTTAGTCGGCCTGAAACTGTTCATATGCTAGCATATTTTTTAGTTGGTGGGGAAAGGCTGAAATTTTTTTTCTATTTTTCTGATCATATGCAAGCATATTTTTTAATTGGTTTTAATTTAATCAAGCCCTCTCCTTCCAGCCCTCTCCTTTGCCATACATGTTCTTTGCGGAATTTATGGAATCTTGAACCATTCAAATGCCTAATTATGTAACTGAAACAGAAGATCAAACTGAGAAGACAAAGCAAAAGCTCGTTACCAGCTCATATTGAGTCGGCTCCTATTGGGCAAAAAGAGCCTGTAAGATCTCTCACATTGAGAACGTGCCTTTTGAATTTGTCTACTATCTCATCTTCATGATAAATGCCATGGATCTGCCAACCCAGATATCTGTCCCCCTTGACATTTAATAATATTCATCTCCTCATTTTGTCAGCTTCCCAAATAATGGTTATCAGGACTTCCTTTACAGAAATCAACCCGATAAATTCCCCCAGATAAGGTGATCCTGATGGTTTAATTTATAGCATTAACCCATTTTTTATTCCATGTCCTGTGTCATTTCTCAGGCAGGGGCATCATCACCTGTTACCCTTAATACATTCATGGTAAAACAGTTATTCTTCTTGTACTGTCGTGTTCCCAAGTACTGTAGGTCTCGTTATACGGAGAGAAGAAAAAGAAAGTCATTTTTTCTTCAAACAACAGGATTCCCTAACTTGATTAAGTACTCCAATACAACAAGCATATTTATATGACTACAAACATGCCAAACACAGGGTAGCGAGTTGAATCACAGTCATGTATCAAACTTGACCTCAGTACCTTCCTAATCTCTTCCTATACTCTTGCTTTACACTGAGATTGCTGCTTGGTCTTTCGAAAATATTTTATATGATTGCAGTTGGAAATTTTTTAAAATTCTGAGGCACAAATTGCAAGTTGCAAGCATAGGATGGTAGTACAACAGAACCTGACCAAAGCATACATACTGAATCAAAATGATTGACACCCTCCAAGAGCTTGGAAGGAACGAAAAACCAAGAGTAACATTTCATGCTTAAAACTTAAATGGCAAGCACAATTGACACTCGATATTAATTACTCTTGCTCTTTCTGTGGCCGATATCTTGCTATTTCCTTTTGATTAGCTATACTCACGATGCATGTGTGGCTCATGTCATCCTGGATAGCATACTTTGTCTCTTGTCATTTCCAAAGAGCCCAAGAGCCTATCCAACTACATTCATGTGAGTTATGCAGTGTTTTACCTACCTTGTTTGCCTTTTGTCTTGCATTAAATTGCAGCAGCAAAAGAAAAGGACAAAGTGCCATTGGAGTGGAAGAAGACACTGCCTGAAGGGAGAAATGCAAGACTTCACATCAGCCGCAGAATAATTTGTTCCAACCTAGGTGTATGTCATATACCAGTCTTGAGCAAATGATCATGGCTGATTCAAACGGTTTATTGTGCTTCTGATTTTCCAGGGATTCTAATGTTCCCTGCTAAAACATACATAAATTCATGTAGCCTCATGCTATGTTTTGGGGAAGACTCCAATCACTGTTGTCAAGGAAGAATCATGAAATGCTAAAGAGCAATTTTATTTCATTAAAAAGGTACAAGTGACATGATAGAATGAGCTGATAACAAGCAAAAAGGTCTTTACAATAGAAAGCAGAGCATCAAACTACACTGCAGTGCAGTGGCACAAAATCCAGGAAAAATACAGTTTAGGATATTTAATGGTGACAGTTTTAATGTAAGCAATTTTTTATCAAATTTCCCCATTTGAACTTTTGTCGTTCAAAACATTTTTTGGGACCTATATTAGATCAAAACTACCACATAGGAATAGAAAGTCGAGCAGAGTTCAAAATCAGATGCAGCTGCAATATGTGGGTCAATAAGGCCTCACTGTCCCCTTTAGATTAACAGCATTAACCAATTAGAGAACATATTTGAAGAGGGGATTAATTAGAAAATAAGAAATTTAAATAATAAATAAATTGCAAGTGCGAACTACTCTATATTTTCAAGACCTAGAGGCCCTGCATTCCCTTCTAAAGACGAAGAAAATGAATTGAGTCCTGCCTTTCATCAGTCCTAATATATTTTTGCAAGAGCAGTTCTTTTCCACAAGAAACACAAAAAAACTGGTAATATCACAAGGTCACTCTCAGTTTCCATAAACTACAATTTTGAAACCGCATGGTTGCATCATTATAGATGTCACAAAAAGATGAAATGGAAAACGCATCTTCCATGGTTTTCAGCCATGACTGCAACGATTGATCATTAACAAGAACCCAGCAGAAGTGCACTACAATAAGGTATTAACATCTGTAGCAACCTGTGCCTATCTGAAAGAGATACAAGTTTGGAAAAGAAAAACATGTGAAAAATGTTGAGCTGACAGACCTTAACACTATACAGCAAAATTGGTGACTTTCATAGGTGTCTGACAGAAGAATGATACATCCGCAAAAGACCTTGTGACATGATGAAACAGTTACTGAGATGAGGCCTTTATGTACAACATTATTCAGTTACTAGTGGCAAATGACAATAATAGAAACAAAACATGCCTACTAATCCTAAGCCAAGACCTTCAGCAGAAGTTGTCAACAAGAGCAAAATGAGTAGTATTCCTATACTGAACTTCAGCAAGACATGAAGTTGCAAGCTGGTATTATCAAATTAAAAGGGGTTCACAAAAAATTTCAGAGTACAAGGGAATTCATCAGAAGTTACCACACAGGTTGGGGTTGTCATTTCTTCAATTATTCTTCTGTCAACGCATTGACTTCAGAGTCCGGACTCTCTTCTCCCTTTCAGCCTTCTTTGCTCTAGGTGTCCTCTTCAGTTTTCTCAACTCATCCATTACCTCCTTCTCAACTGTGTCAATGGAGTTCAGCAGCTTCTTCTGAGGGGTGAGTAACTCCGAATCTCCAGCATTCTGATTTGCAACTCCAAGCAGGATCTTCGGGACACTTCCAACTAATGGAGAGCATGCCTTTGTACTCTTCACAACCTTTGGAGTCATCATGGATTTATCGTGCTTGAGATGAGCACTTGATCCAGGTGCAGAAACATCAATGAATTGCCTATTGTGGGGTGCTGGAGTTGCAATTTCTGGCCCTTCTATTTCTTGCAAGTGAGCCCTTCTCCTTTCAAAAGCCTATTAAAATGAAATGAATATTTCTTTCAGAAACAAGTTTAAAGCAAGATCCTCAACAAGGAACTAATTCAGACCAATGGACACAAATGGCGGATCATTTCTTGTCAAATTCATGATATCTGTAACAGGAAAAGACACATATAGTCACTTATATAACATAGTTGGAATCGAAAACCAATGAAAAGCAGAATTGGACTCATCTGATCATGGATCAAAACAGGCATAGATTGCAATTCTGAATTGTCCTTAGACCAGGAAAGGAACCCTTTTCAGGATTCTAGTTCCAAAGTAGAAGGTGCAACCAAAAACAATTCCATTAATTCACATTTCATTCAAAGAGCAAAAGATTCCCATAAGTAAGCAAACTCAAATCAACAGGCACATCACAGTCGTAAATCAAATTCAGCTTAAATAAATTCAGAGTGACCATTATTTACCTCAAACACATTAAAGAGAACGTGACTACTTAAGCACAGAATTAATAAAACCCAAATAATACTTAATAATGAAATTGCATAATACCAAAACAAGAAAATGATATTAATAATATGGTAACAATTTATTTACACATACCTTAAAAAATAAAGGTTCAAAGGGGAAAAAAAGAAAGACGAAGATTGTATTGACTAAATAACATCACAACAGAAGTACAACTATAATTATGAATCCTTTCAAATCCTTTTCAAGATTCAAGTTTCAAAGAAGATGTTTCCACTAAATTAGATTTCCCACGAGTATTACATACGGGAAAAAATGAGATCAGGGTCACCGTCACTTTCTGATGGGACCCGTTCAAAAGATCCAATATGAAAAGTGTTCAGTCCTACAAAGCCCATGATCCAAAGACGCAGGTACGCTTAGACATGTCGATAGACCGGGATCAATCTCCCCGAAGTACGAACATAACCCAACACACTAAAAGAATGTCATCGACATTATCTTAACTGATCGTTCGGCTAACTCCCGACAAGAGCTATCCAATTGACATATAAAAGCATTCGGCAAACCCAAACTGGCCCCCCATTTTTCTTCTCGAACGGTGAGCAAGTGCTCCTCAAAGAATTGATCATACTAACTAAAGATAATATTTGGCTAAATTTCATATTGATCTACTGGTTTCTATTTTGACACAAATTGTATCTTCTAGATAAGAAAAGAAACCTCAAAAACCTAATTGATAAAAAAAGAAATTTCCTCATACCACTAAACTTCCTAAATCATAAATATCATCAATCATACAAAATATTTGACTAAAAGATCCCAAAATCTTCGGACCCTAGATAAAAAAACTAAGATTCCAACATTCTAAAAACATATGGCTCTTACGACACCCTTGCATATAAGCCTTCAGTACACCAAAGCCCAAATACAGTTCCTAAGGTCCCTACATTTGTCACACAAGTCACAAGAAAACCCATTCTCTCTTCTCTCGTCCTCTTGCTCTCAGTTTGTTTCTTTATTATCAAAAACCACTCTTTTTGACTTGAGTATCGAATCCTCCACCACCGAAACACCCTCCAGTGGTCCATTACAAGTTTAAAACCACTTCTGCAACCAACTATTCGAGTCAAAATGAGCCAAAATTTGTGAAATCAAAACTCACCTCCAACACTTTCGAAAACACCAACCCCTTTTAAATTGTACAACATTAATGAAGTTTCAAAACCAATAAATAAAAATTAAATTTTATAAGCAGAATTAACTCCCAAAATGAAACCATATAGTAATATGATTACTGTAAACCCCTAAACAGAAGCTGAATTTCAAATGATTACCCTAACAAAAGGTAGCTTGCACTACTCTAAATAGTAAAAACAGAGAGGCTGAAACCCTTTCAAGAGTCAATCCTAATTAGATAGCTCAAACCAATGTTAAATGACAGCTCCATTACATCAGATTCTATTCAAAGTCCACAAACATTCCCAAAACTAAATTAACTCAATTAGCAGGCCTAATGTCCAAAGCCAAATCATATTCCTCAAACCCCACCAGGAAAACCCCCACTATTTTTGTCCAAAGCGAATTAGAACTCTTCGGCCTAAAAAAAAAAAAAGAAAAGAAAAGATAAACTAGACAGATCGCCCAAAATCAATGCATATAATGTAATCACAGTAGGCCCTAAAAAAACGATAATCAAATCAAGTCAGAATAAAATCATATCACTCAAACTCCAATAAAAACCACACGACTTAATACATCCCAAATAAAAAATATTCATCAAGAAACCAATTCAAACTATAACGTTGTTATATAATATACATAAACGAATACTCTGAACCATTTGGCCCCAATAAAACAACAATTAAATCAAGTCAGATTACTCAAACCCCATTAAAAACCACACAAATTATCCCACTCCAAAACAAAAATACTCATCGGGAAACCAATTAAAAACTATAGAAATCACCAAACCCAAGAAAAATCAACCCAAAAATAACTAAATAAATTAAAAAAAAAAATCATTACCCTCACAATGGAAGTAATATCCCTCAGTGGAGTTCTAGGATACCAAGAGGGCAACACACTTCTCCGTACACCACGTCCTCTCCCTCGCCGTGCCATTGTGGGAGTATTCTCTCTGCCCATCGCCTGAAACTGAGATATGAACATATTCCGGCCACCACGAAGTCCACCTCTAATTACAGGACCGGCACTGCCTCTGGAAGCCGAAAATGTAACTGGAACACGTGTGGTTGTTGTGGCTGTCGAACCCCATCTGATCGGTGTCGCCAAACTTCTGTCCAACTCATCGACATGGAATGTGAATTCTCCAAATGGGTGTCTCCGAGGACTCAATGGTGTAGTTGATTCCATGGATCTGACCAACCTATCTCTTGCTTCCGGCATTGTCTTGATTTCTTCAACTGCGAAACAAAGAAAACAAAGAAATAGATCAATGATATGGGAAGATTAAAGATGTGAAGACAAATCTCTATCTCTAAAAAAATCAAGAAACTAAGACCAAAAAATTTCCTATCTCTCTCGCTCTGGAATTACAAAAATCAAGAACTGAAAATCAAAGAAATTCCTCTCTCTCTCTCTCTCTCTCTCTCTCTCTCTCTCTCTCTCTCTCAATCAAAACAAAAAATGGTTTCCTACCTCTCTCGCTTTGGAAATACAAATATCAAGAGCTGAAAATCAAAGAAAGGGCCATCAATCTCCCTCTCTCTTCCTACCTAGAAATGGAATGATAATGATGAGGAGAGAGAAAGACTTGTTCACCCGTATTGGGGGTTCTGGAGTGGAATTTGAAATCGTTTCTAGGGTTTCGGCATCTGGGGTTGAGACATTTGGAGGAGGATATGAAGAAAAAAGAAGATGATCAATCTAATGAGAGGGCAGAGGCCAAATATTTTCAAATGAAATTTAGGCGGAATTAATGAAAATTCAATTTTTTTCCAGTCACGTGACGTGGGAGTGCCTCGTGTGAAAGCAAAAATTTCAAATTCCTTTGTCTGAGCGGGATTTTCCATTCTGTCTGCAAAATTACCATTTTACCCCTCTATCCGAAGGGTCGGTTTTTGTTTCCCACGCACGCTTGAGAATCTAAGCCAAATCGACTCGGCTTACAATTTTGTTTTTCTTTAGTACGACTGACCTCATCTCAGTTTCAAACTTCGGGTTTGGGTAACAAAAACTATCAATACATGTAAATGTAATTCATTAATTAACATGTTATTTAAAATTTAATTCGCTCTAAGAATTGCATTATACATTCATGAATTTCAAATAATATTATAAATCTTCCATTTTGGGTAAAATCGTAACAGTAAGGGCACGTTTAGTTTAATTGATTCCTGATGGTTGATAGACAGTGAATAATAGTTATTGTTAATTAATATCAATATTTGATTATTTCATTAATAATAGTTGAATTGTTTATAGATCAAATGATTAAAAAAAATAAATTTATATTAATTAAATATATTTTATTATTTAAAATATATTTTTTAAATTATTGCTATATATATTAAAGTATAAAATTCATAAACATAATATTCATAATTTTTTAAAAAGTAATTAATTCAAATATATATTATAAAAAATTGATGCAATATCCATTGCTTTATAGGAAAAGATAATTTTTTGACAATTTAGAAAGGACAATCAAATATATACCATAACAACATTTTAAATAAATCTTATCTTATAAAAAAAAATTAAACAAATCCTAAAACAGGAAGAGATGGAGAAATGGAAAGTTTGGCATTTGTTATCAAGGTAAAATAATAAAAAAAAAAAAGTTTAAAAATATTTTTTTGAAAAGTCAAAAGTTATTTTGAGTAGTCAATTTCTTTTTTGTAACTTTTGATTATTAGTTGTGATCGGTGATCTTTCCAATTTTAGCTATTAGAAAAGCTAACCGTTAAAAATACCCCTTAGCTTGGAGTAAAATTTGCTAGCTCATTCCTTTAACACTTTTTTTATTGTAAATTGTTCTAAAAAAATAATTTAATAGTTACAATCTTCTCCTCCAATTTAAAAATTTCAGACCAGTCAAATATAAAAATATATAAATAAATAAAGGAAAAATGTTAGAATTATACTGATCCAAATTATGAGGCCCAATAGGCCCAGGCCAATTTTTGATACGGGCTTAGGATAAAAAACCTAAATTGTTTGATATTATTATTATTATTATTATTATTATTATTATTATTATTATTGAAGTTGAATGAAAATCCGAATCAGAAAAATGAGATACTAGACTCCAACCCCGAGCAGAAAATAAGATACCCAATAAAATAATAATAATAACTATTTATACTAGCAAACAGTTGGTCTAATAGATAAAAGTATTAAATTTTTAATCAAATTTTGGATTATAAATTTAATAATAAAAAAATTTACGTCAAAAGAATTCTTAAATTAAACCTAACACGTTTGAGATTAGTCGAAATATAATTTTAAATATCGATTAATTATAAAAAATAATAAAAACTATTTATTATTATTGAAATTTATTAACAAGTATGATTACTATCGGCTCCTCAAGGGGGTGTACTTGTAATGTCATGATATCATATACTAAATGAGAATGGATCACCAAACGCCTCTGATGGTTACTTGTCTTTAGACTAGTTTAAAATATATTGAATCTTCTAGATCCCAAAAAAAAAAATAAATAAATAAATAATATTGTAAACTCTATACATAAATCAAATCCCCCAAATTTTAGATTATACGCAATTCGTGGTATATCGATGCATGAACAGACATTTGAATGAATCTACATTTTGCACAAACACACTCACAGAAAGGAAATAATCTTCAAAAATATGCTTTTTCCTTATTATGATACCATATGATTTGTTACCTAGAGTGAAGAATTTTTTCTCCTATTATTTTTTCTATTTCTTTGTATAATTTTTTATTTTATGAAAAGAAGAGAACAAAAGTCCAGAGAATGACAGAAGAGAGAACTAATCAGGGAAAAAAGAACTCGGCTCACCACCTCTCCAAGAACCTAAGCCAGGCGATCATTATCCAACATCTCTTTTAAACAGTTAAGCAGGTGCTCTAGGATGGTGCAACCATAGGGAGCAACACTACCCATTTTTGCTAGAATATCAGCGCATCTGTTTGCTTCTTTGTAGACGTGAGAAACTCGAGTCACACCCCTCTCTCTCATCTGGCCTTTGCATTCCAAAACCACGGGATGAAAGGTGATGGTTGATATTCTCCTCGTCCTTCATGAGATGAACAAGTGAGAGATAATTCACTTCTACCTGCAAGAGATTAATATTAAGGTCCTTGACAAGACGCAAACCCTCTCATAACCCCCAAAATTTAGGCACTTAGGACATCAGTATTGCCAATGTTGATTATATATCCCTTGACCCAGCTCCCATCTCCCTTTTGTTGGCAGTAGAGACAGCACCGTCAGAATTTAGCTTGATCCAGCCAGAACTAGGGGCTAGACATTTCACCCAGGTGGAGGAGTTCAAATCACTCATGCAACCACGAAGCATATAAGCTTCTATCCAAGCTCTCCTCATGCTAATGGCTCTTATTAACAATGTTTGATGTTCCTCCTTTTCATTTTCTATGGCCACCTTGCATTGTCTCTTCCACACAGTCTAGATAGCAGTTAAGAAGGAGCTAGGATTGAGCAGAAAAGGAGACCTGAACTTAATTTTAGTGTCTATTTTTAGCTATGGCTTAAGCTCAACATTCCAGAACTCCTCTTCTCTCTCAATGCTCGGACACAGCAACTTCCAGAAAGCTTTTGTTTTTGCACAATCCCTTAGCACATGGAGAAGAGTTTTCGGAAGGTCACCACACCAAGGGCAGGTATCTTTATCAATAAATCCTCTTTTTCTTCTCTTAGCATTGGTTATGCATTTCTCCCGTCCAGTAGTCCAGATGAAGAATTTCACCTTCTCTAGGCATTTGGTTGTCCAAATCCAGGTCCAATCCTCCCTATCTTAGATGACACTCTCCTGATTCTCCTGCAAGATCCTATAAGCTCTAGCAACAAAGAAGGAACCATTGTTGGTGGTCTTTCAGATCATTGAGTCCTCCACTCCTTTATTCCTTAGGATTAAGATTCCCCTTATCTCCTCTACTTTGTCTCTACTAATCCAATCCCTCAAATCATGCTCCTTCTAATGGCCCTCATTATCGATGAAGTCTCTAACTTTGAACTGGGGGAGGTTTCTCGGAAGAGGGGCAATAACGTGGCCAATGAGTCTTACATCTCCCACTCACTTGTCCTTCCAAAAATCTATAATTCTATCATTCCCCACTCTCCACTTAAGGCCCTCTATGAGATAGCTTCTACTATTCATAATGCCTCTCCACATATTAGATCTTCTAGGCTTGTTCCTACAATCAAGAAGATTGCTCCTATTTAGGTACATGGCCCTCAACACTTAGCACCATAGAGAGTTGTCGCCCTTAACAAGCTGTCATCCCAACTTGGCAAGCATGGCAATATTACTCTCTCAAATCCTTCTTAATCCTAATCCATTTTTCTTTTTAGGTATGTAGGGTGGCCTTCAATTTACCAAGTGGATTCTCCTTTCGCCTTCACAACTCCCTTAAAGGAAATTTTGGTTCATTTTGTCCAGCTTATTGCAGGTGTCATTAGGAAGCCATGCAGTCTGTATATTGTACATGGGTTCACGGATTGAATAAGGACTCTACTACCTGCTGAACTTAGCACCTTAATCTTCCAATCACAGATCTTGTTTTGGATTCTTTCTATAGAACCGTGACCCAAAAAAAAAAAAGGAAAGAGAAAAAAAAACAAAACAACAAACAACAAAAAATGTGGCAGGCCCCACCACCACCACCCACCATTCCCTTTGTTTTCTTTTTCTTTTTCTTTCTCTTCTTCTTTCTCCTTTCTCCCTACTTCTTGCCCGAAACCATCTCTACCTCTTGTCCCTCTCTCCCTCTTGGCTATCTCACTCCCTCTCTTCTCTCCACTCAAATTTGATCAAATTTCTCTAAATATCCATAAATTTGAACTTCAAACCTTCCAAAAAAACCCCTAAAATGTTGAATTTTGAGGGAGATTCAAGTTTTCTTAGAGAGGAAAAAACTTAGGGTTTGAAGTGATTCAACTAAGGGTGAAATTGGGGTCTCCATAAAGGTAAATTTCCTCTCTTGACTTATATTTATATTATTCTTGTATAAAATTATAATTTATTGTTGAAATTTGGGATTTTATAAAGAGAGAAAAGTTAGGATTTTGCGAGGCTTGATCTTTGGATGAAATTTGTGGATTCTCTTGAGATAATATTACTCTTCCAACCTAAATTTTTGAATTTCTAGCACGAATTTGAATTTTGATGTTGAGATTGTAAGAATTAGGTTTTGGGGTTTAGGCCTAGAGTTTGTATTATAATTAAATTGAGAAAAATGTTCACTGGAAAGTTATTTCCCTAGATCTATGGTGTTTATTAGAAGAATTTGAACATAGTTTTGATGATGTTAAAATGTAAAGTTTTTAACAATAGATTGTATATGTGAAAATTGACATGAATTGTGAACTAATTATGTTATTTGTGATATTTACATGTCAATAGTAATTTTGGAAACATATATGTGTAAACTCTAGAAATTTAGGGTTTGTGAATTATATTGAGGGTTAGAGAATTTTCGGATAAAATTAGTAGATTTTGTACCTAATGTATAATATTTGAGGGAAATTGAGAAATTATGAAATTAGGATATTGAAGTTATGAACCCTAATACCGAATTTAAACCTAATTATTAATTTGTGGCCAATGAATTAGGTTAAGCCTTTCAAAAGATTGAAGGAGGGTTAATTCTTATTTGGTTAGAAAAGTTGGGAGTGGATACCCTCCCAAGATGTGAGTGGATTATTTGTTATGTCTTAAATGAGTAAAATGCTTTATTTGATTTTTTTAAATGATTTTAAAATGAATTTTGAAATGTTTTGTGTATGTAGAATGTCCCTATATATACATTTGAAATAGTTATGCATCCACATTATTATAAATAGATAATATGTCATGATTTATGTGATGTATTGAGTATAACTTGATTTGAGAAATAGTTGAATTAAATTTGACACATTTGTTGCTTTGGTTAAATATGGAATGATGCATTTATTGGTTTGGAGTGTAAGCCTAAACCTCTATTGGTGGCTATAGTTATTCCCTGTCATGACATAACTCGACGGGACAACGTAATGAGAGCTTTATTAGACAAAGAGGTTAGTGAAGCTCGGGAGACACCTCTTTTGTCCATCGGGCTAACTTGGTTGCACCGTCAGGGAGGTTCTGAGCCAACGCCAAGATTAGGGGTATTTGAAAAATGTGAGATGTACGAAAAGCCCTTGGTGGATTCACCATTGGTCACGGTAGACCATTGTCAAACAAAATATTTTTAGCATCCCCTTTATTTGTTGAAAATATTGTTATGATTTGAATGCATAAAACTTATTTTATTGTGATATATAGATTTGGCTGGATAATATTGATATTTATGTGGAACATTTTATAAAATTGAATATGATGAAAATGATTTTCTTTAGAATATTATTTAACATATCTATACTTACTTCTCATTTATTGCATAGCATGTTATTCTACCCACTAATTATTATTTATACTCATTTTTCTCATTTCATTTTTACAGAGAGTGTTTAGTTTGGAGGTTAGCTTTTGTCTTAAGACGGACTGAAGATATTTTATCTCTTCAAGTATCAATTTCTTTGAGTATATTTTGAGGTATTAGTGGACCCTTATGGAAATGTTGGTTGTAATTGTTTTTGAAATACTAATTTGAATTTTATCTTTATTGATTTTGAATTTTGAATTTCATTTGGTTTTGTGAACATATATTGAGAACCTATTTAATTTGCAAAACTATATTTGAGAAATTGTCTTTAATTAAATTGGTTTGGATTCCTTAAGTAGGGACTTGTTTTATATTGCGTGGATTTGACTGGAATGGTTGGGTTGGTCTTGTGCGTGTATTTGGATTTTAACGACTGGAACGGCCTTATGCATGCATGTTTTGAATATGGATAGATCAGGTTGGTCCTTTAGTTGTGTGATGACTGCATGTTGACTTATTTGTATTTGCTAAATTATTTTGAAAAATGGATGGATATTGATAAATGTCTTGTAGTATCTTGATATAAGGGATAGTTTTACCCGTATTTTGGGATAACGCGGCAATTGTCACGTACTTGATTCGAGAGTCGAGACGTGACACTTTCTACCAAGTAATTAAAGTGATCTTTCCTGGTTCTTTTATAGATCATTGGGACTCCTAGATACCTACCAAGGTCCTCTGAGGGGGTGAATTTGCTTATAGCCGTAAGAGAGCTTTTGGTAGTCCAAGGAGTTTTGGCAGAAAACCAAATCCTTGACTTAGAGGGATTGATTTCTAGACCACTTTCCTCTGAAAATTTTTTGAGATATGGTACTTAGGTTCAGATGCTCGGCCTCGACAAATAGGAGCAAGTCATCTGCAAAGACGAGATGCGAGATCAGGGGCTGTTTCTATTAAGCTTGACGGAATTCCATCTACCTTTTCTAACTTTTCCTTAAATCATGTAGACAACCTATCAATGACCAAGATGAACAAGTATGGAGATAACGGGTCACCTTGTCTTATACCTTTACCAGTCTTCATAGCCAGGAGGATTTCGCTATTCCAAATGACGGACACCTCTCCACAAGTAATGGCAAACATGATGAGCTTAATCAAGGAGGGAGGTAGATTAACATCTACCAGAACCTTACCCAAGTGCTCCCAGCTCACATTATTGAAACCTTCCTTAAGTCCACCTTTAGAATCATACCACGCTTCCTTCTATTACACTTGCAAATGGAATGGATGACTTCTTGCATTACAATTATGTTGCATGTAGTATCTCTCCCTAGAAAGAAGCTGGATATGCCTTAGTCTATGAACTATGATCTTAGAGAGCACTTTATAAAAGGTGTTGAGTAAACCTATAAGTCTAAAATCATTCACTATTTTGGGATTATCTCCTTTAGGGATTAGCACCATGTGGGCGTTAGCTAACTCGGGAAAGAAATATTCATCTTTCAGCACAGCATTCACAAAGTTGTAGAGGGAGTATTTAGCTACCTGCCAATGTTTCGGGTAGAAAATTGGTTGGAGACCGTCAGGACCGGGGACTTAGACCAAGCATAGAGAAAACAGCATGTCGAACTTTTTCTTCACTGGCCAAACTGATCAGAGACTCATGGTGAGTATATTCAACCTTCTGGATAAATTGGTGAAATTTGGAGGTAGGTTGGACCATAGCCTTTCCCTTGAGCATGTCCAGAAAATAACCTCTAACATAAATCTTCAAGCATTCTTGGTCGGTGCACCAATTTTCATCCACCATTAGAGCTGCAATTCTGTTCTTCTATCTCCTAATCTTAGTTGTAATGTGGAAGAATTTAGTGTTCATATCCCCATTGTAAGCCAGTTTATTTTTGATTTTTGTTACCAAAAGATTTTCTCCTGTTCTAGCACTTTGTCATAATCATTTAAGAGCTCTCTTTCTAACTCTTGCAGAGCCACCGATTGGTTGTAATATTTGGAAGATTGGATGCCCTTCAATCTTGCTTCAAGATTTCTTTTCCTCCCAAAGATATTCCCAAAGATCATCTTATTCCAAATCTTAAACTTTTCAATAGTTTTCTTTATAGACTGGAAAAGGAAACCCTCACCGGTTGCCTAAGCTTTTTTGAAAATTCCATTGAAGTCCAAGTGGGAAAAGCCACGCAACTTCATAACGAAAGGTTTTTTTACCAGGACTAGGAGGGACTGAAAAACTTGTATAGAGGATGATTGGAATGTGGTCTCCATAAAAGTAAAGGAGATTGATAATATACATTTCAAGGAAGGAAAGCTTTGCCTCAGGATTCCCTATGAACCTATCAAGCTTGCTTTGTAGAACTATTTTACCTTCTTGTCTTCTAGTCCTAGTGAACTTAGGGCTAAGAGAGTTGCAGTCAATTAGGTTACAATCTTTCCACCTATTTCTGAATTTCTCACCTTTCTTCCAACTTCTAACGTTTCTATTTAAAGTTTCATTACCTCCTGCATGATCGTTGAAGTCATCCAATATAAACCAAGGACCCTGCATTCCTCATGCTAATTACTACATATCATTCCAAAAGGCCAACTTATGGTGCTCGTGGGGTTGGACATAAACACAAATGAGCCACCAGCAAACATTATCATCTCGAATTTAGCCATTGATAAGAGTGACTTAGCACCTGAATATCAACTTTATCTTTATTCCATTTGAGCTATAGGCCCCCCCTCAACCCATTCGTTTCAACTATAAATTCACCATCTAGGCTTAGCTTCGTGAGAAAGTTAAGGAAGCTATTAGTGGCTACTTTTGTCTCCAGAAGACAGAGGATTTTTGACTTCTGGGACTTCACCAATTCTCTGTAGGTTCTTCAAAAGTGGTTATTCCCAATACCTCTATAGTTCCAATTTATAATTTTCTTGTTCATTTTAACCATGGAAGGGGAAGAGATTTGGGGACTACTTAGTAACGGTCAAACTCCATACCATCCTCATTCGAATTTGCCTCCTTACCACTATTTTCCTTGGACTCCCACTCTCGCCTTGCACTTGAGTTGTTGCTCTCCTTATGGAGACCAGGAGGGATTTAGGTGACCGTTGGATTTGAATTTCCATATATGACAATTGGGTTGTTCTCTCCTAGGTCCAGGAGAAAGGAAGTCATACTAGCATCCAACATAACCTCTTCTTCTTCCCTAAGGTCCATGGGCTCACATGAGTGGTTCAACAGCATGGGCTCAAACTTGTTTTGATCTCTCTTCACTACTTCCAAGCCCTTTAAGCCCACTGATCTTCTATTTAGGCCTAGCAAGGGGAGCTTAATAACTCCTCCCTCATTACCCGTTTCCTTATCCACCCAACCCATGGTTTTCCCTCCTTTACTTGTCGATCCCTCTTCTTGATTTAACCTAACATTCCTTTGCAAAGTATCCTGTCGCTAACGTTCTTTTTTTTCTCTTGTTGTCTTGTCCTTTTCCTTCTTGCCTTTCTCATAATAGGACTCTGATTTCTGACTCCATTCTTGCTTGTTCCTCCACTAGTCCAATCTGGGTGAAGATTTCATTCTCTGAGATCTCGTTGACCTTCCTCAGGCTTGCAAATTTGTTTGTCAGGTGCTCATATTTCTCTGCTTTTGTTTTTTGTATACTATTTTTGGGTTGCCTCTATTTCCTCATCACTAGCATCTAATGACCCAAACCCTCATCCATTTTTTCACTTATTTTTGCCAGACTGTCGCCGGAGTTGGGGAAAGCTTGATCTCTTTCCAATCTCTATTGGGTTTCTCTCGAGTCAACCAATTCACAACCTTCACTTTTGTGGTCGAACCAGTCGCAAATAAAACAAAGGGTATGAAGGCCCTCGTATTCTAACCTTTGCACTCTATTTCTGATACACACTCTAGATACCAGGGGTTTGCTCAGGTCAACTTCAATACAGACATGAGCAAATTTGCCTCTTAGAGTATTTGCTATGTTTCTGTCTACTTTAATAGGATTCCCAATTACCTTACCAATTTCAAATAGGATTTCCTCCTTATAGAACTCAATTGGTAGTTGAGGGAGGCGAATGCACATAGTTGTGGAGGTGATTTTTGCTAAGTTTGCTTGAAACCATGGATGTCATTTCCTTACGGTTAAGTGGTGGTCGTATATCATCCAAAAGACCCCAGTTAACGCATGGTAGTAATCTTGTTTTTGAGAGAATTTTGCAAGGAACTTTCCCCTAAATCCAACAGTTCAATAGCCCCCTTAACTTTCCACATTGAGGTGATTTTTAGGCTCATAAGTTGGTACCCGATATCCTTTCCCAGAAGCTTTATGATCAAAGTTCGTCCAGGGCTTCCATAGTTCTTTCAGCTTGTCGTTGGACACATTGATAACTGGCATTTGACCGTGGTGAATCATCTCATAACCATCTTCTAGCATATCATCGAATTCTGAGTCTGAGATTGAGTTAGGGTCTTCCCCCATTTCCTCGTTGCTTCCTCCACATGTTTGGCCCAGCAGCATGTCCTGGAAGGATACCCTGTGTTGACATACCTCAGGGTTCAAGTTTTGTTTAATCTTCTTGTTACTTCACTGAAGTAGGTCGGTTTCTTAGCTTGAACTGCTGTGCTTTTCTTCCACTTCCATTTACTGTTTGCATGGGTTTAGAGTTTCCACACCTTTACTACATATGAAAGATTCGCATAACCCCAAAAAATAAAAACAAAAAAATTAGTCTTTCGCGCCAACATTAATTGACTATATTATCAATAAACATAAATTTAACATTCTGATTATTGTTTTACAATTTTAAGACTATATGCCATAATTTCATTTATTATGTTAAATATCTCTTGTTAATTCACATATTTGAAAATAATTTTAAATAAATACTGCCATCACAAATTTGTAGAATATTGTCTATCCCTTGAAACTTGTAAACCCTTTCCTCTTCGATCTCTAATATAATGTTCTGATTTAATCGGTTATAACGTGGTAAAAGTAACAAAATAGAGTGCACAAATAGTTGTATCTGACATTTTTTACAAAATACAAGTTTAAAAAGAAAGTAAATCCAGATAAAATAGAAAAGGAGAAATCATCTTTGATTTGGGGCATTAATCTTGCTTTCTCTCTCTTTGGAAGGAAATCTGCCTTATCATCAACCCCAAGAGCAAAGAAAATCCTAGAAATATGCATATTCCAATCCCAAAATCGATTTGATATATGTTTGTAAAAATGCATTGGTTTCTATATATTGTGTTCATTTTGATCTAAAAATTAAACATTTTATTGTAATCTTTTCGACTTAATTTTTAAGTTTCGGTTAGAAGCGAAATTCATTTTCTTTATGTGACACAGAGCCATTTAGTGGGTTGGTAAAATATGTTCAAAATCATTGCAAAGATGGTTGCCTTGAGATATGATTATTGCTATTCATAATATTTTAAAACAAAATTTGGTATAATCTAAAAATATCACGATATTTATAATTAATTTATTAAAAGAATACTAAAAATTACTTGTATTCGAGATGTGAAATTCATGAACTAATGTTTTATTACGAATTGGGCTTTTCTTGTTTTGATATTATTGTGTGGAGCATACCCGAAGCACTATAAGTGACATCCTATGATAAAAAGGAAAAACAATAATAAAAAAAAAAAAGAATGGAAAATAATTTATGTGATTTTGTTGTTACCAGCAGATCTCATAAGCATGATTTGGACAAACGGGCAACTAAACAAGCCTCCTCTTACATCTATATAAGAGTAATACTTCTTTTTCTTTTATTACAATTCTTCTCTCGACCAAAGAGTACAGGGACCCATGCTCGGGTTTTGGAATTCATGCATATCATTTTCTTTGTTTAGTTATGCAAAAATTTGAATCTAACGTCTCTATGTTCCCTTAGGAACTTTATGCCTATCCTTGTGTTATACCCGGCTATCCCTTGTATACTCGGGCTGCAAGCTTCATAGTTTTGTTGACAATAACCAAATATCATGGAAGTGCGATCAAAAGTCTTCTTTTATATATATATATATTACTAACCTATATTCGAATTCATTAATACGATTTGAACATTGTCAGATCTATTTTAGAGATAACTCTCTTAACATAATTTTTTCATTTCTAAGTTTAGAAACCAAAGCTTAGTTATTATCCACTAGGCCTGGTTGTCGGTGCAATCAAAGGTCTTTAAAAGTGTTATTCTTATGCGTCCAAAATGGAGTCAAACGAGGACACAGCTTAGTGAGCACTAGGTTTATCAATCGTGGCCCATGTAATAAGGGTACAAAATATATGAAACATGAATGATGCACATAACCAAAAGGAAAAAATAATAATAATAATTAATGCGGGAAAAAAGAAATTGGTCACTCTATGGTCTATTCACAAAATCCACCAATGCTATTGATATACATACAAACTAAGATATCAAAAGAAAGGGAAAGGAGAAAAGAAGCAAATCATTTCCGTATAAGCAAAAAATAAGATCCAGAAATCCTCCAAAAAAAATACAAATTCAATGCTATGCTAGTAAATCTATACACCCCTATCTTAAAATGAAAATGATCCCCACCTTCAGCTTTGGAAAGGCATTTTCCTCTTACCCTGCATCATGAATTTCATCCTTACGGCCGACATCATCAATACCTCGTAAGAGCATTACCAAGAGAAATGAACCATTCATTTTCATGGAACTCCAATCAACAAGGCACCCAATGCTTATGAAGACAAGCAGCAGCCACCTCTCGCACTGGAATTAGAATCCTGGCCGGGAACAAGAATCTTTGTTCCTTTAAGCATTCCTGCATTTCCAGAGTCACCACCATCATTGGCAGCGAGAGTTTTTTTGCTAACAATTTTGTATATGTCTGTTAGAATTGTGAGGAATGCAGTTTCAACATTAGTAGACTCTAGAGCCGATGTCTCCATAAAGAATAGGTTCTCTCTTTCAGCAAACTCCTTTGCATCTTCAGTTGGTACTGCTCGAAGAGTGCCCAAGTCAGATTTGTTCCCTATGAGCATGATAACAATGTTCTTATCAGCATGTCCCCTGAGTTCTTCCAGCCACCGTGCCATGTGATCGAATGATTGGCGCTTGGTCAAGTCATAGACCAACATTGCCCCAACTGCACCTCGATAGTATGCACTGGTCACTGCCCTATACCTAGCAAGAGAGAGAAGGAAACAGGCAAATTAAGAAATATAATTTCCAAATTCCTAGTTAACAAGCTTAAAAATGAAAAGCACAAGGATTAGGCCTGTGTTAGTACTTTACTAGCAACCCTCATAGGACAGGATTCTTGAGGGTCTTACAGCACTATGAAATATGGACAAGCTATTGATTCAGCAAAATATGAGAAAGATTAGCAACTAAAAGTTACAGGTGCACGAGGAAGACCTACCTGATCAGATCTAACTGGCCCATTAAAAAGGAAAGAGTAAAAGAAGTAAAAATTAATGATCAGAACTCAATAGCACTCAACTTATTCAGCCTTTCTTTATAAGCAAGACACTAAGACTGGCCCATCTTATCTGCATCGGTACAACTCTAACATTCCCGATCATCAATCATGGCTATAAGATTGTCCCAAGAAGAAGAAACTGCAATAACTGAGGATTTAATAAAATTTTTTATGAAACTAACATGATAATGATATAAGCTTGCAAAAAGCATAGAAGAAAAGAAAATAATATGTTTCCGATGGTATAGATCTAGCCCTGAAGTGTGGAATTTTATGTCCAATAAATATCACGCTTCTACAGAATTCTGGAAAGAAATTAGCCAAATAATGCCACTTCTGGATCTATTCTTTTGTTTCAGCAGCTGAGTGAATCGGTAGTCTGATGGTAAAGTTGGTTGAATCTTTATTTGAGGTCTCTTCTGAGGTTCAATTCTGAGAAGCAGCCACTTCTCAATCAAAAGAAGGGCTCTGTAAATACTGCCCACCCTGGACCTTAAGTGTTTAGTGGGATGCTTTAAGCACTACATGGACTTTAGCTCCTGGAGAAAGTGTCATTTCCTATCATAGTATTCCTCAACTTGACACTATTTTCTTCCACTTACCATTCCCTGTCCCAATCATCATAAGCAGGTAAAAAATAAAATAAAATAAATTGCATGGTGGGGTCGGGTTGCAACTCCTACAAAAATTTTGGGTCTGGGTCCTGGGTTGCCTCCTTATCTAAGAGCTTCTAGAGTCTAGATTGCCAGCTAAAACAACAAAAAGAGCAATGTTGTGCATTTCTGTCTTCCCAAATATGAAGCACAAACATGGACAACATAACAAGATGCAGGATATGGACGCACAAGTCTCAGGGAAGTTAGAAATTATAGACAGAACATGGAATGGAGGCATATATCAAAACATCTGAATCTAATGATTGTCTTGAAAGTATGGAATTTTCCAAGTAAAATGCTGAAACAGAACAATATGTACTGCATTACACACATTCCTTACTTTAATCAAGAGCTGATATTTGTTTGAATTGAAACATGAATTGATTGTGCTGGGGAAGATGGGTAAGCTCCAGAAATTGGTGGAAGGGGGAAAGATGAAGCATTTAGGGTTATGCGAAGCTAACACTGACAAAATTAGGAGGGATAATGCTGATCACACCATGAGCGTCCTGTAAATGGAGTATTGTTTATGGACTCTTGAATTGTTACGGTTCCTCTTTGCTAAACTACTTTTGTTGACTAATTTAGTGCACCAATAACTACTGATGAATTCTTCAACACTTCAAAGCACCTTTGTCTAGAATCTCCAAGTTCTGCATAAAATCAGTGGTACTGATATGCAAAACATAAAGAGCAACAAATAAGTACAATCGAGTAAATATGGGACAAGCTTGTTAAAAGCGGATAGATCCATTTCACTACCATCAAGATGAGTAGCAGGCTCAAGCCAAAAATCATTAGATTGCTAAGGAAACCAGATATGGTATTCATTATGGGAAATCTGCAGTGACCCCTCCTCTTTTACACACACTAGCCTTATTTCGAGGAAATAAGCATAGCACTAAGTTTCTTACTACAATCTTGAGAAGAATTTACATTTAACCACCATGTAACTATGATTGCCAAACCAAGTGTCTAGTAAAAATATAAATAATGAAAGAATCGAGATGACCGAACTGTACACAGTACATGTCAGGAGAGTCTCCCATGATCGTATTGTCCAAGGAAGCACCCTATTTCTTCTTAGAAGTGTCTGCAAGTTAGGTTTCCAAGGGGACCAACATAACTTCTTCATTTCCATTCTTGTTAGCAAAACCGATAAGTAAGAAGGAACTTCAGTTCCCTCCACATAAGACATACCTCAAAGGAAATTTGAGTTATTCTGCACCGTTTTATGTTACCTGAAGCTAATCCTATGCATAAAAGATAAATTTCAAAATAGTTCAAAGAGTCCACCAAGTGACTTGATCTGCTAGGTGATGATGGATCTAATCCGAGGGGATTTATTCCAAACTTTATGCGATGCCCCCATGCTTGTTGACAGGAATTTTGTAATGTAGCTAGTTGGGCGAAGGTTCATAGTACCTTCTCTTAAGCAACTTCCCAAACCATGAAACCATCTAACTTCCATATTCCTTTGTCCTGGCTGGTATAAAGGCAATCAAGAAATAAACTCGGATAACCTTAAAATCTAAGATTATTAAGGGCTTTCGATTTGTTACCTTATAAGGAGATTAATCTGATCCTCTCTCTCTCTCTCTCTCTCTCTCTCTCTGTGAGAATGCATGACTTAAAATGTGAATTCAATTCCAATAGTTAAAATTTCTTGAAAGCGAAATGCACTAATATCATATTTTTCAACAACATAATTGCAAATACATGGGGGAAATCAAATTACTAAATGAAAAGAGGGATTTAATATTGGGGGTGGGGGGCTTGCCTCTCTTGACCAGCAGTATCCCAAATCTGAGCTTTAACGGTCTTGTTATCAATGACGAGGGTTTTGGTTTGAAATTCAACGCCAATGGTTGCTTTGGATTCCAAGCTGAATTCGTTCCTGGCAAACCTGGCAAGGAGCTGCGATTTGCCCACAGCTGAATCCCCAATCAACACGATCTTGAATACGTAATCGATTTTCTGATTATAGTCTCCATACAAATTCGACATTTCTCTCCTCCAAATCACTCAGATTTCTTCCTTAAATTCTAGATTATACATCAATCACGTGGAGAAAAACTTATGTTGCTGCTGATCTAGATGCCTATGCCACCACTCCAACAAAATTACATAAAAATCAACCGAAAAGTGAACTCTGCTCTGAAATTAGTCTTGTTAGGGTTAGGGTTTTGATCACGACGACGGTTGTGACATTGATATTCTCTTGAGAGAGAGAGAGGGAGGGGATGGAGAAAAGAGAGAGAGAGGGGGGAGAGCGAGGGAGAGAGGGAAACATCAACGGTTATTGCGGGACCCACACAACGGTATCGGCTTTTGGATTCACGAATTTTTTTGTCCATCAAATAAATTAGTATCAGAGAGTTATTTGTATTTGTTTAATTCTTTTAAAAATCTCAATATTTAAATATTTTACCTTCTATAACTAACTTTTTATATAATGGTTTGATTAATTGTTAAATCACTTTAATAGCTATTGGGTTATGTTTTTTTACTTAATCGAGTGGTAGGATACTGATAGAGATAGAGTTGGACTCCACAAATATCTACTTGGCTAACAGGAATCGGAGTGGCGAGGAGTTTTTGAGATCTTCATGAGTGATGAGATCTATAAATACAATAAGAGAGTGTTCTGACGAGAAAAGTTTCAATAATCAAGTCAGGAAATTTGATTTTTAGAGAATAAAAAATAAACTGATAAGAGCTGTGAAATAACACTGTATTATCTCTATGTGATAAGTGTAGAGTTCTTAATGTGGCTAGTTGTCAATGTTGAATGCATACAGCATGTTTGTATGGTAAGTCTCTTTTGAGTTTAAGAGTATAAAAATCTTAATTTTCTTATGAGAAAATTATTGAAAATCTTTCAAAATTATAGGGATTGTAGTTAAAGATCTTTAAGAATTCAGTATCTTGTCGATTAAGAAAAATTTGAATTATTGTAAAGACTTCCTACCTTTATCGGGAATGACTACTAAAATATGTTTTCTTGCTAAGGGAGGTATTTCTAGAAATAGAGAATATTCATATCCAATTAAAAAAGATTTATATTCATTAGAGATTTACTTCCTTAAAAAATGATTTCAAGTTGTACTTATCACGTAAAGGAATAAATCACACTTATATTAATGGAACGCATCCGCCAAGAAATGGGACAACCAGGAAACCTAGGTGGGATGACCAAGGGGTCAATAATAGCTGGCTTCTTGAGAGGGTGCGACTGAGATGGTTAAAAGGAGTGTTTGACCGAGGAAGCACTCGGCCGAGAGACTATGAGCATGTTCAATAATTTATGGGCAGTATGACTTAATGGGTTCAGGTAGTTCTAGTTTTGTAATAATGGGTCATTAGAATATATACCATAAGATATAAAACCCACCGAGTCATTGGTGTCGAATTTTTTATTAATACGAACTAAAAGTATGTATGTATATTTGGTTACCATTTGGGTTTTTTTTTTTTTTTGTAATTAAATTTTTATTTCATAGTTTGACTAATACAATAAACCACTTGATAGCATGGGAAATTTCAATTTATCTAAATTTATTTTAATTTATTTTTTATTATTTTATTTGTAATATTTTTCTATTAAAGTAAATATTCTTTTTGTAGGGAATATAGGTTTTCACAAAAAAGGGGTTAGGTTTCTATTAAAAAAGATGTTATAATATTAATAATTTTTATTAAAAACTCTATTTAAATTTAGTTGAATTTAATCTCAATTTTTTTAAATAACTCTGAGGTTATAAAAAGAGTATTATTATAAACATTTTGTCATTTAATTTTGAATCAAACAATAATTTTGTGAATTTTACCATGCTTGATTTGGCGGGAGGGCCATGGCAACTTGTTGGTCGAATGAACTTCAATCATTAAAGTGAAATTCAATTAATCAAGAGTCATAAATTTCTTACAAGGCATGCAAAGATCCAATTTACAAGACTAATATTTCGGCATTTTTTTTCTTTTTTATTTGGTTTTTAAAGATAATGGTATTGGTTTCTCATAATAATATTTCATAATGTTAAAAATATTTGAATTTTATTTTGTGATGTGGTTTAAGAATTTAATAATAAATGCATGACTCAAGAACTATTTAATACAGATTTAGTGGTACTATTGACAGTCTTTCGGTCCAATAACATAAAAAACTTTTCTGAGATTTAGAATTCGAATTTCCATCTCCTTTTCCCTAAATCAATGTCTCCATTCTAACAAGAAAAAAAAGAAAAAGAAAAGAAAATAGAGGCCCTTGATTTTTCCTAGATCTCCAAAGGTGAGGTTGGGCTTCTTGGCCCGCCGCCCTGGCTTTGGGCTGCCTTCAATTGGGCCTCTTCATTATTCATCCCTACCTTTGGCCCAAAAGCGAAGTTTTCACCCTTACCATCCCGCCCTTTTTTTCTTGTACATAAATTTATCGGACATTCCCATAATAACACACGAATTGCACATATGGAACAACCATAAAGACGTCCTACCTTGGATGTGCATAAAGAAACTTTCAATCGCACCAAAAAAAAAAATAAACTAAATTATTCGCAATAAAGAGAAGTGCATCGCAACAATTAGAGCAATTGATTATTTGCTTCACCATTATGAATCTAAATGATCTAGTTTTTCTATATCTTTGGACCACAATGATCAACATTTGTGTAATTCAAGGATACTAAGAGTGGGGAAACAAGAAGGCATCTCTGGTAAACATTTGGGAAAACAAGAAGGAAGTAATCCACCTCCCCTTGAAACAAAAGACAGTTCCGTAGCTCCCAGCGAATCTAGTTCCACAGGTCTCATGGCTCAATGACAATAAAAAATAATGACAAAAGATACCAAGAATATTTTTCACCTATGCAAGGCCGCAAATACAATTCATCTAAGTCCATCTTTGCCTCCCAAGAAGAGAGAGATCACAAATGGGCATACATGGAGCCGGGGGGGGGGGGGGACGGAGAGGGGGGAGAGAGAGAGAGGGGGACAAATAGGGAAAAGGTCATCTCGGCAATTTAAGGTTCAACTTGATCCAATCATTCCCTCCATCATTGCCTCTCAAAATCAATACCAGGACATGGACCCTGGCGGTACTTGCACAATGTGTACTCAAAACAGCTTTCCATGAACCATAATGAAGATCCCCATCTCAAGAAACACGTACATGGTATTACGACAAACAAAGTGGCATTACATAATTATGAAAAAACATCTTATTAGAACATGTTTATAATGTTCCTATTTTTAGTTGCTAATCTTTTTTTTTTCACATAATTGGGGCAAAGTAGCTTTGTTAGCTTACTTAAATTTGAAAAGCTTGTAGATGCCAGATTATAAGCCTTCTTCAACTGCACCCATGCAACCAAAAAAAAAAAAAGATTTATCCATATTCCTCAGTAACGAAGAAAGAAGCTTGGTTGCCATCTCTCCTTTGTCATATTTACATAAGCAAGATTATACTGTTTGATCCGTGAGAGACTTCTGCATACCTAAACACTTGCACTTTGCCCGGCTCTCCGAGAGAGTCTGTAAAAGAACATTTACTTTGTCAAAGACCTTGAAAAAGGCCAACAGATATATTAAGAAATTTAGAGTTGTAGGTATCATTAAATACCTTGTACTGTTTCTGGAGGTCTTTAATGTACTCAACAGCCAAGTCCAGCATGTCTGCCGTGCTTGTTTGCTGCCATGTAAAAAAATATATATATATATCAATCACTCACTTGGAATTTTGCGGATAACACCATGAAGGTATCAATGTTATCGAGAGGTTTTACCTTGTCCATGTTAGGGACAAGCTCCTGTAGTTTCCTCATTCTTTCACTAATTCGGGTTCTTCTCACCTGGTTATAAAGTCAATTTTCATCATCATCGTCTATCTATGATGATGCAAGTATAACCATTTAGAACAGAATACATCTCTATATGAATATTGATTGGTTGAGGAGAAAACAAAAGCCGACATCATCTAATTAAAATAGCAACAATTGAGATGGCCTTTGGATGCTAAGAACAAATGGAGAATATTGAAAGTGGGGATGAAGAATGAAGTTTACCCGCTCTGCGATGCTTCTAGGATGTGTAGCACAACCCCTTTTTGCTCGGATTTTACAGGGAACAGAATCTTGGAATTGCAAGAACTTTTCCATGGCAATCGTCTCAGCTTGAGACTTTGGTAAACTCAAGTGGTGTGACAAATTTAAGCGATTCCCAGCCTCCTTATTCTGATCACAAATAGCTGGTCTACTCATAAAGTGAATACAAAAGAGTGTTCTAAGAATATTTATCTCACGCAAATAATGGTACCTGAGTGCCGGATGCATTTGAACTTGAATATAACTTCCCATCACCATCTCTGTCCCTTTTCATGCCTGAAATATCCTCCGCAAAATGCGGGGAATCATTCCAAGAGCCATAAGAGAATCCTGGACCATAAAACTGATTGCCAAAATTGTTGTTTTCAAATTTTTCTGGGCTACTTGCACAAATGTTCTCATCCCCATTTTCACAGATTCGAGACAATGGCTGCCCCAAAAAAGAAGGCAGCCCATTTGAACCATTCGCTACTCTCGTGTTTCTCGCACTCCTCATTGTGGCATAGCCTGCAATTCACTGATAAGTTTTCAAAATCTCATCCAAAAAAAGGAAATCAATAACCTTGTTACATGTATCAAATTTGACAAATTACTAAAACAAACATAAGTTAGACTAGCTGTAAAATATCGTCCTGAGCATCTCAAGTCTACTACACCTTAATTCCCGAACTAGTTGGATTGATTTAACCGGAGATATGGCCTTCAATAGAGCCGTATGAAAAAGAAGGATTCATATAGCTGAACCCAAGTTGGGAGGAAGCCGTAGTTGATTTGAGTTTTTTGGATTCAGCTCAACTTGATGTCTTGGTTTAAGTTAAAAAAGATCGATACTTGATGTCATATCTATGCTTCTCCAAAAGATCATCTTAAGTAACTTGCTCTAATTACTCAATAGAGTTAGAATTTAATGGAGAAACTACTTCAATCCGCATTTTTTTCAACTACTCAGTCCAAATTTGCCATGTTCTTTCTCTACTGTGGGCAAAAGTTATATCATAAATCCATTATAAACGACCAGACCAACATAAAATTGATCAAAATAAACCAAACAAAAGACTTATTTATGATGCATAAGAACTAGAACAGTACCATTTCGAACATTGATATTAGAGAAAAGTCCAGCAGGCGAGCTATTTTGCCTAACAAGGTTCGAACAAGTACTACTAACAGATTTCCCTTCATCCATAGCCATTGAATTCATTCCCTTGAAAGGACAAGTATCCAATGCAGCATGATCCGAACCAAACAATTGAGCAGGAATTCGCGGTGGCAAAGCCGAAGAATACCCAACAGATTTTTTCTCCAAATCATTATAACTTGAATATCCAAAATCACTCTCAATATCACCACCACGTGATGCAAACCTAGCAATAAGTCTCTCAGCCTCAGGACTAGAACATCTAGGGTTCCCAAAATTCTCATTCCAACCCTTCAAATTCGACATAAACGAACTCGGAGCAGATCGAAATCGGAGTAATCCAGAATTGGGTTGTCTCTGATTCATTTGTTGATGATGTTGAGCATCAGAGTCCAACAAATTCTCTCTGTTTTTCTCTGTCTCTTCTTCTTCGGAGCTCTTAAAACTAGAAGAAAACAGAGAATTCATGTCTTTGCTAGGTATCTGAGATTCGATCCCGCTACTACTGTACATGCCTTTAGTCTCTTCTTGCAAAATTAACGAAACCCAGATCACCAAATAGTATAAAAACTACAAAAACAAAATCCTTTTGGTTACGACTAGGGTTTTAAAGATTTCCTTCTCTTCACCATTAAAACATACTCAAAATTAACACAGAAATTTTTGGATGCCGAGTAAAAGCATTAAACCCCAGATAATGAAATGAAACTGGAAATCTGTAGTTTGCAGAAGAACGGATTAAAAATAAACTTCTCGGGAAGATATCACATGGGGTTTTATATAAGCTGAGAGAGAGAGAATGATTCTCACGAATAAAGTGAGGGTTCAGATTTTGATTCGTGAATTTTGAGTCACCCAATCCACTTGATTTTCAGAGATGAATTATCTAAAAAAACAAAAGTCTCTCGCTTTCCAAAGCAAATAGAAAGAAAAAAGATCGATTGGATAGAGAGAGAGAGAGAACGAGGGTTATTTTGAGGAGCTAGAGATAGAGTAGAGGTAGAGGTAGAGGATGAGCTTTGGTTGTTGGTATGCGTTGAATCTGTAAACGGAAGTGAGAGTGAGAGAGAGTGAACAGAAAAGGAAATGAAGTGCCGATTGTGGAAGACAAATGAAAAATGTCTTATTTGCGGTTTTCTAATTACGGAAAAACAATTCACTGTTCCGTTTTTGGATATCTATCCAACCCTAGATTTTTATTTAGTCCCCTTCCTTTTTATAACAAAATAGTTGTTTAATAAATAATGCTCTCCCTCTCTCTCCCTCCGCCCCCCCTCCTCCCTCTCTGTCTCTCTGTAGTCAAAACCTTTGACCTTTGTGTGCCATAGACCTGCTTCGAAAATCGATAAAGAAGTTTTTACTGCAATTCTAAGACGTATTTCATGACAATTTTATACTGTTTATAGAAATTTTGAATTAAAAAAAAATTATATTTTTCTCCAATAAATACCTTTTTTTGTTTTAGTTGATAAATCCAAGTGGTGTTTAGGAATGTCAAAGGTTGAGGAAAATTGTTAGTTGAAACTTTTAATACAATATATATATAATAACAATTCTCTATTGTTTTAATGAGATGGAGAAAATCGGAGGGTTGAAATAATTTTTGATTTTCCCAATTTTTAAAAAAATTATTTCCTCTAATTTAATGGTTTAAATAAAAAATAGTTAAATTTGTATAAAAAATTAAAAATATACTAAATATACCTTTTTCTTCCTTTTTTTTATTTTTTTTGACTTTCAAATAAGATAAGGAATATTCGTCACCTCCGTTTCCTTTCCCTTTCCCGTGACTTATGAATCCCCCTCAATCCTCTCTCTCAGGAGTCCAAAATAGTACAAATGTTTTTTTTTCCTCGAAAATTTTTTTGTCTATTTACAACATTTTAAATTTTATCAAAATTTTACATTTTTATTAAAATTTTAGTAATTTAGTTGATAAATAAAATAGAAATTAGTTTAAAAAAAAAAGAAGTAATAAACTATAGCTAAAGAGATTTTTTCCCCATAAATGTTTAAAAAAAAAAGGTGAGAGTTATGTGAAGTGTTTTTTTTTTTTTTGTATAGCTATAAATATAGGAAACAAAAGGTCCTTTAATTCAATGATATTAAAATTTTCTCTCTTTACTTGGTGAGTTTTCATCCTCCTTTAAAAATGATGTCCTCTTTATAACAAAAGATATAAATAATTTAATTTATTCCCGTAGATTGATTTTATACGATTTTTTTTTTTGTTATATTAGAATTTAAACTCATAATCATCAGATTGAGAAAAAAATTATAATCGCTAAATTGTCTTATTAAGGGTAAAATAGAAAGACATAGTAGATTTAGAAAATAAGAATGAATACCCAATCTCTTTTTTTTTGGGGGGGGGGGGAAGAAATCAGATAGAGCAAGGAATATAAATAGTAAAAACTTCACATTTTTCTAAAAGAAGTGAGTCAAGTTCCATCATTGAAGCATTCGTAAAGTGCATAATGTCTTCATCAAACTTGGAGAAGAAATGCGTTGTGTAAAAAATAGAAGGAGATAGATATTTATTAAATATATATTTGATTTAATTTAAAATAAGGTTCTCACATACCCTACAAGGATCAAGTGTATTTTGGGTTTTTTTTTTAATAATTTTTCTAAGCAAGTTGATTGTTTGATTGATTTACTTTTTATGTTTTCAATATAAATATAGATTAACTGTTTGTTATTTGAAATATAATTTTATTAATATTCTTTACCTCAAAACAATACAAAATTAAAAAAATAAATATATTCAATATATTTAATTGTCATCCATGTTCTTTTCTCAACATACTCGATAAAAAAAAACTAGTTTATTTTTAATTAGTCCAGTAACTAAATATTAGTAATTTTTAAATAAATTTTTAAAATTAATTTTTATGTATAAAAAAATTAAATATTACAAGAATTTTATCTCATAACATCTGAGTTAAATCGAATTTATTTGTGTCATAATTTAAAAATAAAAAACTTCTAAAAACAAAAAATCTTCAACTCTACTGAAAGGATCAAGAGTAAAATAAATAGTGCACATTAGAATTGTTAAATTTAATGGCAAGTCTGGTTCACGAAATGGGAAGAGGAGAAGGAATATTACTTTCTCCGGTAAAAATAAATATATTTTATTTTGTAAGAGTGAAATAAAAGTAAATATGTATTATGTTTTTTATTTGATTGTAGTGAAAAATCAACAGAAAAATGGAAAAAAATGTGTATTATTTGTCCTGAATTTTGTAAAATCGTAAAAGGTAGAGAATAATTTTATCCATAAATTTTTATTATAGTCTCAATCTATCTACAAGTAGAAAGAAATTTTTTTTTATACGAAAGAGGTACAATTTCACCATTTTTTTTACTTTTATCCTTATTTTTATTTCGAACCAAATGAAAATAATTTTTTTATTTCAATCTATATTTATCACTTTTTCATTTTTTTTTTTCTTTTACTTCACGCTCCTACCAAATTTAAATAAAAGTTGAATTGAAATCGAATACTGGAGAGAGAGAGGCGTCGTTTGCGGTGCACACTCGAGTAGCCAATGGAATTGCAATGCTTTGGAGTGAAAGAGAGGGAGTGAGGGTAGTTGATTGGGTTTTGACGTCAGGATTTTAGTCCCCCGGAAGAAGCTGATGAGAGAGAGAGAGTATCAGATTCCCACCTCCGGGAATGCGATTCCTTTTCCCATCCCGTCCTTTTCTTTTGTTGCCTTGTCCCCCACCCCCGCCGTCAAGTCCCTCTCTCTCTCCCCATTTGTTCCGTTTTTGTCTCCACCCCCACTCTTAACTCCGAATTCATTAATTCCAAAACCATATTTTGTCTCTCTCCCACTCACACTCCCGCCCCTTTTTAGGTTGATTTTTATCACAAATTCATGTACCCCGTACTCATACTAAACCTAACCAGACTTATTCACCAAGTTACCGCCCTCAAACCCTTAACTCGAACCAAGTATATGGTTTAGGTTAAACAGTTCCAAATTGGTTTAGAGCAATTTAGAGTCACTGAACCCTTATAGATTTTTTTCTTTAAAAATATTCTTAAAATTTATTATTTACCGAATAATTTTAAGAGTACTACTATTATTTTGCCTAAAAAAACTAACATTTACTTCAAGAAAATAAACAATAATTCGAGGTTTGATCCTTAAACGGCTCGATGCTTTAGGAGACTTGAATCAGCGTATTTAGTTATAGGTTGAGCATGCCCTACTCTTAGTCCATACGGCTTGAGGCTAGTACAAGGTAGAATCCCTCTTTTTATGTATATATACTAGTTTTTGACTCGCACTAACGCACGTGGTGTTTACAAAATATGAATTGTATTTTTTCATTATATAAATATTTATTAGATTTATAATTAATTAAATATTTAAATTAAATTATTATTCAAATAAGAGAAAAATATGATACATATCAATGATGTGAAAAAAAAAGTGTCTAACCATTGGATTTCTAAAATAGACCAACGAATGAGATAAAAAAAGGGTAATAATAGAGTAAAAGGTAATAAAAATAAATTAAAGAAATGATCATCCGAGGGGTTAAAAAAAATAAAAATGAAAAAACCCACTTTAAAAAAAAGGACTCAACATGGAAAAAAAAAGAATCAAAAAATAAAAGCAACAAGGATCCGAATAGAGAAAAATAAAAAACTATGGTTTCAAAATTGAAGGGACCACCATATGTGTTAACCGAACAAAAAAAATAGTAAGGATCTGAATTGAGAAGTAAGATGAAAAAGGAAAAAATTAATATCTAAAAAAAACAAACAACTTTACATAACAAATTTTAAGTTATATCTTTTTTTATAATAAAAAATATATAAAAATGAGATAAAAATAATATAAAATTTTAAAAGAAAAAACTTTTAAAAGACATTAAAAAATATTAAAAAAAGAATACAATATCAAAAGACTTTGATCTAAAACAAAAGTTTTTATCTCATTAATTAGAAACTTTTTATATTTCAAAAAAAAAAAGAATACAAAATCAAAAGTTTTTTTAATATTTTTAAAAAAATTATATTATTTTAATATTAATATTTAAAAAAATATTAATTTAATATTAAAAATAATATTTTTATTAAAATATTATATTATATTTTTTAATATTATTTTAATGTTATATTAATATAAAATATTAAAAATTATATTAGTTTAATATTAAAATATAAATTAGAAACTTTTTATAAAAAGAATATAAATTATTATTTATAAAAGATTAAAATAATATTAAATTTAAAAAAATCTTTTGATTTTATAAATTGAAATCAAATTCTTTGGATTTTATATACTTTTTTAATACTTTTTATGACTTCTAAAAGTTTTTAAAAAATTTTATATTCTTTTTAATATTTTTTATCTCATTATTTTATATAATACTTTTATAATAAAAACGATATAAATTAAAATTTATCATTTATAATGTAATTTATTTTAATTTATTAATTTTATAAAAATATTTTAATTTTTTAATCATTTTGTATATTTTTAATTAATTTGTTATTTTATTAAATTAAAATTACATTATGGGCTGATTTTTTATATTTTAAATATATTATTTAATTTTATATTATTTATTATGATATAAAGAACTGTAATTTTATTGATTTTATACAAATTTTTGAAAGAATATTATAAAAAATATAAAAAAAAATGAAATCAAAATTTTTAAAGAATATGAAAAATTTTCTTTTTTCAATATTAAAAATATTAAAATAAAATCAAAATCTTTTGATTTTATATTATTATTTTAATATTTTTCAATGACTTTAAAAAAATTTTAATTCATATTACAGAAGTTTTTATATTTTCAAAAATATTTTTTAATATTTTTTTATTATAGATGATTTAATATCATAGATTTTTTTTAACGACACTTTTTAATATTTTTGTTTAATTACTATAAAAAAAATGGGTGAAAAATTAATAAATCAACAAATTAAATAAAATTTTAAAAAATTAAAATATTTTAATAAAATTAATAAATTAAAATAAATTACAATATAAATAATAAATTTTAAATTATATCCTTTTTTGTTATAAGAAACTAAATAAAAATGAGATTAAAAATATTAAAAAATAAAATCTTAAGAATATAAAATGAAAAGATTTTGATCTCATTTTATATAATAAAAAAATTATATTTTTAAATTCAATTTTTTTAATATTTTTTAAAAATTATATTATTTTAATATAAATATTAAAAAATTATATTATTTTAATTTTAAAAAATAATATTACCATTAAGATATTATATTATATCATATAAATTTAATATAATAGTATTTTAATGTTATATTAATACAAAATTTTAATTATTATATTATTTTAATATTAAAATATAAATTAGAAAATTTTTATAAAAATAATATAAATAATTATTTTATAAAATATTAAATTAATATTAAATTTAATATAATCTTTTGATTATAAAATGTGATCAGGGGTATTTTAGTAATTCAAAAAATAAAAGGGGGTAGTTTGGTGTTAAAGAAAAAAGTCGGATACTTTGATAAAGGTATATGAACAGTAATCGGGATAGTTTGGTACTTCAAATTAAAGTGGGGGGTATTTTGATAAAAATGCATGAATAATAACCCAAAAAAGTAGGGTACCCTTGGTAATTCAGAAAAAAGCAAGAGCATTTTTGTAAAAGGGTGTGAACAGTAAGTAAGTGAAACTCCCTCTTTATATATATTCGTAATATATATATATATATATATATAAATGCTCCCGATGCCCCTAATTCTTCTAGACGTTCACCGCTGGTTCTGGGGGGATTTATTTCAATATCCGAAAAACTAGCCTTTACTTTAAAAACAAATAAAAAGGTTAATCCTTGAAGGAATCCCCCAGGGGTTTTTGAGCATTAAAGGGGCTTCAGGCGTTTTGGAGGGTTTGAATCGACAATTAAATTATACCTTCACTCATGGTCCATACATTTCAAAGTTGGAACCAGCCTGTATGAACCATAATCGGACCGGACCGGACCGGTATTTTCTGATACCAGCCCATTCATCCTGTTCAAAGTTGGATATTTACGACACATTTATGTTTCGCTGCTGATTTGGACCGAACCGGTCTGGTTGCTACATGTAGGATTTTCTTGGGGATACTCATATAATCAAAATTTTTAAATAAGAGAACTCGTATTCTTCAATATAAGATTGCCCGGGGGGGGGGGTATGGTTGTCACGTGCAAGCTAATTCTTGGGATCTTAATAGTGAATTTTTGTTTTCAAGTATGGGTTAACCAATAATTTTTCAATTAAAGTAACATAAACCACAAGCTCACACACCGGTTAACTTGCGTGCTCAGCACATTGATCAGAGCTCCAAAGACTAATAATTGTCTTGGACTAGTACCCTGGGCTTGTTTGGAAAATGCCACCCAAATATTCTCTCATTTTTAATAAATTAATTTTATTTATTATTATAGTACAGAGTATCTTATGACATTATCTTTTATTATTTAACTTTGAAGGGTCCCCTGTTGAATTTTTTTTTTTTTTTGTTCTCATTTCCATTCAATTATATTTTAAATAAAAAAATAATCTTTATTTTGGAGCTAACACTTGAGCTTCCTTGTAATTTCAAATAATCTCAATTTTTTCCTTTGGCCTTTTTTCTGAATGGTCTATCTCAACCCTACTCTGCAAAATCGAGATCTGCATAAATCACTAATATTGTAATGGAATTATAGTCATAGATTTGTTCAATAATAAGTTACTTCAAATAGGATATTTGATAATTGATAGAGTGTTGTGATTATATATCTTTGTCTCTCTCTCTTTTATGCTTCTTCGAGAGCAGAAATTTCAAAACAACAATTTTGACCCTTAAAATAAATCCTAAGAGGAATTCCAAAATTACTTACTCCAACAAGAGAATATGAACATGCCTGTCTCTTGAGGACAAAATGGTCCCATTTTTATCCTTTATAATGCAAATTGGCAAGAAATCTCTGTCTTGTTGATGCCATTATAAGCATTAAAAAGAAATAGAGTGAAGTTTAACATGGTCAATGTGTTGCTTGACAAACATATACACTAATATATAATATATAAAGAAATGAAAATTCTTTTATTATAAGAAAAAAATGCTCCACACAAGTTTCAGAGATTTTCTTACTTTTAATACTTCTTTAACCTGAAGAAAAGTCTTCTTTCCTTTTTTTTTTTTTAAAAAAAAGAAACATTTTAAATTGGAAATAAATTATTAACTATGATAAATTACGTTTTCTACAATATATTGCTGATGATATCAATATATATGATATCTCAAACGCCTAAAAGGTACAATGTAAAAACGATCTTTAGGTATAATATCTTTTGTATTATATTTTTAAATTTTTTTATGCATAACGCGTTTATGTTGTATTTTTGATTCTTTAAAACTAAAATGTAAATGATTTTTGTTATTTATAAAAATATTAATATTGATGAGTATGATACATTAATAGGATTTATGTATAATATATATTAATATATATATATATATTCTATACAAATAGAATCCAAAAAAAAGTACTGTGTGCTTAGAGGTGCGAGGAAGACCAAGCAATGTGAAGGGAGCTTAGTTAACTGAAGAAAAGTGTTGTTTGTGTGGATGGAAACAAAGACACGTGAGACCCTGCGTGAGGTTCATGTGTTGGTTGCCTTTTTATTCCAATGTCTCTTTGTTTGTGTCTACTAATTATTATTTTTCTATGTTTTAGCAAGGGACTTTTAAGTGATCGTGAGGTTGGGATACCACTCACCCCTCTCTCTCTCTCCTCACATGCACAATGATTGATGGGAGGGACCAAACAAAACTTACTAAATAAACCAAAAACCATCCGACAAACAGATCTATTTTTCTTTTGCTAATAGCATAGCAGGGTTAGTGGATGGGGGCAATCACTTGTTTTAATCCCTTTAAGCAGTCGATATTATTTAAAGAACGAATATGATATTAAATCAAAATTCTTGAATTCGAATTTTGAGAATAAAAAAAATTATATTGAAAGGATAATTCTCAAAATGAATCACTATAAATCTCAAACCAATTGATCAAAATATAATTCCAAATATCAATAATATACAAAAAAAATATATATATATATTTAAGTTCCAAATGTGTGATTTAGAATTAAAACCTCTGACCCAGAAAGTTAATTGATCCACTTGGACATGATCCACAAAGAAATTGCCCCTAATGCAAGTTCATACAAAAGCAAGCCCAATGATTTGGTTACTGGAACTAGGCTCTTCGTTTGGCAAGACCTAACTTTCAATAATCGTTTTTCTTTTTTCTTCTGCATTCCATCGTATCGGCAAAACATTTTCTCAGGAAAAAGTGATTTATGACAAATAAATGAAGCCTAGCAGGTCAGTCTGCAGAGTCCATTACATGGTCAAAACATGCGCATTTGTGCTCTCCAGATTTAGAAGTTGAGCTAAAAAAACAAGAACCAATTTCCAAAACATGAGTTAGCTTAGCATTAACAACTGAAGCCTACAACAACAAAGAGTAGAATGGAGAAATCGAAAACCATGCATTGAGATTATGCATACAAAGAAAAACAAAGCATCTGTCAAACCAAGGATGGGATTAGATTTTGCAGAAGCAAAATAGGTTCCACATCAGAAGTCGGTGGAAACGAGGCAGGTCCTTCATTGTAATTTGATTCGGTCAAGGTTCTCTGAAACAGTTCTCATCCTAGGCCGCAGCTCTGGATCCAGTTCGGTGCAGCTGAATGCAATGTAGAATGCTGTTATGACTTGTTTCTTAGCATAGACTTCATGCAGAAGTGCAGGGTACATGATTTCTGACAATGGGCATTCCTCGCGAAAGACCTTTCTCAGCAGGCCCTCTAGTCTCTTACCATCATTTTCTAGTACAGCATCTGGTAGCAGATCAGTCAGAATCTCCATAATGATAATCCCAAATGAGCAGACATCACATATCTGTGTGAATCAGCCACCTGAAACTCGAGCCTCCGGTGCCTTGTAGGCAACTGAGAATGCAGTAGTACTTGATCCCATTCCTAGGGATACAATGATATGACTTTGGCTTTTGGATGCTGAATTGCTGGGGTTGGCACCAGAAGTGAGACGGGTCAGCCCAAAACCAGAGATGTATGGCAGCAGATCCTCATCAAGTAGGATTTTTGACGATTAATTTTCCATGGACGTATTTTCGAGGGCTGCACTCGTGAATGTGTAACAAACCCCTTGCAATGCCCTGAGCAATCAACCTTGATAGGGTGGCAATGTATTGGATGGACTCCCTGCAAAGTCCCATATCATAAAAACATATATCAGAAACGTTTACCATTTCAATGTAGTTACATGTAATACTCCTGCGAATGGCCTTTGCAATTTGCAAATACCACACAAACATGGAGAGCTGACAATCTCTCTATAAAACATAGAGAATAACCAAATTTCCTGATCTAGTCATGGCATCTGAAAAAAATAATAATAATTCTCTTGGACCATTTTGTGGGGTCCAATTAGTTAAAGTATGTCCGCTATATACTTTAAGAAATTAATATGCAGGTATCTCCATCCAAGAACTGGCACAACCATACCACCTGTAAGACACCCAATTTGTACCCAACTTTCAGAAGAATCCAAGAAGAGAACCATGTAAGCAAAAATTACCGGTAAGCATTAATTGTGTCAATAGATTAAAAACAAAGTATCAAAGGTTTCAGGACTGCTTCACGAGCGACCCCCCCCCCCCAAAAAAAAAAAAAAAAAAAACTCAAAAGTTTTTGAATGATTACCAATGGAAGCAAACAAAATCAGGAAAAGAACAAGATTTATGATGAGAATAAAAGTTGTAGAACTTGAATCACAGAGACTGCCTGTCTTGAGTGAGTATTCTGAGTATATTTCTAATGATAATCGCAGCCAGTACATAAGAAATGATGGATATGTTGGTAAATGTGATTACTTTTCTGCTCACTTCCAAGTGACCTCAGATCCATACAGCACAACTAAAACTAGAAAGTTACAGAAATTAAGAGCTTTATGTTAGTAGAAATTGTTCGTGAACTTTGATTTTAATAATACAAAAATATTTTGGCTATTCAATATAGATAACAAGGAGTCACTTCCAAACTATGGTAATAGTAAGTAAACTGGGGCAGCATAATGAACTTTGCATCATTTATTGCAGGCTGCAAACTATTGAACCAATCAACATAAACACCAACATCAACTCTGATCCTTAAATAGGGCAGACTGATTTTGGTGTGCCTGAAACTGAGAGCATCGTGGAAACTTCTTCTCTTTCTATCCATAACTGTGATGCAGTTAAATTAATTCACCCTACAATTAGCAGATCAAACAGAAATGGCGCCATTAAACCAAAGGTTTTTAGCTTCTTTGGATTTGACTGCAGACATACAATTCTAGAAGTTACCTATGCAGGCTGAGAGAAATGTAGAAATATTGCTGTTATGTTTATCGATGTGAATACTTCTGAAGGATATGTAAAGGATCAGGTCTAGTAATCACTCACCAATCAGCTGATGAAACAAAAAGAAAATAGGGATCTAAATCAAAGGATAGCAAATCTCCTGAAGACAAAGAATAGAAAGATCACGAAGATGGAGTTTTGAAAACTAGCCTGCTCAGGTAAGTGCTATAGTATAAAACCAGAATCTAATTAGACATCAAAGCCAATCCATAGGATGTTTTGGACCATGACATTTTGCTTGGCCTTACGTCAGACAAAAGCCGTCTAATGAAGCCGAACATTTGATAAAGTACGAATTAATGCTGCCCCAAGTAGGAAGAGCGAATTCTTGCCACCCATTTAACATCAGGTAAAACATCCGCAACACTGAAGCAAGTGAAGCCAGAGTCACAGAAATTTTATAATTGAATTGTTTTCCTAATTAAAAATAGGATGGTACCTAGAATTGGCAACAACAACAACAAACTAAACTGAACCTTAATCCCAACAATTTGGTATCAGCCAAATTGGCCTTATTACTAGTTTCAATAATTTTATCATGCAACACATTCCCCGAAGAATAACTCCGTTTAGGTCCAGAACACACACCTACATTTTTCTCACTCCGAAAATAGTACTGATTCACTAGGAGTCAACAGCAACTCAAATCATTCGCAATATCAAAACATAACATTTATTTGAACATTAAATTCATGCAGTAAATTCAGCACCAGATGGAACAGTAACAACATAAGACCGAATCAAACAAACCTAGAGCAAGCAGAAATTTTACCATGCGGCGCACTATACAAGCTGCCATTTTTTATGAAATCAGAAACCAGAGGTTTCTGATCACTGGCAAAGTATTAGGCTCTCAAGATCACAAGATTTGGATGCCCAGCCTTCCCAATGGCCTCAACTTCAGCCTCAAAATCCTTAAACCGCCATGACCCATCGCCTTCGCTCAAGCACTTCTCTGCCACCATGGTGGGCGCCACCACGCTGGATCCTCTCCCTACCACCACCTTGTACACAATGCCACTCCTGCCCTTCCCAACTATGTATGCAGATGCCCTCAACAAGTCCTCCAACTCCAACCCAAACCCTTCATCTAAAACCACAAATTTACCGCTTTTACTCTTCACCCTCTCCCATTTCTCCTCCTTTTCTCTTCTTTCCTCATTTTGCCATCGCCCTTGTTGTGCCCCTTTTCCTAAACAACCGCACTGATGCAAACACAACTCCAACCACAAAATAAACACCACAAATCACAGAGATTACAGAAATTGCCACTTCACAACTCTCTTTCCTCTTCACTCCTTCAGTGAGTGATGAACCCACAACACTAGGGTTTCTAGGATTTTTTTTGGGTTTTCAGGATTAATCCGCAAATTCCAGTTTTGAGCTTCAGGAAATTGCTTCTGCAAAGGGAACCCACACAAGTTAGGGTTCCCAGAAAATGCAGTTGGACTTTGACTCAACAAAGACCCAGTCCGAGGAATCTTTCCGGTTAAATTATTATGCCGGAGATCCAAACTGGCCCCTCACCGGAAAATTTCCATAGCTCGCTGGAACCCTATGGAGAATAAATTGTAAGACAACGGCGAGGTTTTGGAGCTCACTTAACCCATCAGGAAGAGACGCATTAAGAAAATTCGAAGAAAAATCCAAAAAAACTCAAATTTCTTAGGTTTCTAAATTCGTTTGGGACGGACCCAGAGAGAGAAGAGAAGAAGCATTGTTATTGAAGAGAGAGAGGGGGATTGGATTAGTGAAGTTGTTGTGAGAAAGACAGAGTTTCTGCAGTGCAGAGAAAGCTCTTTTTAGTGAGAAATTTCTGTGACTCTGTTTTGGGGGTTGCATTTGATTCCGGACCAGTGACATGGGCTCGAGTCGTATTCGGACCACGTCGAGAGGATGTGGTTGGGTCGGTCGTGACTGCAGATTTAAGGGAGAGGAGAGAGAGAGAGAGAGAGACCGTCGGAATTCAGATCACAAGGGAGAGAACAAAGGAGAGAGAAAGAAACAGAGCAGCTACCCCAGAAAAAGAAAAGGAGATTCATTTTCTTGGTTATCTTTCTCCGACGAGAGTGTTTATTCACAACGGAATCATATTCTGGGACATAAACACAGATGTCCAGAAAGAAAAATTCAAAGAAGAGGAACAGGGAGAGAGCGACCCATTCAGGGGGCAGTTATCGAGGTCCCAAAAAAACACTTGAATATTCAGTTTGAATTTTATGACTGATTTAACCTCCTAATCTTTATATAAGTTGACCAACACGCCCTTCATCGTAGGTTTTTTTCTTTTATTTATTTATTTATTTATTTTTCGCTCCTCGCGCTTCCCACAGGCCTTTTGTACAGAGAGAGAGAGTAAGGGGCGATACAGAAGATCGGCCTTTTATTTATTTATTTATCTTAAAAATTGTCTTCAACCCTAGAATGAAATAAAATTGATCAATAGTATATATTGGAGGCTATTATTCTATTGCAAAATCATGAAAACAAACTCATTCACAACATTTTAAATACGAGATGAGAAAAATATTTGAATAGAAGTTTTTTATCATTCAATGTCCTATAAAAATGTCCTTCATCATGATTAGCAAAACTAATAGTTTGAATTATTTTCATTAATTAATGAAACCAGTGATAGTCTAGTGCAAGAGATTTTCAATTTTGGTTTTATTATTTTACTTTAATTTCGATAAAGGTGGAAATTTGTTCAATTTTTTAATTATACATAAATTCATTATTTATTTATAATAATTTATAAATTACGCACGTAAAAATCTATTTTTAAATTTTATGACAAAAGAAAGTGCAATAGACCTCAACTCTAATGATAAGTTTGGTTCACATAAAGAAAAGGGAATGGAGAGAGTTATTTTAAATACATTTTATTCTATTTTGTTTGTCACAGGTGGAAAAGAATGATATAAGTATTACTTTCTCTTACTTGGAGTGAAAAGTGAAAGAGGAAGAGGAAGGAACAGGGTAATATTCTCACTAAGTTATATAAAATTGGAAAAAAAAAAATGATAATTTTGTTCACAAATTTTCATTATAACCTGAATCCATCCATAAGTGTAAATAAGAAAAAATTTTTCTAATGTGAGGAGGATATTATTTCACTCATCTTTTACTTCTATCCCCTTTTTTACTCCAAACCAAATAAGGATAATTTCTTACTTTATCCGATATTTACTTTTCTTCCTTTTTTCCTCATATTTTACACCCCAATCAAACTTACTGTAATTAAATAATATATTTTTTTTAATCACGGAGACAATTTTAAAAATTGATAATACACGTGAGTATCTATGATATAAACATAAATAAGAAAAATAATGGAAACCTTTAATTGAAGATTCAAAATGTTATGCGTTGTTTGTACCGAGAAAACTCTCTGTTCAATTGGGTCCGGGTAATACCGAAGACCGCAGCTTCTATTTTCTGCTCAAATTTTTGTTGTTACCACAAGCATTTATGGGAAATACGAGGTAAAAAATTTCTCTAATATATGTTCATTTTTGGATACTGTTTTAAAATCACGTGAATTAAATAAATTAAATTTTATATAACAATTAATAAAATTTAAAATCTTTTAAATTTGAATAAAATCCAATCATTCAAATACCTTTTAATTAAAATATATTAAAATAGACTATCATGTAAATTATACTTGAATTATATGAAATTTGCTCTCTCTTTTTTTTCTCTTACTACCACCCCCCATGAGCCTCTTAAGTGCCAAATGAAAACATGTTTTGGTATAAACTGGACAAAAAAAATTGAAAAATGTATTAGTCAACCAATTGTTTTATTTTTTATGAATTACACAAAAGTGCTTTTTTCAGTTGTGTACTAAATCAGAAACACCTCTTGAAGTACTGCTTGTACCGTACCCCGCAAAACAGGCTTTCAACCTTGTTTCCAAACATGTCCTATCTTTAAGGCCAAGGGACTGTACTGAAACTAAACAAAACCCATGCAGCAGAGATAAAAATACAAAAGGGAAGATATGGAATACCACATAGGCAAGATAAGTGAGCCTTGAAATGTTGTTTTACATCCTTGGACATGGAGAGATTGATGAGGGGCCAGGATAAAATTTCTGCCATTGCCTTTCCCATCAGAAAATACAAATCCTTAATCATGCTTGGAGCCAACAGAGTCCAAGAATATCAACAGTCATCCACCCACCACCTAACAGAGCCTATAATGATTTCATGGGCCCTTCAAGTATCCACCTTGGAGGACACTTCCATTTCCTCATATTCACTAAAAAATTTTAGGGCCTGCCGTGAGTTTGGAAATGAATTCTGCATTCCATATCTTTCCATCAACAAATAATTGTTCTATAAAACTAAAAAAAGAATTTTTTTTTTTTTTTTTTTTTTTTTTTTTAAAAAAAAAAGAACCCCCGAAGGCAAGTATACTTAACCCCGAAGACAAATATAATCATCACACGCTTGATATAATAAGCCATGGGCTCCAGCCCTATCCTATGCTGTATCTTGTATTAGTTCCTATTAGAGTTAATATAACTTAGATTACACCTTATTCCAACATAAAATTTGGTAATAAATGTTACAGGAGTTAAAAAAGGACAAAGGAACAGAACAAGGAAGTCACAATTGAAGATTAAAGCGTGGGTACCAGCTCTAGAGTCTAGACTTGGGACCCTTCTTTCCAGGTAATTGCAGCGCATCATAGTGGCCGAAGCCATGATATAGTACCCTAATCGGGTCTTCCTTTCCATACTCTTGGCCATACTCGGCAATTGAGATCAAACCCTTTGACTCCTCATCATACATGTACACGGTGATTGGCATCCTGCAGATAGCAAACTCATTATGTCATTGATTAAAACTTCTGAAAGATGGGGATACATCTTACCAATTTTACTATTGCCAGTATCCCATTACAAAGGGAATGATATCTTTGTGAGCACATGCACATGTGAGTTGTGTGTGTGTGAGGGAGGGAGGGAAGGATGGAGAGAGAGTGAGAGAGAGAGAGCCTACTGGAGAACATGTGAAGCAATAAACAATTCAGGTTCGCCTCCCCAAACATGCGGCTTCCTCATCTGAGAAACATATGCATCAAAATCACCTTCGATAAACCTAGGAATGATATCATTGCACAAGCCATCAGCTTGCAGCCTATCAGTATAAAACCAGATTATAAGAAATGAGCATGTACTGTTTCCAATAGAGGTGTAATGCCAAAATTGGTGTTGCATATTTTGTTGATTGTTGGCTAAGCAGAAGCTGTTATTTACACTACAGCAGGTTATTTAAAGGAGACCTATAAATTTAAATAGCTGAAGAGGAAGAAGTCGATCAGGATGTCTGAGTAATAAGTATTATATATCCAGAAGCCTATCCATACTCCACAAATCAAAAGTTGGGAGGCGAGGAAATTCAATGTAACAGTGATATTTTAAACAGATACACCATATATATGAAATTACATGATTAAACAGGAAGGATGCTGAGAAGTGATTTGGTAAATGAGAAAAAACTTACCATTCAGTCTCTACTCTTCTTTTGATAAATTCATCTGCAACCTGATATTTCATGGTAGTCAGGGCCATAAGCTATGACCGTTACCTTTTATAAACATATTGCTAAAAGAACTAGACAACAAACAGATAGGACGAGAGGTAACCAGGACATGTCATCAATAAGAATAAACCAAAATACCTAGTTTCATAAAACATCATGTAGTTTATTTCTTTTTTCCCTTTTCACATTGACCATTATATCTATTCTATAGAAAAATAACCTAATGACACCCTTGCTTCAAATATTCTCACTAAATATATAAACAAGACAGTATCAAAGTCAACATAAACCATGTATAGCTAATACTGCTAGGCCAATCAAAGACTCATTCCCAAGCTCATCATTAAATCTTTGAACAGAACAGTTACTCCCTCAAGAAAATACCAACAAAATGGATTACTTTATTCCCCGAAGACCCATTTTTTTTTCCCGGGGGGGGGGGGGGGAGTTGGCGTAGGACTTCTTGAAAACTAAACTTGGTTACTGACATAGTGAAACAAAGGATGACTAACAACAGCTGGACATTCAATTGTTAGTTGATTAGGTTTGAAAAAGTACTTTTTTGAGACTTGTGCTATACAAGCCAAAGCAGATAGGCTCAAAAGCTGTTCCTGCCCTCCCTAGAGTTGTTCTAGCTTGCTTATTCATTTCTAAGACAAGGAGATCGATTCTCTTTTTCATTGTTAAGGGGTATTTTAAGAGGTCCAGAACTTAGAAAAGAAATGTAATGGAGTAGCTTGTAACTTTCAAGTTGGGAATAATAGGATCACTCCCTCTACTTACATTGCCCCGCAAAAACCTCTATGGGGTTTTTTCAAACCTTTGTAGCAATCAAGGATAGGAAACGACAACAATTATATCTCAATTAAATCAAATAGATCCAAGAAAGGAGGATCCAAAAATTGTAGATGTTGAGAATGCCTATACATTAATTCATACTAGAATCTCATAGAAAACAAAATCTCCAAATGTTAAAAAAAAAATGATGAAATTGATGCCCATACATCAAACAAACCTTCAATAAAATAATTCCTAAAGCAGTTCAAAATGACTTGAATTGTGCAATTTGTAATTTTCTTGAGAAACCAGGACTCAAATTGGGAAAACAAAACTAATTATATTACTAAGCATCCGCTTCTTTCCTAATTTTCTAAGGCGATGTGATGATAAGTCCATTAAGTTAAGAACCACACGGAGGTTTATAAGCCACTGTTCTCTTAAACTAAGAGCAACACATGGGTACACCATGTGAACAATGTGTCAATCATGCTGAATCTCTACCCACACTATACACAGCTAGTTCATCAACTGCATTGTCAGTGCAGTCAAAATCCAACTTAAAGAACAAAACAATCATGCACAAAATAAGGTACTTATCATGAGGCGCTTGAAGAAGCATACTCTAGCACGTAAGTCATCAGCTAACTCCCTCTGAATGCTCTCATTTGGAGCAGGTTTCCCAGATCTTAAACAAGCACCATGAGCAACAGATCGGAACAAACATCTCCCGTCACCAGGTATGCCTGCACAGGATGGAATTGCAGGAAAAAATAGACTTTGGTTGAAAATTGAGGAAAAAAAAGACAAAATCCTACTTAAAAATTGCAGAAAATACAAGTCCAAGTTTACATTTGTTGCCCACCAGTAACAGAGTAGTCAGTATATACTCTCTTGCCATGACGGTCCTTTGTGCCCCCACTGTCCGGAGCTGCATCAGCATGCACTGGTTCATAGCTTGAATAACAAATCAGTAGCCCACAAAGTAAGCCCAGCGCTGCAGATCTTTGTGGCCAGGAAATAGGTCCAACATTGCAAATGATTTTTGGAAGTGACCCTTGTTTTGGAGTCAAAATTCTAGCCTCCATATTTCGGGCCCCCAATGATATATTGATGGATGACCTTTGTGATTCACCTGAACTCTTCAAACTTTTAACCATTAAAGAAGGGCAACAATCTCTTTGCTTGGAGAAGCTAGACCTGAGACAACTTCCAATATAAGCTTGAAAGCTAATGTTAGATGGAGAAGAGAGTGTCCTAGGGAAAAGTATCCGAGCACTTTTTGCTTTTGAATGTGTGGAATATATGCAGACAAAACATGAAGGTGATGAAGCTTTAGACAGCACACTACATATCTGTCTGTTCATTTGTTGAGGAATGCACCTACTTAATTGGATTATTCTTCGCACACTTGTAGTGATTGGAGGGTGCATTGCCATCCTAGTGTAGCAAGAAAAAATAAAACAGCGTGCTGCAGCAGAAGTGGCCAACAGACCAGCAAGCCAAATCCTGAAAATTATTCCACTCCTGTGTCAACAAGAAGAAGCTGGTAAAACATCTCTCTCACTCTTCAGATACAACTAATGCTACAGCTCTTTTTTCTTTAGGACAATATGTTAACCCCAGCAACCAAAATGGATATAAAAAACCATGTACAATGATGACATTAGATCTTCTAGCTTTTGGCTTGTTGACACATTTAAAAGGCAAAATCCTCAATTGAGTAAGGGAAATATGGGGATCAACTCAAGCTTTACCCTGTGCTCTGGTGCAATTTCACCATATTAATAATTGGTCAAATAAGAAACTTTTAAAAACTCAGAGCTCCATACTAAAACCAAGTTCAAATCGTAGAATGGACTTAAGATAGCTAGAATTCAACCTTGCTTTCATTTACCCACCCCAGCAACCAGTTGCAATCTATGAACATGGCATAAATGAGAAATAATGTATTACTCCAAAAATTTGTAAAGCTTTTCTGAACAATTTATACCAGATAGACCTCATCCACACTTTTTCAACAAGTTATCAAAGAGACCAGCTTATGTTTATTCAGTTTTTCTTTTCTAAAATTAATCCACTCCAAGATTAAAAAAGAAGAAGGAAAAAAATAGTCACAATTAACATCACAGGTATCATATGCTTCTGTTACATGCAATGAAGCATCATTCCAATAGATATAAAGAGGCCTAAAGTTGCACAAATGCATTTTTCACATGAGAAAATAACAATGATCATGACCCCGATTAGCAAGCCTGATCTGATATCTATGGTTTAGTAAAAGCAACAGGATGATTAAAAAGCATTATAGCATCCTTATTAAGTGTTAATAAATTGGTTACGCTGTGCTGAAGTTCTAAGAGAGGCATTTCCTTTTTCTTTTGCTCAGTTTTGAAGAGACAAAAAGTAATGCATTTAGACAATCAGCTATAAGAGTTACCAGATGTTCAGGTTTCAAGGATTTTGACAATTTTAGTGCGGATAAAGATAAAACTTGTCAACAACTCGTCACAGATTAATGATGACTGACAATAAAGGTTTAAACTCATCCTACAAGACTTCATGCTAAAAAAAAAAAAAAAAAAAAAAAATTCCCGCTGAGCTCTATCATGTTTAAAAAATACACCTTGACTACCTAATCAGATAAAAAAATAAAATAAAATAAACGTTACCCTAAGATGTGTCCCAGGTTGACTTGAGCTATGAGGATCAGAGTAAAGGTCTAAGATATGACTAGTAGACAAAGTTCTGTTAGTGCTCAGCCTTTCTTCAGGGTCTATTAGTGAAACAATAATCATAGTCTTCCACTTATTTATGATTTCTGTTTTGCAGTAAACCCTGAAATAATTTTTAGCCCAAATCACAGAAACCGATTCAGGACAATACCATCTCTCTCCTAGTTAGTGCTCCAGGATTACTAACTGATGCACAGGAATTGATGAAAGGGAGTTGAATGGCTGAATTGGTAAGGAAGAATGTAAGAAGCTGAGCAGAGCTGAGCTGCTGAAGTAGCAATTGAGCTGACAAAGAGTAGCTGAGCTAGCAGTTTGAGCTGGCAAAGAGTAGCTGAGCTGGCAGTCATGTCGGATGGCAAGGAATAGTTAGTTGTCAAGATTAGTTAAGAATTGTCAAGTTAGTTAGGAAGTTGTCAAGTTAGTTAGGAGCTGTTAGTTATGGATGAAGAGGAACATTCAGAGAGGAATGTTGTTTCAGAAAAAACTGAATTCTCTTTTCTTTCTTTCCATTCTTTCTCTCTGTAATTCTCTCTCTGTAATTCTGTCATTCTACATTCAATGAAGTTTCTGCATTCATCAATGGCAATTCTTCCTTGAATTGAAGATTCGATTGGTTTCTTAACTTCATTCCAATCCCATCTGAATTAGAAGTGAGCTCCTCTTCTCTCTACATCAATTGGTATCAAAGCCGGTTGTTTTACCATGGCAGAAGGAACTAGATCTCAAGACTTAAGCAGGAAATTAGAGGAGACAATGAAGGCTTTGTTCAAGGAGCATAAAGAGACTCTTGACAAAGAAATGGATGCTCTCAGATCATTGGTTTTGGAGAGTCATTCAAGAAGCAACAACCATTCTCCTCGTCAATCAGGATTAGGACCAAATCATGGAAATGGAGGTGCAGCAGCTACAAGACTTCCAAGATTGGATTTTCCCAGGTTTCATGGTGAGGATTTCAGAGGGTGGCTCTATAAATGTGAGCAGCTTTTTGAAGTTGATGAGACTCCCCCTGAAACCAAGGTAAAGTTAGTAGCTATGCACTTGGAAGGCAGGGCTCTTCAATGGCATCAAGTATACATGAAGTCCAGATTCACCCGTGAGCTGCCTAACTGGGAAGATTATGTGAGGAACTTAGCTGCTAGGTTTGGTAATACTATGTATGATGATCCTATGGGTGAACTAATGAGTCTTAAGCAAAGGGGTACGGTGGAAGACTATTATGAGAAGTTTGAAGAACTCCTCAATCGAGTAGAGCTAACTGAATCTTATGCAATCAGCTGTTACCTGAGTGGGTTGAAAGAAGAGATCCAGATTGCAGTCAAGATGTTCATGCCAAAAACTATAGACCACGCTGTGAATCTAGCTAAACTGGAGGAAAAGAAGTCTTCAGTAGCTTGGAGGAATTGGAGGGGAGCTTCAGGAAAATCAGTCAATACTGCTGAATTTAGCAAGGACCCTGGAAAAAATGGTGCTGCACTTCTGCCTTTACCTAGACCTATACAACAGGGACCTCCCAAGAAACCATTGAAAACCCTTACTTCATTTGAACTGGGGGAGAAGAGGAAGAAAGGATTATGTTTCTGGTGTAATGAGAAGTATGACAAGGGACATAAATGCCAAGGGAAACAATTGTATAGGGTGGAGATGTAGTCTGAAGAAGGTGAGGAGGAAGAAGATATAACAGAAACTGATAATGAATCTGAGGAAATGGCTACTAATGCACATATATCTCTATATGCTATGACTGATTTGGTACTCCCTAACTACCAAACTATGAGGGTGCATGGCTATATAGGAAGAAACAGCTTTTGCATATTGCTGGATGGGGGAAGTTCTCACAATTTCATTCATCCAGGTATGATAACTAAATTTGGATTGAAAACTCAAGAGGTGGAAAGAATGGCAGTGGCCTTAGCTGATGGGGGAAAGTTGCAGACTACCACTATGTGTACTGAATTCAAATGGACCATGCGGGGACAGGAATTCAGCACAAATATCATGGTGTTGCCCATTAAAGGATGTGATGTAGTGTTGGGGGTCCAATGGCTGTCAACCCTGGGGGATATTACATGGAATTTTGGGACCTTGAGGATGGAATTTACTTACAATGGAAGGAAGATAGTGCTGAGAGGGTCAACTGAACTGAAGATGGTTAAAAGTTCAAAAATGCAAAAAATCCTGAACACTTCTTCAAAAGAACCAGCTGCTCGACTGTGTTTCATTCAACTCAAACAGACTAAGCAACTACAGACACCAATAATCAACTCATATCTGCAACTTTCATCCACAGAAGTCCATTCAGATAAGTGTACTGAACTGGGGCCTCAATTCCATTCCAGTATACAACAACTTCTGACTGCTTATTCTGACATATTTGAGGAGATAATTAGCTTACCTCCAACAAGGACATGTGATCATAAAATAATCCTAAAAGAGGGGGCAAATCTTGTAAATGTAAGACCTTATAGGTACCCTCATTTTCAGAAGGCAGAGTTAGAAAGACTAATCAAGGAAATGCTTTCGAATGGCATCATTAGACCCAGTTGCAGCCCATATTCTTCGCCTGTAGTGTTAGTAAAGAAAAAAGACAGATTTTGACGGATGTGTGTAGACTATAGAAAATTGAATGATGTCACTATAAAGGATAAGTTTCCAATTCCTTTAATTGAAGAATTATTAGATGAACTATTTGGTTCACAGGTGTTCTCTAAATTGGACTTAAGATCAAGATACCATCAAGTCAGATTGCATGCTGAAGATATAGAAAAGATTGCTTTTAGGACTCATGATGGACATTATGAGTTCTTAGTTATGCCCTTTGGATTGACCAATGCCCCATCCACATTCCAAAGGCTCATGAATGACATATTCAGACCCTATTTGAGGCAATTTGTGTTGGTATTTTTTGATGACATTCTTGTTTATAGCAAGAATGGACAAGAACATTTACAACATTTGGAGACAGTTTTTGATCTGCTGAGACAGAACCAACTCCAAGTCAAGCAGAGCAAATATTCATTTGCAGTTGCTCAAATCCAATACCTAGGCCATATTATTGATCATGCAAGGGTAAGAGCAGACCCTGAAAAGCTAGGGACCATTGAACAATGGCCACAGCCTGGATCTGTCAAAGAATTAAGAGGCTTCCTGGGACTTACAGGTTACTATAGAAAGTTCATTCGATATTATGGAATCATTGCGAAGCCACTCACTGACATGTTAAAGAAACAAGGATTTCAGTGGACTGAGGAATCATTAAATGCCTTTAAAAGTCTAAAGGAAGCCTTGTGCAAATCTCAAATCCTTACACTGCCAGACTTCAGCAAAGAATTTGTGGTGGAGACAGATGCATCTAACCAAGGAGTAGGGGCTGTGTGTTGTTGCAAAACAATAGACCAGTGGCTTTCTTTAGCAAAGCCTTAGTTCCAAGGCATAGGACTTTACCAGTTTATGAAAAAGAATTGTTGACAGTGGTACTAGCCGTGCAGAAATGGAGACCTTATCTGGTTGGGACTCATTTTGTAGTCAAGACAGATCATCAGAGTTTGAAACACGTCTTGGAACAGAAAATCTCAACTCCTACACAGCAAAAATGGCTCATCAAACTTCTGGGGTATGACTTCTCAGTAGCATACAAGAAGGGAGTCGACAATATAGTGGCTGATGCATTATCCAGAAGACCTGAGAATAATGGGGATTCTGAAATCAAGGCAATCTCATCTATTAATACTACTCTGATGACTGAAATACAATTAAGCTGGCATAATGATGAGAAACTTAAAGACATCTTGTCACAGCTACAAAATGGAAAAGATGTTAAACATTACTCATGGAGTAATGGAGTTCTTTGCAGAAAAGGGAAGATAGTGGTGGGAGATGTAAGTGAGTTGCGGCTCAGGTTAATCCAGTTATGGCACTCTAGTGCAATTGGGGGTCATTCAGGAGTGGAGGTTACTTATAGGAAGCTTAAACAATCCTTTTACTGGAAACATATGCATAGGGAAGTGGTGAAGTTCATTGCAGAATGTGATGTTTGTCAAAGATTCAAGTCTGATAATAGTGCTTACCCTGGCCTCCTACAACCTTTACCTATTCCCACTTCAGTGTGGACTGATATATCAATGGATTTCATAGGACTCCCCAATTCCTATGGGAAATCTGTCATTTTGGTGATAGTGGACAGATTAAGTAAGTATGCCCATTTCATTCCTCTGTCACACCCTTATTCAGCATTAACTGTGGCCCATGCCTTCATGGATTCAGTGTTTAGATTACATGGAATGCCAGAAACTATAGTGTGTGATAGAGACAAAGTATTCATTAGTCAATTTTGGAGAGAGCTGTTCAGACTGCAGCATGTTAAATTGCAGTTCTCCTCAACTTATCACCCTCAAACAGATGGACAGATTGAGGCAGTGAATAGATGTCTAGAACAATACTTAAGATGCATGACTGGTATAATCCTAAGGAATGGATGAAATGGCTTCCATTGGCAGAATTTTGGTACAATACTAATTACCATACGGCCACTAAGACAACCCCTTTTCAAGTGTTATATGGACAATCTCCTCCCATACATCAATTTTATCTTCCGGGGTCTTCTAGTGTGGAAGCAGTTGACAGGAGTTTGACTGCACGAGAATGCCTCATCCATAATCTTAAGCATCAACTCCATCATGCCCAGAATAGAATGAAACAACTAACAGACAAGAGGAGGAGTGACAGGGAATTTGATGTGGGAGATTGGGTCTATGTCAAGCTACAGCCTTATCGACAGCATTCCTTAAGAGCTCATCATTGCCAAAAGTTATCTCCAAGGTATTTTGGTCCCTTCTTAATTCTGGCCAGAATAGGTAAGGTGGCTTATCAGTTGCAGCTTCCTAGTGATGCAAAGATCCACTCCACCTTTCATGTTTCTTTGCTTAAAAGGAAGGTTGGCAATAACCCAGTTATCTCTCAATTGCCTAAGGAAATCAATGATCGAGGTCAGATGCTGATAGAACCTATTGCAATATTGGATAGAAGAGTAGTCAAAAAGAGAAATGTTGCCACTACACAAGTGTTAGTTCAATGGAGTAACAGCTTTCCTGAAGATGCTACTTGGGTTAATTGGCATGACCTTCAACTCATGTATCCTAATTTTAATCCTTGAGGACAAGGATTCTTTTGAGGGGAAGGGATATTGATGCACAGGAATTGATGAAAGGGAGTTGAATGGTTGAATTGGTAAGGAAGAATGTAAGAAGCTGAGTAGAGCTGAGTTGCTGAAGTAGCAATTGAGCTGACAAAGAGTAGCTGAGCTAGCAGTTTGAGCTGGCAAAGAGTAGCTGAGCTGGCAGTCATGTCGGATGGCAAGGAATAGTTAGTTGTCAAGATTAGTTAAGAATTGTCAAGTTAGTTAGGAGCTGTTAGTTATGGATGAAGAGGAACATTCAGAGAGGAATGTTGTTCCAGAAAAAACTGAATTCTCTATTCTTTCTTTCCATTCTTTCTCTCTGTAATTCTCTCTCTGTAATTCTGTCATTTTACGTTCAATGAAGTTTCAGCATTCATCAATGGCAATTCTTCCTTGAATTCAAGATTCGATTGGTTTCTTAACTTCATTCCAATCCCATCTGAATTAGAAGCGAACTCCTCTTCTCTCTGCATCACTAACCTTGAAGATTCAAATTACTGACAATTTAATAGAAAATATGCGCAGAAGTGTCCCGAACGTACTGCAGAGAAACAACAAGGTAACCCAAATACAACAATGCAAAGCATTGGAATGAGTTTAAGCAGAAAACCAAGAACTTGAGTTAAACATGACAAAATAAAGCTCAAGGAATTCATGATTTTTTACGGGCAGTCGCTTGCACTCCAAAACTATCACTACTTGATTTCCCATCTCGTAAGCTCATGTTGAAAAACTAGGATCCATAAAAAACAAAAAAATAATAAAATAAAATAAAATAATAACACCTTCTGCATCAAAACCACAATGAGAAGTTTAAAAGAAAATGCACCCAACCCACATCAAAAAAAAAAAAAAAAAAAAAAATGTTAACCCAACATGTCCGACAAGATAAAAAGGAAATGTAGGTGTACCTGCAGGTATAAACAATTGAAAATACCGGGGGTGGGGAGAGAGAGAGAGATGAACAATAGAATGTGAGCAAAACCCAGATTACGGATAAAGAATTAATGGCAGAATCGAGATACTAAAGAGATGGGGTATTGAAGAAAAGAACATATACGAACCTGAACAATGATTCCTTGTGAAGAGCAATCGTTTAAAATTCAGACTCAAAATCTTCACACACACACACGCAAGACTCAGATACGATCACCAGTTTAGGAATTTGACCTTTGTCGATGAACATGAAGCAAAAGACCGAGCAGACCTGCGTCGAACCAAACACAATTCTCGAGAGTCAAGACTTTTCCTCTCTCTGATGAAAACGTATCGTGTAAACATTGAAATTGGATTAACCTAACGTGTCCTTTAAATAAAAGGGATATATATTTTAATAAAAAATAATTTTCTTTGAAGAAAAGGAATCCAAATAACATATGCAATTTTCCCCCAAAAAAAAGCATTTTCTGAAAATATTTTATTCGCAGGAAATGAGTTAATAATTATATATATTACAAGGAAAAAAATGAAATGCTCATTAAAACATTATTTCTTGTGAAATTAAGAGAGTTAAAATAATTAAAAATTAATCAGATACACTCTAAAAAAATGATATTGAATCAGAATATATATACTTTTATGTGATCAAATGACATGTATAAAATATATGCAAATTTGCTACTTAATTTTGTTAACATTTATTTTTCAATATTTCTCTTGGTACAAATATGGCCCAAGTTATCTTGATTTAGAATTTTGTCCAACAAAATCACTTTTTTTTTTAATTTCACTTCTTTAGGGAAATCAAAAATCAAAATAAAAATTTTAAGTATAAATATATAAATAAAATATAAAATACAAAATATAAAAAATTGAATTCTAAACACTCTTTATACTTCTATATATTAAATTATATAAATATACTAAGTTATATTAATAAATTTGTATTTAATTTATAATATATAGTATTTAATTCTAATTTACTATTTTAACGGAATTTACCGTCCATAACTATGAGTTCCTGATCACAATTCGTTGACAGTTCACACGGTTCCTATAGTGACCACAGAACAAGCTTCGGATATAGCTCTTTATAAGCACGTCGCCAGGGGGAGTGGCTTTGCTCTGACTCTTTTAGCCAATCAGGATAATGTCATACACCCACCGATCGACTTAAATCCAGAACACAATTAACCCCTCGAGAGAGTCTAGATTTAAATACTATTTTATAACTTTATTGAAAATTAATATAAAATTTATGACATTATCCGTTCTTGAAAAGTCAAACATCAACGGACAACTCCTGTTTTGAAATATTCACAATATCATATAGCCCTTTTCCTTTTTTTGAACGGCTTTCACTCTAACGCCAGATAATACTTTTCCTCTTTGAACGACTCTCGTTCTAACATCAGGTAACGCTTTTTCTTTGGTTGACTCTCACCCTGTCATAGGAACTTTTCCTCTTTGGATGATTTTCACTCTGATATAAGTAATCCTTTTCATTTTTTCAGATGACTCTCACTTTGCACCATAAAGCCATTTTCCTTTTGGATAGCTTCACTCTAGACTTTATCAAGTATCAAGTAGCCTTTTTTTAAATAGCGCTTTTTCATTTTATTCAGACTTTGACACTAATTTATTATAGACCCATTTGATGTTAGAGAATTTAATCCAAAAGGTCAACCTATTACGTGAGAGAATCTATTAGATTTAAATACCATTTTATGATTTTATTGGAAATCAACGTGGAATTCATGACAGATAATATATCTAGGACATAACGTGACATGTCCCAACTACATGATCCGGTTGAAAATATCTGAGGGAGCAAGCCATTCCCCCATGCTAAGATGGTGGTGACACGCAGGATGCATCCATGAACTTCAGGTAGTATGTGCTCTGAGGTTTGCAATATACCTGGAATGACAAATATAGTCACAGCGACCAAGCAATAGGCCCCCAAAGTGGTGAAAATGCCGAACAATGTGGTCTCCCTGTCCCAGTAACCGTGGGGGGGGGGGGGTTTGGTGCTAACAGATTCTAGCGAAACCAAGGTCCCTCAACAAGGTTTCCAGGACATCTCATTATATGGAAAGTAGCATGTGTTCTCATAAAGGTAAGCTGATTTTAAGCACCTGACAGTTATCCTGTAAATATCAACTCATGGCATGCTGATGCCAAAACTCAGCACCCTACTTATTAACTTTTCAGAGAACAAGATACCACAAATAAATAAAATTTACCTGTGACAAATTTACTTTGATGAAAGTGCAAGCTCCTGAAAAACCCTCCCTCCATGCTCAAAATTACTTAACTCATCAAAGCTTGCACAACCTGGACTAAGCCGAACCATATCCCCCACATTCAAGGCAGTGATAATCAGTCAATGAACATATATAAACAACTTTGTATCATGTAAAAGATGGAAAACTACACAAGCATATATAAACAAGAATGCTTTGGCATGCAATGGGCAACCATTTCAACATGAAGTCAAGATGAACAGCTTACAATAATCAAGAAATTAGAAAAATATAACATATAATAAAAATTAAATACCATTAATAATACTCCAGAGTGGTGGTTCCCATTATAAATAGAAGAAAAGTAGGTGTTAGGTACAAGGTACAAAAATGAATGAATAGATGATTGAGGAGAGACCTATAGAGGTTTCAGCCCAAAATATGTTTAGGGCACCTTTACAAGTCTAAAAATATCCAAACAGTGTCATCTGTGCAGGCAACATTCCTAGATCTAACCCAAACATCCCACAGTGTAAAATCTCCCAAAAGCCAAGCAACTAATAGCATTGTTTCACCACTCCACAGGACATACAAGCAGTTATCTAGGAAGGAATAGCACTGTGTGTACAAGAAGTGTACCGTTAGTGCAGCCAGTTGGGACTCACTACTCAAAAATGCTTCATAGAGTTGTCCCAACAGAAACAAGGAAAAGGGAGAAAAAAAGAAATTGAGAACTTGAAACCGGAGATGAAATGACTGCGACAATAAAACTTGCTTACCTGGCAATGGGTCCATCTAAGCTATATAATATTCTCACATTAATTTTGTAGAGTCCAGAAGTAGTTGAATCAATTTCATGAAAACCCCCACTTTTTATTTCAGTCCAGAAGTGAACAATACATTTATTTCAGTTCAAAAGTGAAACAACCAATCTTACCCAAGAAGCAGTCAATAACTAGAAATAGAAACACCATTAGAAACAACATACGTCCTACTCAAATCATAAATATCAAAATGTCTCTTCTACTAGAAAGTCTGATGCACTGCAGTAGAAAATTATCAACATAGAGGACCATTACTTATTAGTGTAGACGACTAATATAAACCCACACTAAAAAGCAGAATGCTATATTATAAAATATACCACCTCAGTATATATCTCCTTAATCCTCCAAGCTGGATCGACTACAATAACCCATTGTTCTTTTGTAAATGTAAGGCCTAATCCCACCATCTGGATGTCTATAGAAAAATAGCAGCCCTACTACCTTCTTGAAAATCCTGTAATTAAAGTAAAAATGGAAAACACTGACTGAATATATAATCCCAAAATAATAAGAAATTCTCATTTCTAAGGAAATGTCTAAGCCTGACATTGACGATTTTCACTCTGTCATTGGCTTTCACAGTACCATCAATGCGTAGGTATTCATAACCTTTTGATAGCACAGTCCTGAATACAAAAGGAGTTAGAACATGTGCAGACCAGAAGGGAAATAGACGCATGTTCTTCTTTGGGACAGCAAAGCAAAGCATCTAAGTGATGCACTAACCTGGATAAGATCTAGCATTTTGGGGGTCTAGGAAAAGATGAGCATACTATGCCCCTATGGAATTAAGTTATCCTGTATGCCAGATTTCATAAATAATACCAATGCTACAAAATAACAAAAGTAGCATTTGAGGAAACATTAATCAACAGAGACAATAAGAAAGAAAGCTTGCGAGAGACATTATCATAATTCTCCTGCAAGGCCATCTGCTACGTGCATTGCCGAGTTTCTCTGCAACATCATGTTCTTCATGATTTAGCATTGTATCCAACCCCTCCAACACATCCTCAGCAGCTCTTTTCATCAAGAAAAATAGACGGTCAAATATTTTCTTTAATATCTTCTCAAAGAAAAGGACAATCTTTAAGAAACAGGAAAGCAATCTAGAACATCTGCTAAACAACTTTGTGTCATGTAAAAAACAGAAAACTACACAAGCATAAATAAACAAGAAGAATGCTTTGGCACGCAAAGGACAACCATTTCAACATGAAGTCAAGACTGTTGGATTTAATTGATTCACATGCAGCGGAAGCATTCACAATGATTTTCGAAAAAATAAGATAAATCGGGTTTAGGGTAAATACCCCGTCGTGCAGAGTCTCCAAAAATCGACCGTGCGTCCCTCGATCGGATCTCGCGATCTGGATGGTGATCACGATGTTAATCGAACCACCACCGCAATACCACGACGCCGCAACCCTCAGTCCGACGATCATTATGACTCTAGAAATTTTCCTACGCGAAAATTTCTCGAACCCTCAAAATAAAATTCTCTTATTGATGCACAGGAATTGATGAAAGGGAGTTGAAAGGCTGAATTGGTAAGGAAGAATGTAAGAAGCTGAGTGAGCCGAGTCTTGAAGTAGCAATTGAGCTGACAAAGAGTAGCTGAGCTAGCAGTTTGAGCTGGCAAAGAGTAGCTGAGCTGGCAGTCATGTCGGATGGCAAGGAATGGTTAGTTGTCAAGATTAGTTAAGAATTGTCAAGTTAGTTAGGAAGTTGTCAAGTTAGTTAGGAGCTGTTAGTTATGGATGAAGAGGAACATTCAGAGAGGAATGTTGTTCCAGAAAGAACTGAATTCTCTATTTTTCGCTCACAAGTCATTCCCTCATGGCTCAGTAAAAGTCTCGTGCTCAAAGGAGAGGTTAGTCTCCTGCACCTAGTGATGCACCAAACGTGGAGAGAATAATGGGAGAGGAGTTGTGGTAGTTTTGGGAACTCCTCAAAATTATCATAATGCCCCTCTTGGGCATATATAATTAATAGAAACATGTAAAAAATTGTAATAACTTTAATATTCTTAACTAGAGTGGTAGTTCCATGATAAAAAGAAGAAAAGGAGGCATCGGGTTCAATGTACAGAAATGAATGAATAGATGATTGGAGAGAGGCCTATACAGGTTTAAGCCCAAAATATATACAGGACATCTTTATAAGTCTAAACAAAACTCTAAGATCCAAACAATGTTATTTGTGCTAACAACATTCCTAGATCTAACCCATACATCCCAGGGTAAAATCTCCCAAAAGCCAAGCAAGAATAGCATTGCTTCACCACTCAACATGACATACAAGCAGTTATCTAGGGAAGAAAAGCACTTATGTGTGCAAGAACTGTACCTTTAGTGCAGCCAGTTGGAAGCCAACAAAAGCAGGATAAACCAGCTCACTATTCAAAAGTTGTCTCTACAGAAACAAGGAAAAGGGAGAAAAAAGAATGTGAGAATTTGAAACTGGACATGAAATGACTACAACAATAAAACCTGCTTACCTGGCAATAAGTCAATATAAGCCATACAATAATCTCACATTCTTTTTGAAGAGTCCAGAAGTAGTTGAATTATTTTCATGAAAAACCTTAAAGAATAGAATTAAAAGTGATTAGAGAGGATTTCAAACCAACAACCACAGATTGAAGAAGGTTTGTTGTACCTTCCTGCTCAGCCTTTGAAAAGGTAACTTTTTCATCTGTAAATAGTTAAAAGTGATTATTCCAACACAGCCATTAAAAACCTAGAAATCAGAGAAAACTGCAAAACGGAGAAAGTGCGCGTGAGAGAGAGAGACAACCTTCAAGTTCAGAGTACTTTGAGTGCCTTCCTTCGCCCGTAATCGTTCAACAGTAATGAGAAAGGGAGAGTGAGCGATCGACCAAGCAAGAAAGAGGAGAGATTTTGATACCAGGGAGAGGAGAACCAAGACCGAGGAAGAAAGAGAGAGATGTTGGTACCAGGAAGAGGAGAATCAAAATCAGCAATTCCAGGAAATCGAGGCAGATCATCTTCGTGATCAATATTCTCCTCCTCCTCTTCTTCTCCATAGGCTTTACAGAGTCGCCGTCTTCGTTCGATCTTCGCCATCGACGGCCTCAATTCTGCTGGAAAAATCATACAACAGTCAAATGTCGAGAGAGAGAGTTGATAAAAAAAGTTTTAGAGAGAGAGAGTAAAGGATGAAGGGACTGAGAAACGGAGTGATCTTGGAGCAGACGATTGTGACACTCGTTCAAACTCAGAGGTTTCTTCTTGTCCTCCGCCATTAGAGAGAGATGTTTCTTTGGGGTTCGTTTGATTCATTTTTAAACTCAGAGGTTTCTTTTTTTTTTTTTTTTTTTTTTTGGAGAAAAAAGCCGTTGCCTATTTCAAATTTTGTTTTAAATTTTTTAAAGAGCCGTTGCTTATTTCAAATTTTTTGTTTCTATTTTTTATGCTTCAATGTTTCTAATTTTTTGAAGTTAGATTTCAGATTTCAAATTATGGAATACTTATAAATTTATTTTATTTAAAATCAATTAAATTGTGAAATTTATTTACGATTAAAATCTTGTACTTAAAAAATTGAGAATTAAAATATAAAATTTAATTAAATTCCCATATTTTAAATAACAAAAAATAAAATCTGGATTCAATTTTAGATATTGTTATTTACTCAACTTCTTATTATTTTTTATGTTTCAAAAGGTACAATTAAGATGATTTTATAATTTAAATTAATTTATGTAGATCTGTAAATTTCTATAGAGTTTATTTTCAAAATTCTACCTTTTTGGTGATTTAAAAATTTGTACTTTTGTTTTGGTTCAAAGTAGCAAAAATTGGAATGTGCAATATTCACAAAATTTGCTTAGATTCAATCAGTCTTATAAAATTTATTTGGTTTCAAACACAACCTTAATATTGTAAAAAATAAAATGTAAAAACTAAGAAATTTAATGAAAAATTATATTATTATTAATTAAGAGATTTTAAATATATTATAATAAATACTTATTTAATTAAATTTGATCCAAAACGTTAGCAGGCACGTGTTTCATTCACAGTTGTTGACCAACCATGTGGATAATTCTTATATACATTTTTCGATGGGTCCTAAGTTTGATTGTTGGGGCCCCATCCTTGGCCGACGTGGTCCGTCCTCAGAAAACGGTCAGAAAATAAAAATTTCGAGTTTTTTCAATTACTCCAAAACCAAAAAATTAAGACAGAAAAAGAAAAGAAAAGAAAAAAAGTAAAAAATCGACACCATTAGAGATCTTCTCAAAAGTTGAAGTTCGATTCAGTTTATAGTAAAATCGACAACCTTAGACTTGATTAATGGCATTTGATATTATCCTATGGCTTCTTAGTTTCGGAATCAGCATGGGTCTTCTCTCTATACTCTTTTATCAGGTATTCAATCAGTGCTCTCTCCTCCTTCAGAAACCCTAATTTTTAAACTTCTAACCAAACCCAAATTTCATTTCTTTGCTGATTCGCATAATATTCTGATACCCCATTTATGGGTTTAGGACATTTGGTATGCAGATGCGTTTATTTACATTTCTTGCTTTTAAGATTACCTCATGCTCGGTACTTCTTTAATGCAGAAAAGACCGTAGTTAACCCACAAAATCTCGTTTAATGTTCTGGCAAATTAAATATATGACCATAGTTATTTGAGACAATCTTATTTTCTTATGTGGGAACTGCTAAATATGATTTTTAGTGGAAGATCTAATTATGTTTCATGAGTGAGATACCATGTTTGTGAAATCTCGTCTTGGTTCAAATTTTGTTTTTGCTTTCAACTAAAGCAAAAAATTTTATGGTGATAATTACCTGATCTTGTAGGTAAAAATCAAATTTCTCCAAAGCCCCTCCTACATGCAACTAAGCCTCTCCTCAACTTTTCCAAACAGGCCCTTAACCTATTCTCTTCTTTTTTAAATTTTGAACCAAATTATAAATTGCTTGATAAATGGTTTATAGAATTAGGATCCTTACAATACTAATTTCAAGGGTAAGATTTTAGAATCGGGGTAAGACTCCAGCTCCACTATAATTTTTTAGTCAAGGCATTTCTAAAATTGTTAGATGCAAAGCTTGGTATGTGTCCTGTCTCCTGTCACAAGGAATTATTGTTTTGTCCTGACCCTGAGGTTTAATCACCTCTTTGGGTGCGTATTGGTGCATTTTTATTTTCATTCTAGACAGGATGGATTGATGATATATATTTGATACAAATGACAGGGAAAATTTTAATTGTTTATGGTTGGAATTTCGGAACTGGCAAATCCTGCAAAGTTATTAGAAAAAATTTGGCAATTATGCAAATTCATGAATAATATCATGAACTAGTGATTTTTTTTTTTTTTTTTTTTGGGTATTTTTGAGATATCATTTAATATAGACTTATAAGAGCATTCTAGAATGGTTTCTGGTTGAATAGTTCAACATTCCAGAAAATTTGTTAACAACAATTGCAAATTTTATAGAATCTACAGAAGTAGTTGGTTGCAGAGACCCTGTTATGCAACTTTTAATTTTTGCACTGTAAATCACACTGACTTCATTTTGCTCATTGATTTTCGCTCTTCTATATATATATATTCTTCAGGTTATCTGCTTATCAGACCTGGAATCAGACCAGTTGAATGCTTATGAGACAGCATCTAAAATTAATTCTATAATGATACCTGAGTTTGCATTGCAAGGAGCACTCACTGCCATTTTTCTCCTGACATGGCACTGGTTCATGTTCTTGATATCGGTTCCTGTTACCTACTACAATGTCAAACTGTAAGTACCATCATACATGTTAAATTACCACTCTTTACTCTCTTGGCAGTCCTGTATCAAGAAATTGAAATGCCAAAGGCATTCTGATTTTTGGTTTTTCCCAGTTGAGGCATGGTTGCTTACCTAGTCTTCTAATTTTATTATTATTCTTTCTGCCTTTGCACTTCCTTGTTGGTTTTGGAAATACCAACATCCTCAAAAGATTTTAACACTGGATTATTGTTTTGGCATGAAATTTACGTGTACTGAACTTTACCACTAATGCTACATCTGGAATATACGTGTATTTGTCCCATGGTAAATTCACAATAAGCTCCTGCTAAATGACATATTATGCTCAACTTTGTTCAATAGTTAAGAGAAGGAAAGTGAAAGATTAGGGCCTTTTAAAAGTTTAGTGTTAGCTTGATTTTGAAGTCAAGTCCTTGGCCCATATCTACCAATTTGGTGGTATTACACTCATAGAGTGGAATGGAGCAACGATGCAGCATGTTAGGAAATTTATTTCCCATTTTACTTTGTTTCAAACTACACTGGCCTACAGTACTAGCACTGCACTTATATCCTTAAAACCTATTGTCTGATGACAATATTCACATATGCTGGTCTTCGTATGGAGAATGGATTACTGCATGCACTTTTGTGGCTTGGCAACTAGATGGGCTAAAACTCGAAGGCTGTACCTTACTCACATGCAGGGTTTTGAGCCATTAGGTTGACCATTTGGGCTGAAGACCTTGGCCTTGCCTTGCCATAATTTTCTGATATTTCAGTGAGACAGTTGTACAGAGCGTTGCTATCTGTTTGCATTACCAGGAGAGCTTGTATTTATCAGAGACGAATTTGTTTAAATTCTTTCAAAACATAGGTCTGTTTTTTCTCTCAACTATTAGATTTAAGGCTGGAATCTCTTGGGGTCTCCTTCATAGACTGCTGATACTAGTTGCTCATATGGAGTGCTGACAGGGAAACTGAATAATGGAACATCTGTATGTGGTTTTCTGAGGACCTATTTGGTTTATCTGATAATTTTTATGCTTTCAATTTGAAACTCGTTAATTAGCATATCAGTGAGGCACCCCTTTTGACCATTTAGTCATGTCGCAAGAATCATATTTCATGCTGTAAATTTATCTCAATGATCCAGGTACAGGAACCATAAGCATCTCATTGATGTAACTGAAATATTTAGACAGCTCAACACTGAGAAGAAATATCGCTTTGTCAAGCTGGGCTATTATATGATTCTCCTTGTCATTGTCATTATCAGGTTAGTTATACAATATTCAGCAAATGATAAACCAGCATCTGTTGTGACTTTTTCAAATTGGCTTAATTGTGCTTTTGTCTTCGCCATAGTAATACAAAGTATTTGCTTCTGTTGGGCGTAGACTCCCTCCCGCAGCAAGGAGTTTCTATATGTTATCAGCCCACAATCCTGAGATCGAAGGATTAGACATTCGCTCCTCTTTTCTGGAATTTTAGATCGCTGACCAATTTTCTTCACTTGTAGCTTTTACCCTGTCAGTAATTTGAACATTGATCTTCAGTTCTCTGGACTAAAAGAAATTTTGGTGTGCATAAATTAGTCAGCATTACTGATCATGGCATGTAATCAAGTTTTTAGAAACTCTTGCCATTATAATTTTGTTAAGCTGGATATAGGAAAATATTAGAGAGATATCGTCCTGCATGTGGCCTTGCCATCAAATTCTTTATCTGCTTTAGCATCTTGATGTTGATTACATAAACCCTTTTGAATTTATGATATAATTTTCATATAAGAGGAAAACCTAATATCTCATTCGTTGGCCTTTACTATTAGAAACAGTTCATGTTCAGTAGAAATCCACAATAAGACTTTCTTTAAGTCAAGTACTAGGCAGTGATTTCTTGTTGGCATTTCCCTCCTTTGTTTAGGACTTTAGAGACATATAGTGGGATAAATTTGCACTTGTGTAGCTTCCTTTTTTCAAATTTGATGTAATTGTACAGAATCTCCCTCAATGTATCTGTAGTATGATTGGAGGTGCAGTTGAGACACGGAAAGGGAGCATTCTCCTCCCTTGTTCAATCTTGAATGCATTCTCCTGTCCCATCGAAAAGTGTGTAATAAATACAGAAAAACGAGTGGGGAGCCTTTAGTAGTATTTCCTTAAATTTGCAAAATTTCATGTTAAATTGCCACATCTTTCATGCATTTATTTATCTATTTATTTATATATTTGAAACGCAGAGATAACATTATGATTTTCACACTTTCTTGCTTTTTATGCTCCATTTGACTCTACTATAAGTTGATGATCAAGTTTCTTGAATATCGATCCTAATTGCTGATTTTTCAATTCTGCTGTTTCAATGTTCATTCATTCATATGTGCTTCGCTGCAGGCTTGTAATTGCTGTAGTCAGCTCTGTAATTGAGGTAGTGGATGATCCACACGAAGGAGTTTTTTGAGTCCTCAAGCCCTCGAGTCTTTCTGTCAAGTACTAGGCAGTGATTCCTTGTTGGCATTTCCTTCCTTTGTTTAGGACTTCAGAGATATTATGGGATTAATTTGCACTTGTGTATCATTCTCTTCTCACATTCTATGAATAGAATCTCCCTCAATGTATCTGGACTATCATTCAAGCTGCAGTTGAGACACGGCAAGGGAGCATTCTCCTTCCTTGCCCGATTTTGAATGTATTCTCCATTCCCATTGAAAAGTGTGTAATAATTCCAAAAAAAAAAAAAAATAGTCTGGAGGAGCCTTTTGTAGTATTTCCTTAAATTCGCAAAATTTGATGTTGAATTGCCACCTTACGATTTATTTATTTTTCTAATATGTTTATTTATTTATTTCAAACACTAATAGAATATTACCATTTTCACACTTTTTTGCTTGTTGTCCTCCATTTGACTCTGTTAATGATATGTTTGTTAAATTGAGATCAAGTTTTTTCAATAACTATCCCAATTACGAATTTATCAATTTGTGCTGTTTTGGATGTTCATTCATGCAAATGTGCTCTTTTGCATACTTGTGGTTTCTGTGGTCAGCTCTGTAATTGAAGGAGTCGATGACCCAGAAGAAGCTTTTCTTTTTTTTTTTCTTTTCTTTCTTTTTCTTTTTTATACAAGAAAATATAATCAAGTAAAATCGAATCAAGAAATAAAGAATAGAATTCGAAAATCTTTACTGTTTGAACTGTGCCTGAGGGAAAGATGAGGAAAGATGAAGGAGCTTTTCGTTGCCACTTGTTAGATTCTGACTGTGCAAACAAAGATAGAACCATCTGATCATCAAGTTATATATATATAACACGAGCAAGAAAGTTTGGATATAGGGGAAGTGATGATTACAATATTTTTCTTTAAATGGATAAAGAAAAAAATGGGTTTTTCCTTTAAGTAATTTTCAGTAGAGGGTTCGGTTTGAAATTGTGATCATTTTAAAAGAAATCAAGTTTTTGGTCAAACTTAAGGTAAATATGTAATTTTATATAGTTCAGGGGTACTTTTATAAATTTAAGCACCACTTCCAAAAAAAAAATCAAAAACAAACGCATTCTTTAGTGTTCGGTAGTAGTGACAAATTTATATTCTCAAAATACCCTTATAAAGTAGTTTCAACTAGAGTAATACAAGGACAAATTCGGTAAATAATCACAGTTTGGATTTATTTTGGTAACCTCCCATTTATATTTACCCACTCAAATAACTTTCACTAAATAACTACCCCATCACAATCTCTTCTTTCCTTTATCGTTGTACTTCTTTCTCACATTTTTTACTTCTTTCTATTTTTTACGTATATATATTTACCGTGTACGTAGAAAGATGCTAGTTAATTATAAACCCTATTTTTTGATAAAAAAAAATAGTAATTTAATAATAATTTAAATTTTATTATAGGAAAAGTTGACTTTTATTTGTAAAATTGAAACACATACATACATACATATATATATATATAAGTTTTCATCATTGTTATTTAAAAATATATTCTAATTAATTCAATTCAAATATTTACGATGCATCCTATTGTATATATTTGCTTTACTTGAAAGTCCCCCCTTTTTTGTTGAGAGTAGTTGAAAGTCCTTTGATTTTTTTTTTTTAATTATATAGTGATTTGAATTTTGAATTTTATAATTGGAAAAGGAAAGTTTGATCATTAGGCATGACTAATAGGTTGGATCAGCCCAAACTTCTCTTTAGCCCATCAAGCAAATGACTTCGAGTAGATTGGCCCAAATGCATGAACTCCTTTTGCCCAATTGTCAATAAAATGAAGAGTTGGGCCCACCATCGCATTCTTTTTTTTTTTTTTTTTGGTATCAATTTGGACCCTGAATCAAAAAATTAAAAAAAAAAATTATAACATCCCCTTAGAAAACTCATCATTGCATTCCATTCAAGGAATGGTTCAATATTTATTGAAGACTTGAGCAGGGAATTTTTTTTTTTTTACTTGACCAACTAATGTTTAGATTATTCAATTAATCTAATTCGAGTATGATGGAGTTCATCTATGGATTAACTTTTTCAGCATCTTTTTTTTATTTTTAATACTCAAACTCAATATTTTGATTAAATGAGTTTAATATCCAACTAGAGGAAGTAGGTATAGACAAAGACCATTTAGCATAATTGAAGGAACCAAAACAAATGGATGAAATAAACCATTTCTCCTTGAAGAAGACAGCATCGCTGAAGGCGGGGCCCCACTAGTACCTTCTTCTCTTCGAAGTACCCGATCCCAGACGTGGGTTTTTGGATCCGACATACTGTAGACAGCGTGACAGTGCCTTGCCTTTCCTTGTATAATCAAAAGGGTTAGCTAAATAATTGATCATGGACCCCATGTTGGAACATGATCAGGCTATACGGGCCCTACGATCAGTCCAACTCCCCGTGCCCCACATTGACGGGACTGTTTTAACCGTATGATTTATTGAGCGCGGTATATGATTGGCCCGCAAGCATGGGCTTCTCGATGGGTCGCTTTCGGGCTCCCCTAATGGACAAGAGTTGTCTCCCTCTTTTGCAATGTGGGCCCGTGAGGCTCACATAGTCAGTGGTGGGTGTAGCAAATGGGTCTCTTCTGGGTTTGGTTGGGTCATTGTCTGTGGGGCCCTACCAGGTTTCGACAATTTCTGGCCGTTTGATGTACCAGCTTCCATCAGGATCGCTTTTGTACACGCCACAATTTTAGTTTGAAATCCTATGAGCTTGCTTGTGTTATCCACGAGGTGAACGATTTGGGTGGCTTCAAGTCGAAGGTGGTTGGTTAGAGCAGATATTTTTTTTAAGAATTTGGCTTGGGTTTCATAATTCTCAAATATTTTCTAACAGTATATTTGAAAATTTTGGATAGAAAAAAAAAATTAATTAAAGGAGAAAAGAAAAAAACTCTATTTTATTTGTGAGTTTTATGAAAAAAAAAAAAAGAAATGGATTCGTTGAAAATAAAAAAAAAATTTGTTTTTAACTTTTAAATGGTATTTTTAGAATATAAAAATATTTTAATTCTAACATTTTCTCTCCCATTTATTTCTTTTCACTTTTGAGAGAAAAAAAATTTTAAGTTTAGAAAGATTTCAAATCTATCCAAATATCTCATTTTCTCTCGTATTTAAACTCACAAGCAAAAAAAAATTATAATTTTCCTTTCTAATTTTTTCTTTTCTCTTCAAATCTTCCTATTCAAACAAGTTATAAAGAAATATCAGTAGTAGGATTAAGGATCAAACATGGTCTTTTAGCTTCAAATGAACAAAACAGGCCAAGTGAAGCTCAATCATATATATTATTTAAATTCAATAAATCATCACAATTTTTAATTAAAATCTTGAATTCAAGTTTTGAAAAAAAAAAAATAGGTGTCAGGAGAGCCAATCATTAAATTGGATTCTATAATTGCTCGAATCGGACTAATTGAGTACATATCACAAACATTAAACAATATATTGGACACCTACTATGAAGAATAGTCGGGTAAAACCATTGATTGAACTAAAACCGGAGAACCCCATTTCATCCCTTAAATAGTGTATCTAAAGGGACAGTCTAGTAATCATAATTTTCCTTCCCTAACCCAATGATTCCAAATTCAAATCGCAATGTAATTAAAAAAAAATGGTGATCGAGCCGTGCCACATTGACTTAGAACCTCTTTAATATAATTATTAAAAAATTAAGTCTTCTATCTTGAATTTTAGCCTTTTTCTTTTTTGTTTTTTGGTAAATTACTAGGTTGAGATTCAGATAATAAAATTAAATTACGACTTTTGTTATCAGGCACTTTAATAATCGCAAATAATCTTAGTCAAAGTATTGAGTGCACAAGCAAGTGGTTTGACTCCCTTTTATACGGATACTAGGTACTAAGAAATAATTAGATTGCACAATTTAAGCCTCAAATCTTTTCACTCTTTCAAGTAAATTCTTCAAATAATCAAAATTTAATCCCCCCCCCCCAAAATCATGGGTTTATGTCCCATAATTTCTAAGACAAGATCGCGAAAAACTGCAGATATCATAGGATAATCATATGACTAATCTATGCGATTAATCGCATAAATGAGCTGGTGTCCAACAAGTAATGCTCCTTCTAAGGTTTTGGAAAATGGCTGTTTTGATTTGAGGGGTTGAAAATGATCAGCATTGATTTCTTTATAACATATGGCTCTGTCGATATGATGTGAAGATGGAAAATATGCTCTCACATTCTATTCAAATCACAGCTGCCTTTCGGTTTTTCTTTGGCTTTCCTCAAAATCTTTCTTTTTTCTTTTTTAGGCTTAGGCTACTCTTTCTTTACAGAAAATCTTTTACTATAATTAGAAGTGGGTCCAGATGGAAAGAAAGATAATTTTTTTTTTTTTTTTTAAAATTAAAATCTCTAATCTGTTCTATTAAGAGACAGGCGGAAAGAAATAGATTACCTTGTCTATAATATATATTATCTTAATAACACACAAATTAAAGTTACGATCGCTTATAATTTGTATTAGGTACAGTATTTTTAATAAAATCAATTAGATATAAAAATATAAGTTTTTGGGGAAAAAAATTACCTAGACATCTCAAAACTAAGTTCCTCTAACAATTAACGATATTATTACTCTGGAATTTTCATTTTGTGGATACAAAAAAGTACCATGGTTAGTCCTTGGTGTATGTATATACAAAGGCAGGAAAAGATGCCTTTGCTTGGAGCTTGTTGAAGAGCATACCACAAGGTGGAAAGTGACTTGCTAAGTGGGCCCAAGACAACTGGAGGGCTTAGGAGCCCATTTGCTGGGGGGCACCTGTCCTTGTTCTTATGTGGCCCATTAGGAAATGAGATTTTTTTTTTTTTTTCCATTTAATATGGAGTTGAGGTCACCAAAGTATAAGTGAGAACTGAGGAAGAAAAGAAGATATATACCCCCCCAAAAAAAATGTATAAACAATAGAAGGATAGATAGGTTCTCCAAATTCAATTGAGGGACCATATGCCATGTGAGTGTCACGTGATACGAGGTCCACTGAGGTAGACATTGTTTGGCCAACTCCAAGTTGCTTCCAAAATTGATGATATTTTTTGATGGAGGAATATGCTTTACAGTTTTTTCCTTTTGGGCATCAAGTCAAGACTTGTGACCTAGTTAGGCTCAAATTGTAGGGTAATGTCCTTGGGTCCGGTTTGGATTAGGGGAATCAGAATGTAGGATGGGGAATGAAGTTATCTCCCCCCCACCCCCCATAAAAAAAGACCTAGTTGGCCATTTGTATATATTTTAGGGAACCCAAAAATTATGTTAACTTTGATTAAGGATTCAAGAATGAAAAGCTTCCAACTTTTCCAGACTAGATTTTCTGAATCATATTTGCCAAATAAACAAGTTGCTTTGGAATACTTTTATTTCTCTGCATCCGTCAGCCTGTTGGTTTCCCAATTCCCAGATACCCCAAAAGCTGATACACTCCTAATGCTTTATTTAACTAGGCTTGGATGATGCTATGCCATGCCCGCTCTTTATTCTTGATGCATATAGCTTTTCTTCTTATACCATAATTATCAACATAACATAATCCAATTACATATGTGCGTGTTCACAATTTAATTTATATTCTTAAAAAAAAACAAATCTAATTTAGTAGAACACTTTGTGTAATTTTTTTTTTACATGATTTTTAAATTCTTTTTGGCTATGCATTAGAAAATTATGTCCTATTCCTTCAATGGGACAGCACTTATATTATTGATGGGGGGCATTTCTATTATATTCTTGTTGAATTATGGGATTTATCATTATATCTATGACTGATTATTTGTCAAGGAATTGAGATCCACACTTACGGGCCCCAGTACCCTGTTGGTGGTCCAATATGCCTTAGGTGTCATTCTAGGGACATTAAGATGTCACCATCTGGCAACTCAAAATATACATTCATTGACCTAATTTCTATAGCTTGGAGCATCTTTTCAGACATGTATATCATCTGTAGGGGCTCGTATTGTATACTCCTATCAACTTGTGGATTGAGTTTATCGAAGAAATTAGGGTTTTCTTAAATCAATTTTAACTCATTATAAATACACAATACTAAGAATAACAAGACTTATTTATTTGTTGAATTATCAAAATTTAACCTTAGGCGCAAAAGGGTAGAATTTTGGTGTACTATAGCAAACAGTGGCAGCCACCCCATTTAAGTTTTAGGAAAAAAAAAATTAATGTATGTATTTCAATGGAATTTCGAAAAATATTGTTAAAAATTTTATAAATATATATAAAAATAATAGAGTTGACACTACAAATTTTAAAAGTGTTACTAAAATCCTTTTGCAGTGCTGTTTATTTTAAAAAATTAACGTTTGCCCTAATATCTCAGTATATTATACTTCGTCCCAAATTAATTTTCTGATTTTGCCCCTCGTAATAAAGGGTTATTTTGTATTTTGAATTTATTTTGTTGTCATCTCTTAGTTAATATCGTCAACCATTTATTCATGTTAACATTTTAATTTTGAAAATGCATTTATTTTTCTGTATAATTTAAATAATATAAATACAAGCAGACATAAAAACAAGTGGATAAAATATATATAAATTTTTATTCTTATTTTCAATGGGACAGGAAACATCGCATTAATGCAACCATTGCAAGCTTTTCCTCTGGAGTCCATGTTTCATGTTAGGATGAAGAATTTAGAAAACAAACAGCTGGCAGAAAACAAAAATGCCGGTATATGACGCAAACCTAACTCGACATAATAATAGTAACACATACACAATAAAAAAAACATTAGTATTAATTAATTATAATAATGTTATAATAGTAACACATACGCGATAAAACACTTTATAATTTTACATAATTGAACATGTAAATGCGATAAACTCTTTTTAATTTTGTTAGATTTATCATGCGTACACGTTAAATACTTTATAATTTTGAGGTTAGAGGTTTATTTACAAAAATATGCTCAAAATGTATATAACATTTAGAATTATAACACTTAAAAGTCATGTACATTGTATGAAAAAGAAACTTAGGGGACAGTCGCCCCTTTCCCTTCGCCTGTCCGTCGCCTTCTCCCTTTTACCACGTAAATGGTAATTCGGTAATTAAACACACATTCCACAGTAGACTCCATTTGCAGAGTCCAAAAATGGGAAGTACCATTTTTATACAGTCATCTCATTAGCTCAAATCAAAACCACAGTGTGAAGTACAGTTGGAAAAATCATCATACTGAGACCCAACTTTTTCTGGGTTGCTCTGCTTCTCGTTGTCCCCTCTGTCAACTTTTACCCATGGTAAAAATTATCTGGTGGAAACTGGAAAATACATCACTGTTCACTGTAAAAAGGCCCTTTCATGTGAAGGCCCACCACAGTGAAATCCTAAATGGGCTATAGTTACCCATGTCTTGCAAAACATGGACGGTCTTCCATAGTTCTGTGGTAAAAGGAAAAATGGGTGCTATGCATTGTGATGAGGTTTTAGATACAAGGGAGGAGGAATATTTTCAATCCTTTATTTGTTTCCTTAAAATGTATCTTGAGACTTTTACTAGGAATAATTTCCTTTTTTTGAGAATTTGTAAGATAAAAACCATGTCATTCAATAATCAAATGTTGGGCAGTATATTTTTTTTAAGTGATTTTCGATAACTAGTCCTAATATTATTAAATAGATTCCTTATATATGATTCTATCAAAAGATCTCTTTAAATAAATAAATTTTTTTAAATCATTTCAAGAATCAATTATTCACCCAGTAGGCAAGGGAAGGATTGTTTTGTCCCTTTGCAGCACCTTAAATTTTTGAACGAAAAAAATTATCAAATAGTTGAAAAATGTGGCCTAAGATCTAAATTTAACCCCCCCCCCAAGAAAAAGAACAGCAGGCCAAAAACACAGAATGAAAGGAGAGAAGTCGGCGCTGTCTCCTGAAAATTTAAATGCATAGGGACCTTGGTAGCCATAAATCTGCAATAATTCGAGGAATTGGCCAATTTTATATAAAATTTTGACCTTAGCATATTAAATTTTTATTTTGTTGGTCATATTTTCACATTAGAGCGATTACCACACCTTTTTTCCCAATCAGGGTGCGAAGACTTGAACTCAAGATGAGTTGAGAGCCTGAGATGAGATGATATGCTGTATTAGGTCAAGAGATCCGGTGGTTGAGAGAGAGAGAGAGAGAGAGAGACTACTCATAATGATAAAATTAGATACTTCGTTAATGGAAGCAATACAAAGATTCACAATAATAGAAGTAATTTCAGCAAGAATAATAATAATTTAAGTGGATTCTTTTGTACTTTAGGGATGCAATTAAAACTTTATATAAATTTTAGGCTCTGGCATCAAAATTTTCAAAGTTTTGGGAATTTATAGAGGTCAAGTGAAAAAGGGTGGGGACAATTGCAAAAATCATGCCCATGAAATTGTCCTCACAATCAATTATATGGATTAAAGGCAATAGTATGCACAACCAGATATGGCATTATCAGTCTGTTTGATAATTTTATTAAAAGAAGTAAATTCAAATTTTTATATTAATTTTGATTTATTTAGCATTGAAGACGAAGTTCCGGACTTTTCTAAAAAAATACAATAATCTCGAGAAATAAATGATAGTTTTTATTTGTATAAAATTATATAACACGTTATTGCTGATTTTAGTAAATAGAATTGGGTGGACCATGCAAAATTAAATTATTCGTACAATTCTAGTTTAAAAAATAAAAAATTTGTTGGACCTAGAAATTATTGTCAAACTGCTGAAAGGGGAGCGAGTTAGCCGCACCGGGTCGGGTCCGGAAGGACCCAAGTCCTAGCGATAGGCCTTAAGCTCCCATTTATGGCACCGTCCTTGTTCGGGTCAAAAAATAAATTGCTTAAGGATGCTAATGGCTGACTTGTTTCCTTTGCCCCATTCATGCATCTGTCACAAATGTCTCTGCCTATGATTTAGGGCCATCTTAATTACTTGCGATCCACGGAACTTTTTTTATTTTTTAAAATATTTTTTATTTTTAAAACGTTTTAATATATTAAATTAATTAATATTTATATAATTTTTTTATTTTCTATATTTACATATTTTTTATATTTAATTTATCATATAATTAATATTATATATTTGATCATTGTAAATTTTTATTATAAAATATAATTATTTTATTATTTTTATAAAATAATTAATATTTATATAAAAATTCTTTTTTTATGCAATAAAAATTTTTATATTTTATATCCATACGTTTGCCCATTTTATAAAATGTTATTTTTTCATATTCTTTTATATTTATTTCTGTTTCTGTTTTTATATGTAGCTTATTACTAGTGGTTTATCCCATAATTCGTTCATTTATTGCCCTTAATAACTCACTCCAGTTCCCACAAATCCCCTCATTTACAAATTTTCAAATCATATGATTTATCAAATTTATGTTCTTGTTTTTTAACACTATGTTAAGATTTCAAAGTCCAATTGAAAAAATAAATAAATAAAAAGTGAGCAAAAAAAAAAAAAATCTGACAACTTGGATCAAATGGTTATTATAAAGTATTTAATTTTTGAAATGAACATGGATATTAGGATAAAGAAATAAAATTATTAGATATGTTTTATGTGTAACGTAAATTCATTATAATTGGAATTTTTGCCCCCAAAAATGCATCAAAGAGGACATAACTCGGAGAACACTAAACCATTTTTATGGAGATCAAGTACAAGACAAGCCATGCCAATTGGCCTTTAAAAAGTATAAATAATAATAATAAAAAGCATGCAGTTGGAAGGGACTTTAATTTAATTTAATTATATATATATTGTGTAATTAGAAATCAAAATTTTCCCTTAATACGATTTAAATTACTTTTGTATTAAAATTTGATATAAATTCAATCGAACTTAATCAAAACTTTCCAAATTATCCCACAATATAATGTAAACCTTAAATGAAAATTTTACAATTTATGCTAAAGCTTAATTTAAATCCGAATTCTCTCAGTCGATTAAGATGGCGTTGATAGGATATTTCAACAGTAGTTTTCCCACATATGATGTTTGCCGATACCAAATTTTCTTTTCTTTGTACTTGTTTTTGACAGACAAGAGCTCATGTATCATGTTGAAGGAAGAGTTCCGAGTTGCGTGCATCGAAACGAGGAAAAGGGCCGCTAAATGAACCATCAAAAGGGCCATTCTTGCTCATTCTTTGAGATTATTATTGGGATCTTGACTTGGGTGATTATCATTATTGTCCTCGTTATTGTATATTGAGATACTAAAAGCATGGAGGATGTTCCATATTCAAATTCAATGTTCTTAAGCCTGTGTGAAAAATATCTTGAGAGAAGACTTTTGGGTCCTGTGCTTTTTTCAAATTCCTCATCCTCCTCCTCTTTTTTTTTTTTTTTTTAAATCTCGTCTCAATTTCTTTTGGGGATTATTTAATTAATTAAATGAGTTAAATAGTTTTTTAGGGACAGGTCAAACGATAAAATTTTTTTATTTTTATTTTTTATTTTTTGATTTGATTTTTCTTAATTATATTTTTTTATTAAAAAAATGAGTTAAATATATTGAGAAATAAAATTTGTTTATAGCTCCCCTCAGCTCAAATTTTTTGGTAGTCATAGGAATGAGATTTTAAAGTTTTATTCTTAAATGAGTTTGGATGAGCTCGCTCCTTAATGTCTGAGATAGTAAACAGTTGGATTAGTCACATCAATGAAATTGATTAGCTTTTACAACTCCTGGCCACATTTGTATCTAAAAGCCTTTTTTTGTTACAAATAAATTTTTGTTTCTCTTTGAGTTAAAAAGTGGAAAAAGATTATCGAGGTGGCACTGTTTTAAAAGCTAAGACCAAAGTTTCTATCCACCATAATAAATTCAAATTTAGAAATAGAATTATCCCTTAATTACAGTTATTGATTTTTATAAACTAGAGTTTAGTTAACATATTATATCAAATGAGTTAAGCTTGGTGACTTAAGGACATAAAACTCTGCGGAAAGAGCTCTTACAGGTTGAGGAAAGAAAATATGAAGCAGGCGGTGATCTACAGCTGACCATGTTTCCGTTTCCAAAGGGTTGAGAGAGAGAGAGAGAGAGAGAGGCCGACCCGTTTGGCAATTCCATTTGCAACTTTTCCTGAGATGGCCACAAATTTTCCGGGGTCTTTTCCTAAAAGGAAAAATGTTATGGCTAATGGGCCTACAGTTTCCTCAAGTACGTCATCGTGCCAAACACGTGTGTCACCTTACACCAGAGGTTTTCTCACGTGCCAATCCTGCACGCTTCACACGCTTCCAATTCCAAAATCTTCATCCTCGATTTTCCCTTTCAATATTGCCACATGTTCCCCCTCCCCCCCCCCCCCCCCAAAAAAAAATTTACTATGCATTTTTTTTTTGGTTTAAAAAGAAGTTACGTCATTATCATTCTCTCTGAATAAATTATTATAATTCTTCTTCTACGATTTCATTGAAATATTAATGATTTGTAATTTAATAAAATAAATTTATATTTCGTATCTTTAAATTTTGGGTTAGATTCACAAATAGTCATTCACTTCAAATAAATGCCACCTCAATAAAACATAATGTTTGTTAAAGGCTGAATGAGTATTCTATCGAGACTTCAAGAGGATCAAGATCGAATATCAAATTCCACCCAGATTTTAAGAATTTCAAAGCATCTGTACAAATTTTATTCAAATGAATTAAAATAAATTATTAATGAGGTTAATTTTTTAAGTTTAGTTGGATTTAAATGGATTTTTTTAATTTAATTAATTAGTATTAGTATTTGATAATTAATTTATTGATTTTGATTAATTTAATTTAAATTAATTATTAGGTTGATTTGATTTGGTTTTTACTTTTAACATTTGAATTCAAATAACAAAATATTGGTAAACGAAGGAGATCATTACATCTAGTCGAGGGTTGAAAAAAAAGGAAGACCACCCTAAGTATATTATATTATAAAATAATATGTAAAGGTTTTTTTTTTTTTTTATATATCGAATAAAAAAGGAAATATTTGTTTTGTTTTAAATTCCGGAAATATTTTTGTTTATATTACCTCTTCTGGCCCTGATAAATGCAAGAAAATGACTGGTCGTCCAGTGCGATTAAAAAAGTTGTCGGGGCTCGGATCGCGTTCGGTCCCCGCCCTACTCAGAACAGAAGGATACCCAAAATCTCTCTCTAGGAAAAAAAAAAAAAATTGTATAAACAGGCACCGAAAAAGCAACGTTGCTTTCGCAGTACTTCATATGGTTATGGAGTAAACCAAAACCTAAGAGAGAGAGGGAGAGAGCCATTGAAGGGCCTGACTTAGCTTTTGTTCTTCCACAAACAGCTTTTTTCCAAGCTTTTGCTATCTCTAACGGTCTTGAATTTAATGCGAAGAAATTAACTAGGATTTTTCTTCTTGGGAGCTAACTACTTACTTGTTAATGGAGAGAATTGGAGCAGTCGAATCATCGCTTCAATTCAGCGAGGAAATCGAGACACTGATGACTGTTCCTCACGAATCTGGAACTCCCTCTTCTTTCACTGCTCTTCTCAAGCTTCCTGCGAATCAAGCCATGGAGCTCTTGCACGATTCGTCGGAGAAACCCTATGATTACACTTTCAATTGTACGTCTTCGTCTTCGCACCTTCACTTTCCCTCGAATCTCGCTCTCGTCGAACGCGCTTCCAGGCTTTCCGTCTTCTCCACCACCGCCGCCACCCCTGCAGCTCAGGACTCGCCAGAGACGACGAATTCGAGCCAGAATTCGCTGAAAGTGAAGAACGAACCGACCGAGACCGACTCGAACCCTAATTCTTCGCCTGTAATCTCCGATCCGATGAGTCAAACTCAAACCAAGTGCCAGAGGTCGGGGAAGAGGAAAGAACGCGAAAAGAAGGTAATTAACTCAAAATCAGTGTTCTAGGGTTTCCTTTTCTTCAGAAATCTATTGTTTATGCTCATGTTCTCTCTCTGGTGTGAAATTAGGTTAAAAATTCGAGCAAGAAAAGCAAAAGCGGTGAAAATGAGAAGCCAGAGGAGACTGAGAAGCTTCCGTACGTTCACGTTCGTGCTCGGCGAGGTCAAGCTACGGATAGTCACAGCTTAGCTGAGAGAGTAATGTCTTAATTAACCCGTAATAACTCTTTAATTCACGTCTGTATGAGTAATCTTATGCCAATAAGCTATGGCTTAAAGGTCTTTCGAGCCTCTTGTAGAATAAAAAGAAAAAGAAAAAAGACTAATCGTCCAAAAAAAAAAATTCCATCTGATGTGGTGTACTTTCATTGGCCAACTCAGTCTAAATGGAATCTTTCAATTTACAACACCAGTTTGACTCTTTCCTCGCCCCAAAAGGATGATTATTAATCAAGTTCTAACCAATGATTGTTTATATACAGGCGAGGAGGGAGAAAATCAATGCTAGGATGAAGCTACTTCAAGAATTGGTCCCGGGTTGCAACAAGGTCAGTTGTTTTTGTCTAATTGTATTTAATTCACTTAATTTCATATTTAATTAAGCTTTATGAAGATTAAGCTTTAAATTATTGTATTACCTGTATAGCTTTAATATTGTGCTTTATTAACGGTTTTGTCCCTTTCATCCTTTCTACAAAAGCAGTCGCTTTTGCACAAGGAAAGTGTTAAGCTGGCATTAAAGTGATAGTTTTGTAACTTTACTGTTGTACGATTTTTCTCTCTTTTTCATAGTTTTGGTGGGACAGAGTCCTAGGGTTAATTTTGACAATTTTGGTATGGCTTTAAAAGTTGAATTTAATACTAACTAATTAATAAGATACATATATGTATAGACTTTAGGAAGGTCGACCATGCAAAAAGAAGCTCAAATGACTAGAAATTTCTATGTTTATGACACTTAAATGCATTCAACTGACTTGGGTGTCCCCACTCTTCATGGGCCGGAGAAGAATGTGAACTTCTTCTCAATTCGGTATCTGTCACATATGAGTGACATGAAAACATTTCTTTGACAATAGCTATGTGAGCCCATGCCTAATTTAGTGGGGCCCATATGCGTATTTTCTGTGTACTTTTCCTTGGCGGTGTTTAAATAAACAAAATGAAAGAAATAGGCAACCCCTCAGTTTTCCACTTACTTGTTAGATGCATTTAGTCCATTCTGGTATACACCTAGTGAGGAGGTCATATTGCATTTTGTGACCCATTTAGGACTAGATAATTACATATGGTCAATAGTCTCTTTTTAAGACCACCATTTATGAGTGTTCAAAACAATAGGAGCAGGATTTCAGCAAGTTTAATTTCTTCCTTCTTATTTTATAGCAATCTGGATTTCTTTGGATGAATAAAATTGGTACTCTTAAATGGTAATGGTTGCAGATCACATCAATAACCGGTCTAAAGCTTCAACTAGGGATTTGGCTTCAGCCCAGGCACTTAGTTATCCCTTAAGTAGTAGTCATGCAGCATTCTTTTTGGTTTTCTGATAATAGAGGACTAATTTGCTGAGAATGGATCTCCCATTGTTACCAAATTTAGGTCATATTTGATCATGTTTGCTCCAATAGTGATATCAACTTTTATTGGCTCGTGTATTTATGTCAGTAGGATTAGCTGTTAGCCAATGTGGAATCTTTGGGATGAATCTATACTTGTTTGAATACACATATGGAACTGTATTTTCTCTTTTATTTTGTGGAAATGAATTGGAACACTTTAGAGGTTATATGGTTTGCAATTCATGAGATGTCACCAAGTGGAATCTTTATGACTGAAATTACATGTTTCTGCCAGTCAGAATGCTTTTGTAGCCTATTTTTGCTACTTTTGATTAAGTTACATAAAACACATTATTTCCTTATCTTTGAGGACATGTGATGTATGGAAAGTATGTTTTAACTTTTAATGAAAAGCATTAGACTTGGTAAAGCCAGGACTAAATAGGCAACAAAACTTTTGGTGCTTCCATTTTCACAAGTGATTTATCTTGACAAGCCCATGTTTTGCAGATCTCAGGTACAGCCTTGGTTCTGGATGAGATCATCAACCACGTGCAGACCCTACAGCGTCAAGTGGAGGTTATATTTACAACCATGCATTCTAGCATAAGTTTCATAGTTTTATTCGTCATTCAGCAGATAATCTGCATTATGGGCTTCTAGATAAAAATGTATTCCAGCTCCTTAGTTTCACAATGGGGAACATGGTGGATGAGACAAGATCAATCTGTATTAGCCCTACTGTTAATTTTTATTGTGGTTCAGTTAATGATCTTTTCCTATTATTTCAACTTTGAGATGATGTTGTTGGTCTGAAGTGTTTAATAGTTTTAATCTTCTCTGTCTTAAACTGCATGTGGGTTGTTTCTGTTAGTCAGATTTAAACTGTCCACAACTGGATTGTAACAAAGTCAAAACTTTGCTCTATAATATTACATGGAAGGCAAACATGTGATGATTTTAGATTCTCTTTAATGACATAATAATATATGCCTTAAATATTTAATAAATACAATATTTTTTCAAAAATTTGTTATTTTTTTCTTATTTTCCTTTTGTCTATCCTCTCTTTTTGATTAATTGCATAAAAGGCTTATAACACCCTTTCTACAAGGAGATCATGGAAATTGTGCTTGTTCTGTATGCCTTTGGAAAGGCAGATCCATATTGTGGTTTTACCAGGCTCTTTAATCTTGAGCTGTACTTTTTGCACAACTCTACATGTCATACATGCAAAAATTTTGATACCTGTATTTGTATCTGTATGATATTTTTGACTTTGGGAAGTGGGGGAAATCCTCTCTTAGAAAATATAGATTAGTATGATCGAAATTATTCATCAATCAGAGGCGTTCTGCTGATTCAAAGTATGAATGAAACCTACTAATCCTTTTTCCCAATCTTGGGATAATTTTGCAGATGTTATCAATGCGACTTGCAGCAGTTAATCCAAGAATCGATTTTAATCTTGACAGCTTCTTCCCTGGAGAAGTATGTGTTCCTTGTCCCCTCTTTGGTTTTTTTTTTTTTTAATATATAATTATATATATATTTTTTATATCTGCTTTGTTGAGTCCATATGAAGAAAATTGGAGAAAAGCCTCTTTTCTCTTGTTACCATATTACAGACTTAGAAAAAAAAAGTCATTTCTATGCAGTGTACAGTGCTTGATTTTTGGTTTCATCAGAGTATTGCTTGTCTTTGGTCAGTAGCATGGTGACATTAGTTCCCGGAAACAATTTTTGTTACATATGTTTGTTGTCATGGGCATTATGGCTACTATTGTACCGATGTTGAATATATTTGCAGGGGAGTAAACCTAGAAGACGTTGTGTTGTGGTTTTTTTGTCATCATGTCCTACAGTATTATAGAGTTTTGTTGACTGCTATCCATTTGAGCTGGTGAACTTGGATTATAGTCTGACCTTCTCCGGTTGACGCCATCTCTTCATTAACTTTACCGTAATCAGATACGTGGGGGGACCCAGTAGTGATTATTTGAAATTCACTTCTCATGTGACGCTAATTTCTTCCATAATTGGGCCTTTTTGCAAGGATATTCTACCTCAGTGAGATCCGAAATGGTGAAACCTTGCATTTCTTGTCATCTTTGCTGAAATTTAAATGAGAAAGACTCACAGCCCCATGCGTGGACCAGGACTTGTAATATTTAACTTCTTCATCAGGAAAATGGAAAATGAATGACACCCTCAGGAGTTGCATTATGCAAAACATTTTTGAGGCATTGGCCAAGTGAGAATAAGAACACAGGCTCCAATATTTATCAGAATGACTAAACAAATGGCAAATGCTATGAGATGGGTCAATGTGATTCGGTGCATGCGTCTCCCGTTTTTTGTGTTTTTATTTATTTATTTATTTTTTTGTGGGGTGGGGAGGATATGATTATTACATAGCTTTAGTCCTTGAGATCGGTGTTACTTTTGTCCAAGCAAGGTTGGTTTGTGTGTGGAGTTTTGTCAAATTTCTCTTCTTACCCAGTTCTCTCGGTTTTGGATTTTGATTTTGCATATGGGTGTGTATTCTATAACTATTTTGTTGTTTTTTTGATTACAGAGTGGGTCTCTAGTGGAGGGTAACTTCCCCAGCATGGTTATGCCCCTTACGTGGCCTGAAGTTCAACCTATTGGAAACAGGCAACAGCAGCAGCAAATATGGCATTTTGACACACTTCATCAGCCAGTTTGGGGAAATGAAGGAGAGAATCCTAATTTTATCACCCCAGAGAATTCACTCTTGAGTTACGACTCTTCAGCAAATTCAGGTAAAATGGGATCCTAACCATAAAGTTCACTCACTGTGTGGCCGGAATATGAACTGCCATTCAAGTTTTACTATAACCGTTGATCAGTTTATGGTATGAACTAGCCCATTTCTGTGGAAGAAATGTAATCTCAGATTGTTGTTTTGGCAGTGTCCATGCACTCGAATCAATTGAAAATGGAGCTGTGAGGGCAGAATGATGGTTACCGTTAGGTATTAGTGTATATATCAGGATGTAATATATTAGCAGCTAGCTGGGGGAGGGAGACGCCTCGCAATTCAGCTCATTTCCACATCCTCTATTTATCAGAGTGTGTGGGAAAATCATGGTTTCTTTTAACTTAAGAGGTCAAATAGTGGTATGTTATCCTTATATGGCTCTTACACTAACTCAGAAAGTCATTCAATCTTGGCCTTCAATTGGAGATGATTGAATGATTGATTGATTTGTATTGTAAAAACATAGAACAACTATCATTCGAGTATTGAGAAATCCTTCTGGTTCCCTGTTGTTTTGACTTCTGAGCCCCGTATCAGGCATCTTAATGTTTAGAGTTCAGAATTCTTTTATTTCTTTGGTCCACTAAGAAGGCAATGCACTTTACAGGAGGGGTGTATCTGTGGGGGGCTAAAACGCTCATGAACCCCAAGCCATATACAGAATTTTTCAACATTAATGTTGTTGCTTTTTTATTTTATTTCATTTTTTTCTTGAAACATTTTGATTTAAAATTTATATAAAAATTTTTATATTTTTTATAGTTATATATTTTAGATATTAAATAAATTATGTCTATTTAATTATAATTTTTATTTTTATTTATCTTATAATTAATAATTATATATTTGATCATATTAATTTTTTATTATAAAATATGATTATTTTATTTTTTATAAAATAATTAATATTTATATAAAAAATTTTATATTTTTATATTTATGCATTTATCCATGGTTATATTTTCTGTATTTTTTCCAAGTATCATTTTTTGTTTATATCATTTTGTATTTGTTTTCGCTTTTCCGTTTTTGTTTCGAGTAACCTAACTCCGTTGTACCACAAGGCCAACTTCTGTTTATCAGCACGGGTAAAATATGGTCATGAATTATCATCATAGTGCACAACTTCTGTTTTATCTCCTTGTAAGGAGTACTATTTTTTCAATCTTTTAAATTGTGTAATGCCTCTATTCCTTCCTCTTGATGGTTAATTTTACAGGACCAAATGGTTTTTCATGTTTGCATGTGTATCAAATGTTCTTATTCTATGCTGGGGTTTTCTTTCCTGCACCAAACCTGTCCAAGGAAACATTCATCAAGTTTTCAGCAAGATTTTGAGACATCCAATTTGTTTCATCAAGTATAGTTAACTGGCGTCCTCCATCAACAAAATGCATTTCCTGGCTATGCATACGCCATTGTCTTGGATCACTATGCGTCTTGTAAAATTTCAATTAAGATTGTTCCTTCTAGATTTACGGCGTTCCATTGGGATTTGGTTATGCATACTAGCTCCTAAGTTCAAATTTCAAAGCATAACCAAATTCTCATGTGTGACGATAGGACACTGTATTTCTTTAATCATAAATTTATGGAGAAAAAAAAAAAAAAATCTAAGTGTAAGCCTTGAGAGACTTGGTTGGGACTAGTGCTACCACGCTTGAATTTTAAGCCCATAGCGGTTGGGCGGTCCAAAATCATAGGGGATGTTTGGCTCGAATCCATTCTTTGACTTGAATTAATACAAGAATTTGAGCAAAAACCTAGCTTAGAAGGACCTAAATGTAACGTAATAATGCTCAATGGCTCCGATGACAAGTTTCATCCGAAGTTTGTAACTTGGGGGTAAAAAAATGATTTTAAGTGGAGCTAAATCAGAAAGTGAAATGTTCAATTCAATGCAACAAAACTTAAATCATTATATGAGTTGGATTGGATGTAAATGAGATTCTTATTTAGTTTGCCCTTAGTATTAATAATTAAAAAAAAAAAAAAACTAATAACGTGATAATGAGTAAATCAACCTTTCCATCTTACAAGCAGGATGAAACCCTTTTTGAAAGGGTCACTTTGGTCAAAATAATGGGTATGTAAGTGAGATTCTTATTTAGTTTGCCCTTGATTTTATTAATTAAAAATAATAACATCTAAAAGACTTAGTCATCTCAAGAGGATAGTCTAATAGTCACAACTTCCTCTCCCAATCCGGTAATCCGGAGTTCAAATCTTGATGTTTAAAAGAAAAAGACTTTGTCGGCTCATAATGCATCATTTTTATTCCTTGTTATAATGAAAATAATAATTTTTTAAAAATTTTTTTGAATAAAAACTTTTATTTTTATTTTATAAATTTGATAATAATATTAATAATATATATTTTTTTGTAAATTTCTAAGAAGCATGGGATAGAATTGAGTAGTATAGAAAATTCGCATAAACTAAATCAATATATATTTTTTTTAATTTTTATATTTGTCTTTTAAAAAAGTTGAGTCTAATTATTAAGATTAAAATTTAAATTATCGTTGTTATTGCTAAGAAGCATGGGCCGTATTCAGGCCAGGTTCAAGCTTTAAGGAATACCCAACGTTCGGCTCCAGGCTTGGCTGGCTGAGATATTTACCGGAAGTGGTATTCTAAACTACCAGCAATTCTAAACCAAGAAATGTAAATACGAGTAAGACGGCCAGGGCACTTTGGTACGGCCCGGAGGGAGATCAAAGCCTTATGGACAGCCTCTGGATGGGCCGAAATAAGAGCCCAAGCCCACGAAAAAGGCAGACCCTATGGGCTGCTCCCTCTCGTCCTCGGCCCAATAACGGAAATGGTGACAGAAGGGAAAACTTTCTTGCCGTGCGAAGGGAATAGAAATCGTGAATTAGCGTTAAAGAAAAACGAAGACAACTTCCATTTCAAGTCCAATGAAATCAATTTTACTCGATCACCCAAAATAATAATAATAATAATAATAATAATAAACAATTTCAGAACAAAAGATACAAAAACCCATTAGGAAAACTCCAGAATAACGTTTGGAACCTCAAAAAATGCTTAGGAAAGCCACCTTTTCTCTCTCTTACTTCAACCCTCAATCTTTCGTCTCCATTTTCTTCACGCGCTACCTATCCCAATCCTCAGACCACTCTCAATCTCCAAATTCACCGAATTTGAAAACCCTTTGCTCCAAAGGTCATTTAAAAGAAGCTTTGTTACAAATGGCTATTAGAGGTCTTGAAAATGTGTTGGAAGACTATGACACAATCTTAACAGAGTGTATAAATCAGAGATCTACAAGAGAAGGCCAAAGAGTTCACACCCATATGATAAAAACTCATTATGACCCATCACCGTACCTCAGTACTATATTGATTACTTTCTATAACAAGTGTGATTGTTTGACCGATGCTAGGCAAGTGCTCGATGAAATGCCTATAAGGAATGTTATTTCGTGGACAGCGATGATTTCTGCTTATTCTCAACGGGGTCGTTTTTCTGAAGCATGGAGGCTTTTTGTGCGGATGTTAAGGTCAGGTATGTTCTGGCATTTGCTTTTTCTGTTTATCCAAGACCCCTCAAGCCTGGATTCTACAAATTTTAATTTGGCCTGTTTTTATTTTTGTTTTTGAGCTTTCATAATGCCAAGATGGTCGAGTAATGTGGCATATGGTTGCATGAGTTAGTTATTGCAGTTGGTTGAGACTCTTGATGTGATATGGATAGGTCTTGGCAGAAAATCCCGCCAGTGTGAGGGCTTGGGGATTCCGAGTACAGGGACGATGCTCTAATTTTGTGGCTCAATCACATTCGGAGAAAAAATGAAAAAAAAAAAGGCCTATTCCATATGGTTTGGTCACTAATGATTTATCTAGCCTTCTCTTTCACAAGCATAATTTTTTTGATTGCGGACATATTAGCACCTTCATTTTTGTTAAGAGTAGCATCTCACTGTATATCTTCTTTTGTCCTCACCCTAAGCAGAAGAAATGATTCACTTCTATGTGCAGCATGCAGTGTTAAGTCCTGTGTTCTCTATCAAGATTAGCAAGGTTGATTTTGTTTGCTGGAAATGATTGTTAAGGCTGCCTTTCATTTTTAAAACGTATCTTCCAGGTATGATCAGTATCATGAGGTTATTTGGTGCACTGATTGCAACATAGTGTTTTTGTAGGTACTGAGCCAAATGAGTTCACATTTGCTTCAATACTTACTTCTTGTGTGGGTCCTTCTGGCTTTGTTCAAGGAAGACAAGTTCACTCTCTTGTCATCCAGAGCAGTTTTGAGTCCCATATTTTTGTTGGGAGCTCGCTTCTTGACATGTATGCCAAAGCTGGTAGAATCCATGAGGCTCGAGGAGTGTTTGATTGCTTGCCTGAAAGGAATGTTGTATCATGTACTGCTATGATCTCCAGTTATGCTCAGTTGGGACTTGATGAGGAGGCACTGAAGCTTTTCCAGCAATTGCAGAAGGAGGGAATGGATTCTGATTATGTTACTTATGCCAGCCTTCTGACTTCATTATCTGGTCTTGCAGCTTTAAATCATGGCAGGCAAGTTCATGGTTATGTTCTTCGGTCTGAACTTCCTTTCAATGTGGTTTTGCAGAACTCTCTAATTGATATGTACTCCAAATGTGGAAACCTTACATATTCACGAAGAGTCTTTGATAACACGTCTGAGAGAGATGTTATATCATGGAACGCAATGATAATGGGGTATAGTAAACATGGGATGGGAAGAGAAGCCATTGAACTTTTCCAATTGATGCGAGAAGGAAAAGGAGTTAGGCCTGACTGTATCACATATTTAGCTGTTTTGTCAGGTTGCCGTCATGGTGGAATGGATGATGAAGGGCTAGAATTTTTTGATGAGATGGTGAACGGGAAAGATGGGGTTGAACCTGAGATTGAACACTATGGTTGTGTTGTTGATTTGCTTGGCCGTTCTGGCAAGGTAGAAAAGGCTTTAGAATTTATTAGAAAAATGCCTCTTGAGCCTACTGCTGCCATATGGGGTTCACTATTAACGGCATGTAGGGTCCATTCAAATGTTAAAGTAGGGGAGGTAGTGGCTCGGAGACTTCTAGAGATTGAGCCAGGAAATGCTGGGACTTATGTTATTCTCTCACATTTATATGCCTCTTCTGGAAGATGGGAAGAGGTAAGAAATCTGAGAGAAATGATGAAGAAGAAAGCTGGAACAAAGGATCCGGGGAGAAGCTGGATTGAGCTTGATCAGACACTACACACTTTTCATGCAAGTGTAGATCCCATCCAAGAAGGGAAGAGGTGTCTGCAAAGGTGAAGGATACATCAATCAAAATAAAGGAAACTGGCTATGCACCTGATTTGAGCTGTGTCCTTCATGATGTGGATGAGGAACAGAAGTAGAAGATATTCCTAGGACATAATGAGAAACTGGCATTGGCTTTTGGGCTTATGGAAACTTCTGAAGGTGTCCCCACTCAGGGCATAAAAAATCTCCCCTATGTGTTGATTGCCACAACTTTGCCAAGCTGGTCTTTAAAGTAGGTTCCATCACATTTTGGATGGAAATTGTTCTTGCGCAGATTATTGGTTATCGCAATTTCTGGTCATTGTTAATCTTCCGGGATGCTTGAATCAGGTTCCACTTGGAAAGAAATGAGGTTTCTCGGTTGTTGTCGTATTGAGAAGTGCAGAAGTTCCTTATTCCAGCCCTCTTAATCTGTCTGAATTTGAAGCTGTGCCACGGAGGAGAATGCTTGAACTTTGTCACTCGAGATACCCAGGACAAATTGTCCATCGAAAGCATTCGGGTAAAGAAGGCACCGGGCATGAATGGAGGACATAATAAGTTGGCCAGGATGATATTGTACCAGGAAGTGGTCAATTGGAGGTTCTTCATCGAAGATTTCCCCAAGTGAGGTTGTCGAAATCGGTGCTGAGCAAGAGTAAGATGAATTATTATCAAGCACACGGAGAGACAATTCCTGCTCTATCCTGACACACCGATATTGGAGGTTTATTGCCCATCTCCGTGGCATCTTTTGATTCCACGGCAGAAAAGGGATTGCTGTAGATGTCATGGCTTTGAAACGAACCCATTATGAATATGTGTGAAGCCTTTGAAAAGGGACATCCATGAATGTAATATGCACTTGGAAATATCCTTCTAGGTGCACTTTGGCGAAGAGAACAACAATTGCGCCCGTTGATGTCAAGGGCCTTCGCAATTTATAGCAGACAGGAAGCTAAGGAACCATTAAGGTATCAACTTGAACTTACTGGTGTAGATGATCAGAACTTGTACTACTGCGTTACAAGTTTAGTATAGAACTACAATATTAATATTCCAGCAAGGCAGTTGAAATTTCGAATTTTAGCCTCATATCATCTGTGGGCTTTTGGTGCATTTGGTTTCTAAAACAAAGTGACGGGCACATTTTTGTGAAACCATTGGATTTTTTACTAGCTTGGTATAAGCATTCAATTGCCAAATTTCAAAATCAATAGTGGCTTTCATATCAATGATGCACTATTGCTTTTTCCTTTTTTTTTTTTTTTTTTTGGTTGAGGGGGAGGACAAAACCTTGATAATAAGAGATAATTTTTTTTTTTTTTTATATCGAAATTTGAATTCAAAATTATTAGAGTAGGAGAAGAGGGTTGTGATCACCAGATTATTTCCTTGGTGACGAAAACTTCAATATTATTAGGCACAATTTGAGATAAACTTGATAAAAAAATCCAAATTCAATTAATATATAAATAAAATAAAATAAAAAATTATCTACCCAAAAATAAAAAGAAAATTATATGTCAAATCCTCAAATTTTATTTTGAATTCACAAATTAATTCTTAAATTTTAAAATATTACAATATAATCCTCATACTTTCAAAATATAATTGATTCGTCTTACAGAGTCAATTTATCCGTTAATTATTAATGTGATGAATGAGTTGGATACATGAATAATGCCATAAAAGTGTTAAATCAATATCTCAAAACACATTATTGATACCTAGTTAACATTTGCTGACGTGACAGTCCCATATCGTTGATTTGTTAATTTGTTGGAGTGCCAACTCCCCGGTCATCATCCCCAAATCCGTTTAAGAAAAAAATTTTTTTTTTTCCTTCTCTCTCTCTCTCTCTCTCCTGCCCTCCTCTTTTCTCTCTCTCCTCTCCTCCATCGCTGAAACAAAAAACCAAAATTTTACAAAAATCAGAAACACAAAAAAGAATCTAAAACCAAAAGAATCTAATCCTTGACTTCAAAAATCAGAAACAAAAAAAACCAAAATCTCTCTCCTCCCCTTTCCTAGAAATTTGACACCCAATTCGGGAAAGAATCTCATCCTAGACTTCAAATCAGAAACACAAAATCATATATTCACAGTTTTGCAAAAAAGAAAACCATAAAAAAAAAAACCAAAAGATACACTACTTCCAACACAAAAATTTCCCAATCTCTTTCAGAAGATATACTACCTCGCTGGGAGGTGTTCGAAGAGCAGCAGAAGTAGTTTCGGAAAAGGGTGTTGTAGTTGCTTTTCTTCACAATCTCTTCTAGAGATTGTGGTCTCCCGGCAGGGCAAAATTGGTGAGGAAAAGACATCAAATTGGAGATCATCCAAACCCCAGTAATCTGATGCACTCTGGTGGCTGTAGTTGCCTTTTTTTTTCCCCCTTCTTAATCAACTATATTCTGCTGATCAAAGACATATGCAGAGGCAAGATAATCAAATTGCCCTGTACATACTTGCTGTCTCTCACAGACTCTTGTAGGAGTACCAAATCGGACGATGAACATGGGTTTGAAGAAAAGGCACGAAGGGTGCTGAAAAAGTATTGATATTTAAAATAATTTTAAACATGGGTTTGAACATGGGTTCGACAAACATCGTGTTCTCCGGCTAGATTGAAATCTCCCCAAGTCTTCAATTCCCTGTCGCTCCAAATTTATCAGTCGCCCTTGCTTTCTATTCGATTGCAATCTTCGTCCAACCTCTCGCCTGAGAGTTCACCGCTTCGATCATCCACAATCGCCACCATTTTCTTTTGGGTTGTTTCCAAATTTCAATTTTTTTATGGTATTTTGGATTTTTTTTCTACGATTCTAATTCTTGATTTCTGGGTTTCTCTACTTCAATTCCAATTAAGCAAATGAAGATCATCTGAGCCTTCAAGAAAAAATGGCAGCTCTTGGGTATGTAAACTGAACAAAGCATGACTTTTCCCTTTCAGAAAACAATTTTTTAAAAAAAATAAATAATTTGTGATTTTGGCAGTATTTTGGGGCTAAAACTTGCAGTTAAATGATTGGGTCTTATGTAGAATTTACAAGAAAACCCAGAAACCGATAATCTCAAACATGTCGAGCAAAGAACACAGCCATCTCAAGGGGGAGAGAGAGGGAGAGAGAGGAGTGTCTTTTTGGTTTCAGCAACAGAGGAGAGAAGAGAGGGAAAGGGGAGGGGGGGGGGAGAAAGAGAGAGGAGGGGGAAAAAAAGATTTTTTCTTAACGGGTTTGGGGATAATGGTTACCGATATGGTAGTGTCACGCCAATAAATTGGTGACTTGGCATTATCACGTCGGTATATGTTGGCGTGGCATCAATAATATGATCTGGGAGGCTGACTTGGCACTTTCATGTCAGGATCCGTAAGTCCAATTAGGTCAACAGTTAACAAGCAGAATGACCCCGTTACTAACAAACGGACCAATCAATTGCATTTTTAATGTCCGACGATTATGATAAACATTTTAAAATTTATAGACTAATTCGAGATAAAATTCATAACTTAATATATAATTTTCTCAGGAAAAAATAAAAAAAATAGGACACTAATGTATTTACTCATCATTATTTATTAAAAATTTACTATTACGTGATCTTCATTTTTTATGGGAATAGGACAATGTGAAAAATCTATATAAATTAATTTTATATGAAATTTTATTTTAAAATTTACGACTTAAAGAAAAAAAATTTAAATGTAATGTAAGGTAGTTTTTTAATCTCCCTCTTTTTCCTTACAAAATCATTTATCTTTTATGTGGGTCTTGTGCCACTGAAAAGAAAAGATTTGAACGTGTACATTGCAAAAATCTTTCGAGAACTTCGAACGAAAAAAAAAATGGAAAAAAAACTTGGAGAAACAAAACGCTGCCGTTTGCACCTAAATAAGGGAAACGCACCAGTTTCGTACAGAAGCAAAACGCAAATAGCCTACTAATACACGCGCTCTCTCTCTCTCCAACGGTGTCTTCCTTCACCACCGTATCAGCAACTCAACGGGTGTGCTTAGCGGGGAAAAATAAGAGTATTTTTTAGGAAATGTTTTAAAAAATAAAATTGTGTTTAAATACTTTAATTTTTAATTTTTAAAAAATAAAAATTAAAAAATATGATTTTTTAATTTATGAAAAGAAATAGAAAATAGTCTAGAAGTGTTTTCTACTTTTCTTCGTTATAAATAAATTTATATTTTTTAAAACTTTCTAAATTTTTAGAGAAAATTAAAGATAGGAAAATATATATTTTTTAAACATAATTTTTAAATTTTTTACCCTTTTCTTTATAGATAAAAAATATAAAAAAAAATAGAAATAAAAAACTAAAAAACATTTTCTATAACTAAACATGCCTTAAGAGCATGAGGCAATCACTCAGAACACGAGGCAAAGGTCACAACGATCTGAGCCACTAGACCACGCCCGGCCACCAAGAGCGCCCCAACGGTTACCTCTTCAACGGGACTCCTCCGCCTTCGGGTCAGTCTCGGAAGTGGGAAGATTGGGAGCTTCCTTGCTACATCACTAGCTTCCTCACGATTGTGATTCTTGGTGTTTGTCTCAACGCGAAACCTGATCTGACAATTGAGAGTTGGGCTCACCAAAAGGCTCTCGAACAGCTTCAGGCTCAGAAGATCGTGCTTTCTAATGATTCTGAATGATTTGGGACCTGTTGCGAGTAATTTCACCGGCCCTTTTCATTTTAATGTGTTACTTTTCGTAAATGATACAATATTGATTGATGAAATTAGTGAAAGTATTAGAATTAAATTAGAGTTATGAAAAAATATATTAGAATCCAGAGAATTTAAATTAAATAAGTTCAAAAATGAGTAAATAAGATGTAAATTTAGTGATAGTCATCAGAATGATGCAAAAATGATTAAATTAAAAAGAAGAGAAATACTAAAAAGTGAACGATTTAAATATTTTAGTTTCATCGTTCAAAATGATATCAATATAGATAAGGATATGAATAATAGAATTCAAACATGGAATAATAGAATTCAAACAGGTTGGATGTAATTGAGAAAGACATTCAAAGTTCTCTGTAATTGTACAATATCATTCCATTTAAAGGGAAAATTTTATAGAATCGTAATAAAATTTGCGTTATTATATGATACTGAATATTGGGTTATTAAATGAAAACAAGAATATAAAATAGTTATAACTGAAATGAGAATATTTAAATGGATATGTGATAAAATTAGAAACGAACAGATACGTAATAAGTTGAGAATTAGTTCAATTGTAGATAAGATGCGAGAGTACCGTCTGAGATGATTTGGGTATGTGCAACGAAAATTTAAAGACGTACTTGTTAGGAAGATCGAAAACTTAAATATAGGAGATTTAATAAAATATAGAGGTAGATCGTTGAAAATTTGAATACAGATTATCTGTAAAGACATAATAATTATGAATTTAGTTGAGTAGATAGTTTTAGATAGAAATAAATGGTATAGGAAAATCCATATAAATTAAATCAACACTCTTGTTTTTTTTAATTTAATTTTATTATTTTTATTATTTTTAAATTTTGCTTTTCTTCCGGTATTTGTTTCTTAAATAGCTAATCCTAAATTTTGGGATAGAAAACCTAGGTATTGGTTGTTGTTGTTATTAATTATAATTTTTTATTTTTATATTATTTATTTTATGATTAATAATTATATATTTGATCATTTAAAATTTTTATTATAAAATATGATTATTCTATTATTTTTATAAAATAATAAATATTTATATAAAAGTCTTTATATTATTTTGTATTTATGCATTTATTTGTAGTTAGGTTTTCTTATTTTTGCAAAGAGTTATTTTTTCATATCATTTTATATTTATATTTATTATTTCATTTTCGTTTTCACATAATTTAACTCCGTTGTACCGCAAGGCCAACTTCTGTTTATCAGCAAGGGTAAAATGTGGTCATGAATTATCATCATATTACCCAACTTCTGTGTATGTTGTAAAGAGTACTATTTTTTCACTCTTTTAAACTGTGTAATGCCTCTATTTCTTCCCTTTGATGGTTAATTTTAGAGGACCAAATGGTTTTTCCTGTTTGCATCTGAAAGTTTAAGTGTATCAAATGTTTTTATTTTATTTAATTATACATTTTGCGGGATTTTTCCCTCGTGGACTCAAATGTTCTTATTCAAACCTGTCCAAGGAAAATGATTTGTCATTCATCAAGTTTTCACCAAGATTTAGAGAAATCCAATTTGTTTCATCAAGTATGGTTAACTGGCGTCCACCATCAACAACTTTATCATCCACAAAGCAACAAATTGCATGTCCTAGCCATGCATACGCCAATTATCTTGGATCGCCATGTGTTTTGAGAGAACAAATCATTTATTGAATTTAATAATATTTAAATTAAATTAATTAAATAAAATTTAAATATCAATTAGTGGTAAGAATTCACTTATAATCTTAAAAAATAAAAAAATAAAAAAAATCAAAGTGTAAGCCTGTCTTGAGAAACTTGGTTGGGAATTGTGCTACCACGCTTGAATTTTAAGCCCATAGCGGTTGGGCGGTCCATATTCACAGGGGGTGTTAGGCTCGAATCCATTCTTTGACTTGAATTTGAGCAAAAACCTAACCTTAGACTATGATATACGGAACCTTTTTAATATTAATATTTTTATTTTTAAAATATTTTAATATGTTAAATTAATTAATATTTATATAAAAATTATTATATTTTCTATATTTACATATTTTTTATATTTAATAAATTATTTATTTATTTAATATATTTTTTATATTATTTATCTTATAATTAATAATTACATATTTTATTATTTTTTATTTTATTATAAAATATGATCATTTTATTATTTTTATAAAATAATTAATATTTATATAAAAATCTTTATATTTTTTATATTTACATATCTATCCACGTTTTTGTTTTTTATATTTTTACAAAATGTTATTTATCATATCGTTTCGTATCCGTTTTCATTTCTCCGTCTCCTTTTCTGTGCAACATAGGCTTTAGAAGGAGCCAAATATAACGTAACAATGCTCAAACTTTGTGATTTTTTTTTTATTTTTTTAAATTGGGGTTAAAAAATTTTTTTAAGGGGGAAAAAAAAAAAAGGGAAATTTTTTAAAAAAAGGAAAAAAAAAAAAAAAATAAATGGGGTTGGGGGGGTAAAAAAAATATTTTTTTTTTTTTTTTTTTTTTTTTTTAAATAATAATAAAAAAAAAAAACTAATAACATCTGAAAGACTTTGTCACCTCATAATGCATCATTTTCATTCCTTCTTATAATGAAAATAATAATTTTCTTTTTCTTTATTTTTTTCCTGAATAAAAAATTCTATTTTTATTTTTATTTTATAAATCTGATAATAATTATTTTTTTGTGTAAATTCCTAAGAAACATGGGTCGGATTCAGGCCGGGTTCAAGCTTTTAAAGAATACCCAACGTTCGGCTCGAGGCTTGGCTGGCTGAAATATTTATTAGAAGTGGTATCCTAATTTACCAGCAAATCTAAGCCAAGAAACATAATGACGAGTAAGACAGCCGGGGCACTTTAGCTCCGCCTGTGGAGGAAAATAAAAATTTCAATTTCGACTTATGGACAGCCACGGGATGGGCCGAAATAAAAGGCAGACCCTATGGGCCACTCCCTCTCGTCCCCGGCCCAATAACGGAAATGGTGTCGAAACGGTGAACTTTCTTGCTGGGAAAGGGAAATTGAAATCGTGAATTCCGGTTAAAGGAAAACAAAAGATAACTGCCATTTCAAATCCAATGATTTCAATTTTAGTCGATCACCCAAAAATAAATAAATAAATGAATTAATTACATGTTTAGTCTCTGAACTTTACCTCCATATCATCAATAAGTCCTTACAGTTAAAAACATTACTCTCAAATTTCAAAAACTGCTCAATATTAGTCTCTAAATGCCATTGGTTACTTTGGGCCAGGCCGAGAAGTTGAAATTCAAGAACTTATTTGATTTTGTGTTTTCTAGTAATGACATGATTGATCAAATGAGAAGTCAAATTAATTTCGCTGAAGAGATTAGGAGAACGCTAGAGTTTAAAGGGTTTTTGATGATTCACACGATATTCAAAGATATGTAAAGTTTCTATAGATTGAGGCCTCATATGGATGGATTGGGTTAATGGTAATTGGGATTTTTTAGTTACTCTTTTTCTTTCATTGTATTTTTTCCCTTTATTGCATCTTTCATCTCATAAAAATGAGTTGTCAATGTAAGAGAATGAGTTCTTAGAGATAACAGTGTAATTAATGTCGATTTCTACGGTGGGGAGACTTATAATTCTTCCAAAAACTTAGGTCATTCTTTTTCCTTCATTGACAGATTATGATAAAAATTAAGGGAGTATTATTTGAGAGTTGACATAGTAATTTTAGGAATTCTTTTTTTTTTTAGAATCTTGGTGTAATAGTTAAAGGTCGCGGATTTAAGGTATGAAAATGGTCTCTTTATAAAAATATAAGAGAAAAGTTATATATATATATATGCTACACTCAAAATTGACCCCAATTATTAAAACTAAAATTCTAATTGATTGATCGATTAAGCAGTGACAATAACAAAATAATTGTTAAATGATGATGTGGTGTGAGGTGACACCTGGATGTACAGATAATAACATGGCGTTGCCATGTCAGATTCTAGGACATCTCATATTGCCATGTCAGCAATATGATGTGGCAGTGCCATGTAACCGATGCATGGGTCTTTTTTTTTTTTTTTTTTAAATCAATCTCTCTCTCTCTCACACTTCACTTGTAATTGTATGAGAAGCCTCCACCTCTTCACCACCGTCTCCACCACCCTAACCACCATTGCCACCACCATCACCGCCACACCTTACAATGCTTTCCCGCACTCTCTTTCTCTCTCTCACATCGGGAAAATTAAAGCAATCAATGATCAGCAACGAAATTAAAGTAATACCCAGAAAAAATTAGATTTACCAAAAACAATAAGTCAAAGATATAAAAAATTTCAGACCACAAAAAAAAAAAATCAAAGATACAAAAATGAAATTAAAAAATGAAGCAAGTCAAAGATATGCAAGGAAAGAATGACCAAAAGTCTGAATATTTGGATTAGGCTAAATCCGCTCATCCCCTTTTGTACAGATCTTAATTCGTAAATAATCAAGCAACCAAAAATAACCCTACTTCAAAATCTAAGAAAACCCTAAAAAAACTTCACAATCCTAAATAAAATTAAAGAAATTTCTGTAAGCAAATGAGCATAGATCCAAACGTGGAATTGGAATCGATCCAAATGAACTGTCCAATAGATCTAACCCCAAAAGAGACGTTTAGCAGATGAGCATAATATCCAGTAGATCTAACCCCAAATGTCCCATAAATCAAACTTGATCCAGTAGATCCAAACCCAAAAAGGGTTTTCCTGTAAGCTGCTGTTGAACCTTTGATGATCTTGATCTTGCTGTTGCTGATGAATCCTAAAATAAATTACCCCAAAACTGAGCCCCTGTGGCCATTGCTGTTGCGCTGATTCTTCTTCGTCTGATCTTGATCATCAATGACATCAGGCGAACCAACAGTGATCCCCAGATCGGCTCCACCATTCTCAACCACCGCCGTGATTCTCTTTCTTGACAAACCAAACCCCTCTGGCCGCCTTTCACTCCAACGCACACCAAGTGCTCGTGAAAATGCATGTATGCGAGAGCGATTTTTAAGATGGAGCGAAGGAAAGGCGATCGATGGATCGATGGATCAATGAATCAAAAGAGTGACTGCCCTAGACATCAAGACTTGGAGAGGAAAGGTAATCGATGGAGCGAAGAAAAAAGTGACTGCCCTAGATTGGAGGATCGATCACTTGTTCATGCTTGCGGTTACTACAATCGGACTCTGTTACACGTTGCTTCGCTTCACGGTTGGGTTGATGTTGCCAAGTGTTTGATTGACTATGGCGCTGATGTCAACGCCCAAAGATCGTTGGAAGAATGCTGTGATGTCCCCCCCCTCTTTCTCTCTCTAGGGTTTTTCTCTCTCCATTGTTGTCGTGGAGTCGGAAGATGAAGGGTCTGAGGACTACAGTCGCGAGGGTGAGGAGAGAAGAGAGAGAAAGGGGAGGGAGGGGAGGAGAGAGAGAAATGAGATTTTTTTGGGAGAAGTATATTTCTCTGATTTGGCTACCACGTCAACATAATTTTTAGCATGGCACAGCCACTTCAGCAAATAGCTGACGTGGCGACATGAACTGTCCTAGGAGCTGATATGGCAACTCCATGTTATCATTCGTACGTCCAAATCAGGTGCCACATCACACTATATCAACATCTAATGATCACCCTGTTTCCGTCCTAACAAAAAAACCAATACCGACCGATTTTTGGAGTTTGAGAATTTTAATATAGTATTTTTAATCGTAAAGAAGTAAAATTTTGGAATTAGACGTGTAATTAACTTATAAATAAATCATGACCTTCCAAAAATAAATAAATAAATAAATAATTTCAGGACAAAAGATGCAAAAGCCCATTTGGGAAAACACAAGACTAGCGTTAGGAACCTCAAAAAATGCATAGGAAAGCCACCTTTTCTCTCTCTTACTTCAACCCTCAATATTTCTTCTCCAATTTCTTCAAAAGCTACCTATCCCAATCCTCCGACCACTCTCAATCTCCAAATTCACCAAATTTGAAAACCCTTTGCTCCAAAGGTCATTTAAAAGAAGCTTTGTTACAAATGGCTTTTAGAGGTCTTGAAAATGTGTTTAAAGACTATGACACAGTCTTAACTGAGTGTATAAATCAGAGGGCTATAAGAGAAGGCCAAAGAGTTCACACCCATTTGATAAAAACTCATTATGACCCACCACCGTATCTCAGTACTAGATTGATTACTTTCTATAGCAAGTGTGATTGCTTGAGCGATGCTAGGAAAGTGCTCGATGAAATGCCTACAAGGAATGTTATTTCGTGGACAGCGATGATTTCTGCTTATTCTCAACGGGGTCGTTTTTCTGAAACATGGACTCTTTTTGTGGGGATGTTAAGGTCAGGTATGTTCTGGCTTTTTCTTGTTCTGTTTATCCAAGACCCCTCAAGCCTGGATTTTACAAATTTTAATTTGACCTGTTTGTATTTTTGTTTTTGAGCTTTCATGATGCCAGGATGGTCGATTAATGTCGCATATGGTTGCATGAGTTAGTTACTGCAGTTGGTTGAGACTCTAGATGTGATATGGATAGGTCTTGGCAGAAAATTCCGCCAGTGTGAGGGCTGGGGGATTCTGAGTACAGGGACAATGCTCTTATTTTGTGGCTCAATCACATTCGGGGATTTAAAAAAAAAAAAAAAAAAAAACAACTTTTCCATATGGTTTGGTCACTAATGACTTATTTAGCCTTCTCTTTCACAAGCATACTTTTTTTTGGTTGCGGACATATTAGCACCTTCATTTTGGTTAAGTGCAGCATCTTAATGTATATCTTCTTTTTTCCTCGCCCTAAGCAGAAGAAACGATTCACTTCTATGTGCAGCATGCGGTATTAAGTCCTGTGTTATCTATCAAGATTGGCAAGGTTGATTTTGATTACTGGAAATGATTGTTAAGGCTGCCTTTCTTTTTTAAACTGTATCTTCCAGGTATGATCAGTATCATGAGGTTATTTGGTGCACTGATTGCAAAATAGTGTTTTTGTAGGTACTGAGCCAAATGAGTTCACATTTGCTTCAATACTTACTTCTTGTGTGGGTCCTTCTGGCTTTGATCAAGGAAGGCAAGTTCACTCTCTTGTCATCCAGAGCAGTTTTGAGTCCCATATTTTTGTTGGGAGCTCGCTTCTTGACATGTATGCCAAAGCTGGTAGAATCCATGAGGCTCGAGGAGTTTTTGATTGCTTGCCTGAAAGGGATGTTGTATCATGTACTGCTATAATTTCCAGTTATGCTCAGTTAGGACTGGATGAAGAGGCACTGAAGCTTTTCCGGCAATTGCAGAAGGAAGGAATGGATTCTAATTATGTTACCTATGCCAGCGTTCTGACTTCATTATCTGGTCTTGCAGCTCTAAATCATGGCAGGCAAGTTCATGGTCATGTTCTTCGGTCTGAGCTTCCTTTCTATGTGGTTTTGCAGAACTCTTTAATTGATATGTACTCCAAATGTGGAAACCTTACATATTCACGAAGAGTCTTTGATAACATGTCTGAGAGAGATGTTATATCATGGAACGCAATGATAATGGGGTATAGTAAACATGGGATGGGAAGAGAAGCTGTTGAACTTTTCCAATTGATGCGAGAAGGAAAAGGAGTTAGGCCTGACTGTGTCACATATTTAGCTGTTTTGTCAGGTTGCAGTCATGGTGGAATGGATGATGAAGGGCTAGAATTTTTTGATGAGATGGTGAACGGGAAAGATGGGGTTGAGCCTGAGATTGAGCACTATGGTTGTGTTGTTGATTTGCTTGGCCGTGCTGGCAAGGTAGAAAAGGCTTTAGAATTTATTAGAAAAATGCCCCTTGAACCTACTGCTGCCATATGGACTTCACTGTTAGCGGCATGTAGGGTCCATTCAAATGTTAAAGTAGGGGAGGTAGTGGCTCGGAGACTTCTAGAGATTGAGCCAAAAAATGCTGGGAGTTATGTTATTCTCTCACATTTGTATGCCTCTTCTGGAAGATGGGAAGAGGTAAGGAATCTGAGAGAGATGATGAAGGAGAAAACTGGAACAAAGGACCCCGGTACAAGCTGGATTTAGCTTGATCAGACACTCAACACTTTTCATGCAAGTGTAGATCCCATCCAAGAATGGAAGAGGTGTCAGCAAAGATGAAGGATATATCAATCAAAATAAAGGAAACTGGCTATGCACCTCATTTGAGCAGTGACTATCATGATGTGGATGAGGAAATAGTGGGGGATACTCCTAGGACATGGTGAGAAACTGGCATTGGCTTTTGGGCTTATGGAAACATCTGAAGGTGTCCCCACTCAGGGCATAAAAAATCTCCCCCATGTGTTGATTGCCACACAACTTTGCCAGGCTGGCCTCTAAAATATATTAAAGAGAAGTGTCAATGAGTGATAAGAATAGGTTCCACTCACATTTTGGATGGAAATTGTTCCTGCGCAGATTATTGGTTATCACAATTTTTGGTCAATGGTAATCTTCCAGGATGCTTGAATCAGGTTCAACGAGGAAAGAAATGAGGTTTCCCGGTTGTTGTCTTATTGAGAAGTGCAGAAGTACCTTATTCCAGCCCTCTTGATCTGTCTGAATTTGAAGCTGTGCCAGGGAGGAGAATGCTTGAACTTTCTCGCTTGAGATACCCAGGACAAATTGTACATTGAAATCGTTCGGGTAAAGAAGGCACGGGGCATGAAAAGAGGGCATAATAAGTTGGCCAGGATGATATTTGTACCTAGAAGTGGTAAATTGGAGGTTCTTCATTGAGTATTTCCCCAAGCAAGGTTGTCAAAATCAGTGCCAAGTGAGTAAGATGAAATGTTATCAAGCACACGGATAGACAATTCCTTCTCTATCCTAAAGCGCTGATATTGGAGGTTTATTGCCCCTCTCTGCAGCATCTTTTGATTCCACGGCAGGAAGGGATTGCTGTAGATGTCATGGCTTTGAAATGAACACATTATGAATATGTGTGAAGCCTTTGAAAAGGGCTATCCATGAAAGTAATATGCACTTAGAAATATCCTTCTAGTTGCACTTTGGCGAAGAGAGCAACAATTGCACCGGTTGATGTCAGGGGCCTTTGCAATTTATAGCAGACGGGAAGCCAAGGAACCAATAAGGTATCAACTTGAACTCAATGGTGTAGATGATCAGAACTTGGACTACTGCGTTACAAGTTTAGAATAGAACTATAATTTTTATATATATATATATAATATAATATTAATATTCCAGTAAGGCAGTTGAAATTTTGAATTTTAGCTTCATATCATGTGTGGGCTTTTGGTGCATTTTGTTTTTATAACAAAGGGAGGGGCAAATTTTTGTGAACCCATTGTATTTTTTCACAAGTTCGGCATGAGCATTCAATTGCCAGAATTCAAAAACAATAGTGGCTTTCGTATGAATGATGCACCAATGGTTTTATTATTATTATTATTAGACAGAACCTTGACAATAAGTGGAAAACACCGGTGTTATTAAGAACAGTTTAAGATAAAAGCGACGACAAAATCCAAATTCAACTGATATATAAATAAAATAAAAAAATTATCTACCAAAAAATAAAGGGTACTAACGTACTTATTGGTCACTAATGTCTTTACTCGTGATTATTAATTAAAAATTTACTATTACATGGTCTTCATTTTTTATGAGAATAGGACAGTGTGAAAATTCTATATAAATTAATTTTTCCTGAAATTTTTATTGTAAAATTTACGACTTCAAGAAAAAATATAAATGTAATGTGTGGTAGTGTATTAACCTCCCTCTGTTTTCCTTACAGAATCATTTGGTCTTGTGCCTGTGAAAAGAAAAGATTTGAAAGTGTTGACATTGAACTTGGAACCAAAAGAAAAACAAACAAATAAACCAACCAACCTTGGAGAAACAAAACGCTGCCGTTTGCACCTAAATGTGGGTGACGCACCAGTTTCGTACAGAAACAAGGCAAGCAGCCTACCACCAAACACACCCTCTCTCTCTCTCTCTCTTTCTCTCTCTCTCTCCAACGATGTCTTCCTTCACTGCCATATCAGGAACCCTAAGAGCCCGCCTGAGGCAATCGCTCAGAACACGAGGCGGAGGTCATGACGGTCCGAGCCGCTGGGCCACGCCCGGCCACCAAGAGCGCCCCAACGGTTACCTCTTCAACCGGACTCCGCCGCCTCCGGGTCAGTCTCGCAAGTGGGAAGATTGGGAGCTTCCTTGCTACATCACTAGCTTCCTCACGATTGTTATTCTTGGTGTTGGTCTCAATGCCAAACCTGATCTGACAATTGAGACTTGGGCTCACCAGAAGGCTCTTGAACAGCTTCAGGCTCAGAAGATCGCGCTTTCTGATGATTCTGAATGATTTGGGTTCTGCTTGTGAGTAATTTCACCGGCCCTTTTCATTTTGATGTGTTTCACTTAAGGGTTTGTCTTAATTTGTTATTTAAGGTTTAGTGAAGTTTGACTGACTCTTCTTGTTTATATTGCAGAATAAGTAATTTAAACCTTGAATTCGGATATCTTTAAACTTGTTGCAATGATCAGTTTTCATGTCACACAATTTGGTGGTCGCTGTGCTGAATATTTATGTCCTTGATTTGGCTAATTTCAATTAGGGTTTGAGTTTTGATGGTTTTCTAATATAATTTAGTCAATGCACTTATATGAGTTGTTAGGCTGTAGTTCTTCCTGTGGGGGCTTATCAAAAGGCTTTTGAGTGATCTTAGGGTTCTCGGATCAGGATTCTGCTTCTGGGTTGCTTGATCCGAAGTGAAATTTGATCTGGGTGTGAATAATCTGCACGACCCTTTACATATTGATGTGTTTCTCATTATGAATTTGACTTACTTTCTGTCTACACAAGTAAATGAATGTATTCTTGAATTTCGATTTATTCTTAGGGAAATAGAAGTACCGTTCTGAGTTTTGATGGTTTTTCTAGGGTAATGAGGTTGAGGTTGGTGCGCAGGTGTTATTTTGCCGCTGATTTGATGATTTTCTGGGAAAATCTGTATACCTGATAGGTTAGATGTATGAATTTGGATCTATTTAAATCTGTTGCTATGATCTCTTTATAATTTTCACTTAAGGAATACTTTGGTTATTGTGCTGATAAACTTTTGTTATGTTGAACTAGAAAATAGGGTTTTGATATGAATTTTGATTTGGTTGTGGCTACTTTTATTCTTATTGGATTGTATTTTTGGGGTTAATGGATTAGCGGAGTTGACATTTTGTTGAGCCAATTGCTGAATTTGGACCTCTTAGAATGTGATATGATGACCTCTTTATAAGTTTTGGTTACTCACTCTAGTGTTTCTTCACTAATTGATTATTTCTGGAGAAATAGAAGTACGGTTTTGAGTTTTGATGGTTTTCTTCTGTAATGAGGTTGATGTTGGTGGATTAGTTATATTTAACTGCTCTATTGACGATTTTCTGGGGAAATCTTTACACTTGATAAACTCAATATTGTGAGTTAAAGTTTTTGGGTGTTGTTGAGCATGTAAAAGATCTACCACAGTAAATGATCTATCACATTAGAGTATTTTGTTTCTTAGTCCTGCTAGGTGGCAACAATGGAGATAGTGTTTTTTATTGATAGAAAAAGAAGAATATATTAGATGTGCAAAAAATTGTACAAGCTTCTAGGTGTAAAAATCCTCAGCAGCAATGAAGAACAAAACAATACAATACAAAAAAGACTAATGCACAATTTCTCTCCTATCCCTCTTCAAATCTTCCAGGCTATAATTTTAGAAATCCCTGAGGCATGAGGTCATAAAGAAGTATGAACCCATGTATAAAGCACATAGTAACCTGCGGATAATCTCACATGTTATATTATTGAACACTTTTGCACTCATGTGCTACTGCATTGATTGTTTGGCATTGCTTGACTGCATTGTTGTGATTGCTTTTGACCTCACTATACAATGTCTGTAGCACATTATATTGTAACTGTATGTTTGAGATTAATGGTTCTAAATTATGTTTATGCCCTTTTCTACTTTATTAGGGGAATATCATGCCTGTAAAATCATTGCCATTTTTTGTCTAGATTCTAGAGAGTTGTCATTTTGGGTGCCATTAATATTCTTAAAGGGGGTTTTTTGCTTCCTCTTCTTAAAGCGCTTATGGGCTATTTTGTTTTATTCCAAACATAATAAATATCAACTAAATCAAAAAATCTTAATGTAAAAATGTATCTTTGTTTTTTGTTAGGCTAGAATAATTTAGTGTAAAATCATTTTGGTCAGAGAGAAGTATTTACAATAATAAAAGGTTAATCAATAAGCTCTTCTTATAAGTGGGGCTAAACACTGCAAATTGGGATAGTCCTAGTGTTCTTTGGAAATGAAACATTTTCTTTCTTTCTTGTTTTCTCAAGTTTCGGGCCTTACTTTCAAGGTAAACTACAAGTATTTTTGATGTCGATTGGTTGCCCGCGTTGGTTGTACTTGGGAGGACAAACTAAGATGAAATGATAGCCTGTTTCCATGTTTCTCTTTTATGGCAGGCTTTATATAGCAAACCTTCGAGCTAGCTCTCATGTGTTCTTTTTATATTTCTGAATTTCTTGTGAGGTCAATTGTTTTCTTCAGCGTCACCAACCACACCAACCAACTCCTCCACCCTCCCCTGCGGCCAGCCGTTGCTTTTCTTTTGGCTAGTGAAAAGGGTGGATAGGTGCTACCAGTGTTTGCTGCCGTCTTTTTTGTATGGTCTTGTTTGACTAGTCATCGTAATAATATGATTCCTTTCCTTGTTCTATATGTCATATTGATATAATATTTTTCCTTACTGTCTCTTCTATTTTTGTTTACTTTGACTCAGTTTTTGAGTTGTGGCATTGGTTAAAGGGGATACCTTGATCCTTTTTCAATGGGCGTTAAATGATGTTAATTAGGTGCTTGAGGAATGATAAACAAAAAGGAGGGATAATGGTAGTCATCTATGATTTCATGCTGCATTCTTGTGGTTTTATAAATAATATTCTCTCTCAGAAATGGTTTCTGACTTCTGAGTGGTTACTTTGGTTAAGACTTACCGAGTGGACTATGTAAAGAACAAGCACGGTGTATATTGACGGACCACAGATTTTTGACCATCTTAATGCTTACTCATATATATACATACATACACACACACACATATATATATATATATATATATATATCTGGAAATAGAAGATGTATACATTTTGAAACCTTCTTTCTCTCTCTCTCTCATTTTTGTACTCCTCTATTGTTTAAATAGAAGGAACAAGTCAAAGATTTCAGAAAGTCGCCCTTCCCTTCCCTTTCATTCTTTGGTGCCGAAGAGGGTACTGATTCATTATGTGATTTTTCCCACAAGGAATAGGAGTTACATTTGTTAAAAAGTCGGTTCCCTTTTGTCATGATTTTGATTGAACTTGGGAAAACTTAAGCTTCTGCAGGTTTCTGCTAAAACTAAAATCTGTTAAGTATCGGGTATGGTATATTCCGTTTCTTGCTATTTTGTTGTTAAAACCAATTTATGCCGATTTAAAAGCAACAAAAAAAAGAAAAAAAGGCTTCTGTGCCTTTTGATTGCCTGTCTTATGATTTTTCATCCTGGCCTTGTAGTGCATTGGCTGGGCCTTCTGGTGCTTCTTAATTCTTGGGAATGTTAAATATATGACAACAGTTCATGGGACGCGAATTATGAGGCAAGTTCACAATCTTGGAAAATCTTTTTTCAAGATGACCTTGCCCTGCCTGGCTCAAGTCTCAGTACTCAAATTTTAGCCCATTAGTGTGGATGGCTCATAGCCTTGGCGTTGCAAATTATTCAGATTGCAAGCTAATCTCTGTGAGTGATGGAACACAAAGTGCGGTGGGCATGAAAACAGATTTTGTGGTGAAAAGTCATGAGCATGCCCCGCACTCAGAGCGACTGGCCAAAAATGGATGAAAAACAAACATACCCTCTACTCCTAGAAGCATCTCTCCTGAATTAAAGTCTACGAAATTCACTACTTCTCAATACGAAAAACCAACAAATATATGTGGTTTCTGTGATTAACAAATTGGAAATCTGTGGAAATAGAACTTTATTTTTTTTTTTATTACATAGAGATTTGAATTTCGAATCTCTAGATTGAAGGAGGGGGATTGTGATCTATCTTGGATTTTGAATCTCTAAATTAGAAAATGAATATTGTGATTATTAGACTGTGAAATAGAATTCTATTTAGACCAGAGTTCCACCCAAAGTATAATTTTAGTAGTACGAGCTCTATGGAATTGAGTTAATAATAACCATTCAAAGTGTTATTGTTTAAGCTTGGCCCACCTCAAAATTTAAGAAACGTGTAGCAGGGTCGGGTCTGGTTGGGCCATTTACGGCAACAAGATCAGCGGGCTGGGGTTTGATTGTAAATTTGTCGCAACTATAGTTTAAATTAATATTACAAAGTCATTGAAATTCTTAAAATGATAAACAATTAAAAAACTAAAATAACTGGGTCGCGAGATCCTCTCTGTTTGGGATTTATATCATGAGGATATGCCAGTCGGTGACACTTCCCTTGCATGTGTATGATTCAACCAAAGACCTACTCTCTCTCTCTCTCACGCAAGGAACACAAGTATCTGTAGATTTGATGTGTTTGTCTTTGTGGGTATTGATAATACACCAGCCTGTCCTGTCCAATCTCTATGCACACCCACTCCTAAATACGTCTGCAGATTTTGCCATTTTATGTAGTCGCGGCTTTTACTCGTAATAATTATATGTTTAGAGCATGTTGGGCAAAGTTTTCTTTTCTTTTCTTTTTCCCTTCTCTATATCCTCTTTTTAAAGAAAAATAAAAATTAATATGAAATAAAATTAAAAATTATTTCAGATAATCAGATAAGAAATATAGAGAAAATATCTAAATTTGAATATATTTAAAATTTTAAATTTTAAATAAAATTCCAAAATTAAGTAATATAAATATATTTGAAATTTTGTAGGAGAATACAAATGGAATAAAAAAATGTGATCCTGAAAAAGATTGCCTATGAAAAAAAAAAAAGAAGAAGAAGAAGAAAAGGCTATTCTTAGGTGTTTCTCCTTTAAATTTTATTTTTTTATTTTTTTATAAAAAGAAATTTTTAAAGAGAATAATTCTTATTTAATAGGATTTTTTTTATTTTTTATTTTTTTATAAAAAGAAGAGAAGTTGAAAAAAGTGTGCCAAACGGGTACGAGGGTTTTTGTTGTTGTCTTGTTGTCTATATGATGAAATAATTGTAGGTAAACTTTAAAGTTTCTAATTTGTTGTTTTACCTACGACGACATCTTACCAACTCTTGTCTCTTTAATTGGGTTAGGTGCTGCGAAAAGAATTTTTGTCCCCAACTTCTTTATATTCTGATTTTTTTTTTTTTTTGGTCAAATGTAATAATTTTCAATTAAACAATGAATATAGTTGGCACAAATTTGATATGAGCCAATTTGCCTACTGTAAGATAGGAGCCACTACTTAGTTTCAGAATTCAATTTAGAATTTAATAATTTTGAAAAAAATTAATTTTTTCTTAATAAAAACACTTTTTTGATATTTTTTTTTTTAAAAAAAAAAGTGGAGTTGAGAGAAATAATATAAGTTGATGATTTTAAATCTCGACTAGGTCAAAATATGTGTTAAATGAGAGAGAGAAAGAGAGAGAGAGAGAGAGAGAGAGAGACGGTGGATGCTGATAGAATAATAAACACCATATTTTGTACTATTATCCACATCTAAAAGACCAAAAAGAGCATTAATATAAAGTGTTCAAGATTTGTAGGATGACGAAGATGTCGGTGGTCCTTGGCTGGACTGGGAAATGTTCTTACCAAAATCCATTAGGACATGAATTTCCTTTCCCTGTTTTTATTAAATGTTTCAAGAAAAATAATATAGATTTAAAATTATAATTTTGCAGCATCAAATTTTAATTTTTAGGGATACTAATATTTAGAGTTATAATTTTATTATTAATTTATAATTTTTTTTAAAAAAAAATCAGGGGTATTTCCTGCCTAAATATATATTTTGCAGCAAGATTGAGTGATTAGATGAAGATGTTACGCCATACCTACAAGGTTTATCCTCGTCCCTTCCCACCCTTTTACCTAATCAAAAGAAAAGGAAAAAAAATGATTAAGGATAATACGTTTTTCCTTCAGTGTATTAAGGGAAAAGAATTAAGAATAGGCATTATATTAATGAGGTTGGTGGGTCCTTTCTTTAGGACAAGGGCCCCCAAGTCCTTCAACCCCACTACATATTTTATCCTGGGATTGGATCATAGGACTTTGAACGTTTGAAGAAAAGATCTATCTATCAAAATAGTGTTAATAATTATATTTACTTGTCTTTTCAACTAATAAAATCTCTAAAAATGCCAAAAAAAAAAAAAATAGTAGAGACTGAGTTGAACTCTCGTACCCAAAAAGGGTACGTGATTCTATAATAGTTGGAAGGAAAAATGAGGAAGGACCTCAACTCAACTAAACTTTATGAAGAGAGCCATCAATGAATGAAGACGTCCTAAAGTATTCTAGTTTTGGGTCCCCAAGTAACCCCTAAAGGGATTGTGTCAAGATCCTAAAATTTTGCAATTTGTATTGGGCTGTTTGGATTTTGCTTACATTACGTCTACCAACTCCACTACTCAATGGTTTGGATTGGGTTCCTTTTTATTTTATACATTTCCATTAAATCGAAATTTATTAAGAAAGAGTTATTAATTCAAAAAAATGATAAGTTAAAGGATTATCCTCTAAAAAGATTTTTTTTTTTTTTGGGTTACATGAGGGGCGAGGACGAAGCTAATGATAAAATCGAAACGATACAGAGCTAAAAAGATTATACCCTAAATAACAAAAATTCTTCTGAAAACCTTTAATCCAGCCCTATGCTTGACAATAATGTATACTCTTGTTCTAAACATGGCATGTGCTCGCCAATAATAGTCATACCTAGTAATAGAATAGCCCCACATTTGAAGGGAAAACAATTTGTATTCTTAACCTAACCCAGCTGACGACCATGTCATTGAAATCAAAATCCCTTGCTTACAAAGTTATGCTATTGCGTGGTTTGGTTGATATAAAAACTACCATTTTTATGATGAAGTGGACTTTCATTATGCTTTTATTTTATTTTTTACTTGTTAGAAAAGTTTTGGTGTTTAATTTAGCTTTATTTGGTGATATTCTTGACCAAACAAACATTATGGTTTTAGTGATGGTTAGAACCGAGAACCAATGTATTGTTAGTCCAATAATTCGATATTGATATCTCTTAAATAAAATCTCAGTTCAAATTTTATATATGAAAATAACAGACATCGAAAGAGAATTGTCCCTTAAAAAATTAGTCTAATTCGAATTAAATTTAATTTGATTTAATTTGATTTTTATATATAAGTTATAGCAGAGAAGTGCATTTGGCCCTAGCAAGTGGGATACTTTGTTTTTTAATTGGTATAGTTTTATTTTTTTCTTTTTGGGAGAGGTGGTTCCATTAAGTATCACTGATTTACTACTTGAAAGGCGTTGTAGCTAAATTCTCCATCAAATGGTTAGAAGAAACGATTTTCAATTAATTGGATCGTGACAGCATTCAATTTCTGATGATTGAGTGGAGGTCATTGCCAAACTGACACTGTGGTCTATTCCAAGTAGTTAAACTGAGCTACTTCAATATTAAACTACTCTTCGTGCATCTTATAAATGTAGACCAGGGCTTCACGTGACCTGAGTCCAAAACCTTGAATTTGCTCATGTCCCATTTTTGGAGATTTATCATTTTACTATTTTCATAGCTAATGACTATAATTTCATATAAATATCAATATTCAGAAATTATAAAAGATTTCCATTTTAATTGGATTGCTAAATAGTTGTACGAATGTGTGACAAATGAATGGCTTTTGGGAATTACACGAGAAACCTGAAAAAGGGAAAGAAAACATATCTTGTGCAAGTAGATCTCGGTTTGAGGTGGGTAGAGAAAATACGAGTACTGAAAGTCGGGCTGGAACATATTTCTAAATGGAATACAAGACCCTAAACTTGGTCCTACGAAAATGGGTCGGGCTGAGCTAAGATTAAAAGTTGAGCCCATCAAGACAGGAGTAGGAGTAGAATGAATGAATTATAACTGAACTGATATCGTTTCTCTTTCTTTATAAAAATTTTAAATTTAAAACTTGTTATGCACCTAAAAAAAAAAAGGGTTCTACTCATGACTCCCTTGCTTGAGCATTACTCAGCTACTATCTCAGAACGGTGTTACTAAAATAAAATCATACCCATAAATGTCCAAATTCTTGTTATTTAATTTTAGGTAATGCCTTTCAATTCCTACCTCAAAAGAGCTCTTATGCTTTTGTTAATTAGGTTTATCCATATATTATCGACCTCGTACTTTCGGGTGTTGAAGTAAAAATAAAACGTTCCGGTTCAGCGGTCAAATGGTTACACACATCGGGACTTTCGAAAGAGTGAAGTAAAACAAAAGAGGCCCCGGGGGGGGGGGGGGGGAAATATCGGAAAAAACCCCCCAAAAGGGGGCCCGGGGGTGAGGGGGGGAAGGGTTTTTTTTCAAAAAATTTAAAAAAAAAAAACATATTTTTTCCCCCTTTTTTTTAAAAAAATAAAAAAAAAAAAAAAAAAACCTTTCTTTATTTTAAAATTTCAAATTCAAATCTTATCGATATATCAAAAAAGGAAAAGACTGTTTGACCAAACATTTTTGGCCTTTTCCTAACTATTTCTTCACTATTAGCTTTTATTATTTTATTGAAAAGGACTCCTTCAATTTCTGTGACATTTGCTTTAAGAAAAGCTTTTGCACCAGAAGGTTGAAAACCAAAAGGATACCTCTACCCTTAGGTGCTCTGTGTCTGCATGATACTTTCTAAAAGGTTCAAGCTTTTTGCATTTTGTTTCTCATTTCAACATTAAATCAAAATTTCATCAGTTCAATGATGGGGTTGATGCTTGTTGCTACAGGAAATATCATAAATTTTGAGTATAAAAGGTTTTGTATAGGTGGAGTTCAGAATTAGGTAGACGGTAGACGTAGCTTGGTCCAAGGTAACATTTGGATCGGCCTAATTAGAAAGCACAAGAAATAACTTTTCTTTTTGAGGAAAACCATAAATAAACAGTCATATATCATATACCCATTTGTCTTTAATAATAATAATAATAATAATAATAATAATAATAATAATACAAAATTTTGCAATTAAAATTTATGAAGGAATTACATTGATGTCTCCCCGTATTAGTCTGACGAGATGCAAAATTAGGAAAAATCTCAAAAAATGCATTTGAGAAGAGCAGGAAATTATGTAGAAACAACCTTCTAGTTGTTTTACTTGGTGGAGAAATTATGCAAGAAAAAGAAAACTTATTCTTAAAATTTCAATATAATCAAACAGCCAAAATTTCATGAAAACAAAGTCGTTTTCCCCTCTAGATATGCCTTAAGAATGCATAATTTTCTTTAATTTTTAATTTTTAAATTTCTCTTTACTTTTGATGATTGAGGGTATCCTTTGTAATCCTAAGCACTCCTCTTAGCCTTTCTCCCCCTCAATGTTAGGAATCGATCCGGTTTGAAATAATTTAAAAAATTATTAATATTTAACTTAAAATTCTAATTATAAATATTGTAAAAAAATTTAATTTGATTCGATCTAATTTTTAATAGTTAATATTTTCTAATAAAGGAAACTTGACCCATCACACATATGCTAACGTGGCAATCGCAAAATAGACTCAAAAATTAAAATAAAAAGAAAAGTTTCTAATTTACAAAGAGATAAATCAAGGACATCTAAGTGATAAAAAATTATTATTCAGATATCATAAAAGGTTATTATTTAAATATCTTTTTTAAGGTCAAGATTGTATAAAAGTATATTTTTATAATTTTTATATATTAAAAAGTAAAATATTAGGAGTGGAGTTTGGGCAGGATATGTTTTTGTTGCTACTCGCCATGCTCCACTTTCAAAGGTCAGTCACATGTCAATTTGATGCTACAGTGACAGAATTGTATTCCTTTGAAAGATTGGGAAAAGCGCTATGGATGTCAGCTCCATCAAGTAACTTCCCTTTCGTTGAAAATATGCCTTTCATTCAATGGACCCTACCCCAAAAATAACTGGCATTCCTACATATTTTGACTTTTGTTTTGGTCCCCTCTTATAAATGCATCTATTGAAGGAAAATTGAGAGAAAAAATGATCATACTGATACGAATCAAGGAGTGAGTCGAAACTATCTTTCATAATTGGATAATTTGGTCTTTCTTCATTTTTTTCTGTTTCTTCACTTCTTTTTCTTTTTTCTGCTTCTACTGAAAGAATATTTTTATTTGACTTGTTAGGTTATAACCAATCAGGGAATTAAGAGATAACCGTCAGAAAACTATTGTATTTAACCCAATTGACAATGCTCAATGAAGGGGGGAATTATTTTCTTCTCCAAATTGGTTCTGAAATTGTTTATTCAATTTTTATATTGCTTCCTGTCAACATAGCTCATCCAACCAAGACTCAGGGTCGAGGGCGACTTAGGACTTATTCCACCAATTTGGTATCAGAGTCGGGTCCAATGGCCGACGATCTGAGAGTACAACGGCTCGAGCAGCAGGTCGAGTCTCTGAGCAATGGACAGGAGAGGATGATGAAAAAATTGGCCGAGATGTTCCAACTCTTACAAGCAAGGGAATGATCAACCTCCAACGCAAGGGAAAATGTCCCTGAAAGGTCATCTCCACGGGCACCGCTGGGAGCGATCACACCCCGATATGCGAAGCTGGATTTTCCCCGATACGATGGCTTAGAGGACCCGACGATCTGGGCTTGTCGGGCAGAGCAATTTTTCGATTTTCAGGGAACTCATCCAGAGGACCTGGTGAGATTGGTTGCGTTTTATCTAGAAGGAGATGCTCAAGTGTGGTTCCAAAGGAAGAGAAATGCTCAATCAAACCTCAGCTGGGAGGAGTTCAAATCGGAGCTTGGGGACCGATTTGGAACGACCACAGGCGCAGAGGCTTTCGGTGATTTGAGCAAGTTGAAGCAGACAGGATCAGTTAGAAAGTTTCAGAGTCGATTTGAAAGACTATTGGGACAAGTCGGGCAGCTAACAAACGAGTAGGAAGCATCACTCTTTGTGAGTGGGCTTAAGGACAATATCCGGGCCGATATAAAGGCTCAGAGGCCCAACTCCTTACCCGTTGCAATTGGGCTGGCCCGGGTCTATGAGGAGAAACATCAAAAGGTGGGATTCGATGGTAAAGAAACTCTAGGGCACAAAAGGATGGTATCAAGCAATAAACCTCCTTCGATAGAACGGAGATCGGGGAACAGAGCTCCTTCAGTGCAAAGATTTACACCGGTGGAACTCCAACATCGGCGCAAACAAGGGTTGTGTTATCATTGTGATGAGAAGTATCATCCCCGACATCAGTGCAAGAACTGTTCTTGATCGAGATGGAAGACGAAGGGGGCGGAATGGAAAGGATGACGGAAGAAGAGGAGATCTTGGAAGTTCCAAAAATTTCAATCCACGCACTCACTGGAGTAACCACGCCTCAAACTATGAGGATGAATGGAAGATTGGGAAAAGTATTCTTGACCATCTTGGTGGATTCAGGGTCGACTCACAACTTCATTAGTGAGGAAATGGTGAAGGCGGCGGGACTCAAGGTGGAAGCAAGAGCCTAGCTTAGAGTCATAGTAGCAAACGGGGAACGCATTACCAGTTCTGGGTTCTACAGAGAGGTAACCATCTTCCTATAAAACACAACAATTACGATTGATTTCTTTGTCATTAATTTGGAGGGGTGTGATGCGGTACTGGGAATTCAGTGGTTACGAACACTAGGGCCGATATTGTGGGATTTTGGAAGGATGACGATGAGGTTTAGGTGTAGAGGGGCCACTATTGAGCTCAAGGGAACAGAAATTAGTAGGCCTAAATCAATTGGAGAAAAGGCCCTAGCGAGGGCATTAGATCAGAACAGGGGCCGAGGAACTTTATTGCACATTCAGGCAATGGAAGGTAAGGAAGAAAGCGGGGGAAGTTAGGGAGAATGGGAAGCTGAATTTCCTGAGGTATTTAGGGACACGATAGGGTTACCACTGAAAAGAAGGAGATCGAGAGGCTAGTAGAAGAGATGATTCAGTAGAGTATAGTTCAGACTAGTAAAAGCCCCTACTCGTCCCCTGTGTTGTTGGTTAAGAAAAGAGATGGGACATGGCGTTTCTGCGTGGATTATAGGGCCTTAAATAAGTTGACAGTAAAGGATAAGTATCCAATTCCAGTGATTGAAGAACTACTGGATGAGCTGCATGGAACTCAAGTATTTACCAAGTTAGATTTAAAATCAGGGTATCATCAAATCCGGATGAATACTAAGGATGTAGAAAAAATAGCTTTTCGCACTTATCATGGGCACTTCGAATTCTTGATAATGCCGTTTGGACTCTCAAATGCTCCAGCAACATTCCAAAGTTTAATGAATGAAATTTTTAAGCCTTATTTAAGGAAGTTCATCATGGTCTTTTTTGATGACATATTAATATATAGTAGAAGTTGGGACGATCACATTCATTACATAAGGCTTACATTGGCCATTTTAAGAGATCATGGGCTGGTGGTAAAGAAGGAAATATGTGTTCTAGGGCTAAGAGAAGTTAAGTATCTTGGCCATATCATCAGTGCAAAAGGTGTTCAAGCTGATCTGGCAAAAATTCAGGCTATGAAGGAGTGGCCAAAACCTAGAACCTTAAAGGAGTTTAGTGGGTTTTTGGGATTAACCGATTATTATTGACAATTTATAGCTCACTATGGTGAGACAGCAAGGCCCTTGACTAATTAGCTGAAAAAAGGCAATTTTACTTGGGGGGGAAGAAGCTGAGAAGGCCTTCAAGGAATTAAAGGCTCATATGATCATGGCTCCTGGCCAAACTTTGAACAAGATTTTGTGGTAGAATATGATGCATCGAGGGAGGGTATTGATGCAAAATAGAAGACCAATAGCTTATTTCAACTCAACCCTTATAGGAAAAAATCTCTTACTTTCCACTTATGAAAAGGAATTACTAGTCTTAGTTCTAGCCATAAAGCATTTGAGGCCCTATCTGCTGGGGAGGAAATTTGTGGTGAAGACTGATCACCGCAGCTTGAAATATCTGTGGGAACAACACATAGTTACAGAAGCTCAGCAAAAATGGTTGATCAAACTCATGGGGTATGATTTCACAATTGAATATCGGCAAGGACACTCCAACATAGCTACTGATGCTCTTTCCAGAGTACCACGAGAGGGAGCAGCACTTTCTATTTCTTTCCCTGAACCAATTTGGTGGGAAACAATTTTGGAAGAAAATCAGCAGCATCCAGAATTTATTAAAATGCATCAGCTGGTACAAGATGATCAAGCCATCTGGCCATGGGAGGTGAAACAGGGTGTGCTGTTTTTCAAAGGCAAGGTATATCTTCCAAAAGACTCACAGCTTCTACTTACCTTGATACAAGAATTCCATGGAATGGGCCATGAAGGGTTCCTCAAGATAATCCATCGACGAAGAGCAGTTTTTTATTGGAGATCCATGAAAGAAATGGTCAAAAAATTTATAAAAGAGTATGATACTTGCCAGTGGAACAAAATTGACCACAAGAAGCCAGAAGGATTTCTGCAGCCTTTGCCTATACCAGATAAAGTATGGTCTGATATTTCTATGGATTTTGTGGAAGGACTAAAGAAATCTAAAGGTAAGATGGTGATCCTAGTAGCGGTAGATCGGTTAAGCAAGTACGCACATTTTATCCCCATTGCCCACCCTTATACAATTGCCTCAATTGCACAAGTTTTCGATGAAAATATTTTCAAACTACTTGGTATATCGGAATCTATTGTTTGTGATCGAGATGCTGTTTTTACTAGTCGTTTTTGGAAAGAGTTGTTTCGACTACAGGGCACCAATTTCAATTTCAGTTCTTTTCATCATCCCCAAACAGACGGACAAATGGAGGTGGTTAATCGAACGGTAGAGGTTTATTTAAGGTGTTTTACCAGTGAGCAACCAAAAAATTGGGGCAGTGGCTGCCTTGGGTTGAATACTGTTACAACTCTAGCATGCATTCTACTACAAAAATGTCACATTTTGAAGTAGTGTATGGAAGGCCTCCACCCAACTTACTATCTTACATCCGTGGGACAGCTCGAGGACAAGCAGTAGAGGACTCATTAATAGCTAGAGATCTGGTCCTATCAGCACTGAAGAAAAATCTGAGGGTGGCAGCAGAGAAAATGAAAGCTTACTATGACAAGAAACATGTGGACCACGAGTTCCAAGTGGGAGATAGTGTGTATTTGAAGTTGCAGCCTTATAAGCAGCTCTCGGTGATTCGACGCAAGTCTCAGAAGCTATCACCTCGTTTCTTTGGACCATTCAAAATATCAGAGCGCATTGGCAAACTAGCCTACAAGCTGCAGCTACTAGAATGACGCAAAATCCACCTCGTTTTCCATGTCTCCTTGCTCAAAAAACAATTGGGGACTGCAATTCCATCGAAACCCCATTTACCTTAGTGGGAACCCTTGTTGCCAGAGGAGCCTCAAGAGATTCTTAATCAAAGAATCACTGGCAACATTACTAAACTCTTGGTGCAGTGGAAAGGCAAACCAAAAGAGGAGGCAACATGGGAAACTGAGGAAGAATTTAAGGAGAAGTATCCAACTTTCATTTATCCTTGAGGACAAGGATGTTGTTAGGAGGGAGGAAAATGATATGAATCAAGGAGTGGGCCGAAACTATCCTTCATTGTTGGATAATTTGATCTTTCTTCATTTTTTCCGTTTCTTCATTTCTTTTTCTGTTTTTTGTTATCCTTTATGAGTCTGCAAAAAGAATATTTTTTTTTGGGTTGTTAGGTTATAACCGGTCAGAGAATCCGGAGGTAACCGTAAGAAAACCATTGTATTTAACCCAATTGACAATGCTCAATGAAGGGGGAAATTTGCAAACTGATTCTAAAATCGTTTATTCAATTCTTATCTTGCTTCCTGTCAACATAGCTTGTCCAATCAAGACTCAGGGTCGAGGGCGACCTAGGGCAGATTCCACCACATACCTTTTCTTTTTCCTAATCAGAAGGTTGTGGTTTGGAATTTGGAATTTTTTTATTTCTTTGTGTACATGTTTCGATTCATATTGATATTTTGGCCAGTTTACAAGTTACATGATTGTTCCTCAACTTGAAATGGAGAGAGAGAGAGAGAAATCCTGAAGTGAATATAATGCTGGATCCCAAAAAGGGGAAAAAGAAGAAAGCGAACAATGGTGACCCTACGAAATGAATAATTTACTAAGACATGAAGGACATGAGTGTAATATTATATACTATGGGGGAGGGTGTGGACCCGGTGACAGAAAAATAATAGTTGTCCGATCCCATCAAGATCGAAATCATCAGATCGGCCCAAGATTGAACACAAAAAACTGTAACATGTGTTGTTGATAATGTCATTTCTGTAATTAAAAAGAAAGATTAGAGGCATTAATGGTACCAAAGGTTAAATGATTCTGGCTAACCGCAACAGGATAGTAGGGTCACCGGCTATTTCCGGTTAACTGAAGCCACCGACACCCTCTACCGGTGTCCAGCCGTACACCATGAGTGGGTTTTAAATAGATGTTCCCGCACTCTTTCCTTTAACTGCCAAATTAGTCCCCTCCCCACGAACCCCCAAGAGAGAGAGAGTCTGCAATGAGCGCTTAGAGAGAGAGAGAGAGAGGGTGTCAGTCTTTTGAATTGGATATTTTTTTGGCTTTTCAGATTTCGAAGTCCGCAATAGGAGAGAGGGAGAGAGAGAGAGTGAGAGAGACTCTTGTTGGGGTTCCGTTGGGAGCAGCCTTTCACGGAAATCGAAGATCGACATGGGAAGCCTTCTTTTGGATCTTCAAAGCAGAGAAAAGGCTTCTTCTTCTTCGGTAATTTCCGAGTCTCTCTCTCTCTCTCTCTAAATTTTATTTCTAATTTTTTAACTAATAACTGATTTGATCATTTAAGTAAATAAAATGGAGTATAGTGGTTCGTAAGTAGTGAAAAGGCCAAATGTAATTGTTTGTTGGTTCGAGATCTTCTAAGCACCGCCACCCCTTAATGCTTTGATCTTGTCGTTTCTTTTGCTTTTTCTCTTCACACTGCCATTCACAAACACTACTCGCGATCTCAACATTTTGAGAGAGAGAGAGAGAGAGAGAGATTGGTGCTGCAAGTAATCGTGAATCTTACTTGATGTGATAGATTTGCTCTTAGAGAATACCGAGCGGATCAGGTTATAACAGCAAACATATATGAATGTATGAACCGAGTCACGCAGTCTTTTGAGTTTCAATATCTCTGAATTTCGCTGAATCGAATTTCTGTATTTTTTTTTTTTTTTTGGTTCTGTGATTGCAGGTGACAAATTGGGTAACCGCATTTAAGCCCATTCAAGTGAAACTTTTTAGTCCGATATTTATGATACTTTTTTTTCCTTTTACGTCTTTAATTTTTGTTCTATTTGTCAAAATGAAGATATATTTAATGATTTATTGTCTGTTTTGTATTTGCTCGTATATAATTAGATAATATATTGTTTAGAGCATTTGCCTTGCCACTTATAATTTTGCTGTTCTTTTTTTTTTCCCTTTCTTTGGGTGGGCGATATAAAGCTCGTTGAGCCTCGTACTAGGGGTGTTCCTGCTGATTCACATGTTCTCAACTCTAGAGCAAGTGGGATTTTGATTTGAAGATTTTTCTTACTATTTTCAAGAGATTTTACCGCATGAATTAACTAAAACTGATATCCAGGAGAGGCTGTTGTCCATGTTAACGGCAATTTTAATATTGCACTATTTTCATGATCTAGACGCTGCTATGAATATTTGGATTTGGGATTTGGTTAAGACAGGTACTTTTCTTTTAAGATAGTGATGTGATTTTGAGCTTGATATAACCTCATAACAATTGTTTTATTGGATCCTCGACAAGGTTGGTGGGCTTGTGCCAGTTTTGAGAATGAGAGTTTTGAGGTTCCCAGCTTTGCTGGTGCTTCTTTCCTTATAAGGAACCGAACTTAAACGTTCTCTATTTGGGTATAGACAGCATGTAGTTTGTGTAATTAAGAGGTGGAGCGCAGCTAAGTCTGTGTTTATTTATCCTCAGAGGAAGCACTTCGATGTTTTTGACAATGTTGCAATTGAGATGCTTCAGGGAGTTTCACTTGTGTTTATATTGTGGCTCTTTCTTGCTATAATTTCCATGTTTTTAGCTTTGGGTGCCGCGGCTGACAGATTCTATTTGTTGTCACTTCATTAAATATTAATAAATAAAAGTGGCAAAATTTCCTTTTGAACTTGGTGTATGCCTATTGGCGTTACTATTTCAGATTGTTATGTTATCTCTAAGGACCATGAGTTATGATTTGCGTGAGATACATTTTGGTAATTCTTTGCTGATACAGAAAACTGGTATTTTATTTGCAGATTCAGAGAATGAAGAAACTACAAGTTGGATATGTTGTAGTCTTTTTGCGCAACTGATGATGCCTTTCGGTAATACGTTTATCAGTGGCCTCTCCCAGAAGAGTTTTGTCAATTAATTGCTAATTTTTCTCCCTCATCAGAGCATCTTCTTTCAGTTGTCATTGGAGAGGGGAAGTACGTTAACTATGAAAAAGATTGATAAGAAGAAAACTCCAAATAATAATCAATCAAAGCGTGCTGCAAGAACAGAAAGAAGAGACAATAAGTTGCATCAAGATAAGGCCAACAAAAATTTGGATGTAAATTCCACCGAGTCTAAAGCTTCACATGCTAATCTAGACTCTACAATCTTAGTAAGTGATTTAAACGTGGGAAGAGAGCCCTCTGAGGTTTATGAAAATATGGTTGTACATTATATGGATGATGCTTACAGGTCTGAGGAGACAACTCAAGACTTGAAAGTTGAAGAAATGGTTCCCAATGGGAACAAAGACAGAATGTCAGAAGCTCATTCTACTGATTTGGAGAAAGAATCTAAGCGGGGAAATGAAGGGGACTCAGATATTGAGGCAAGAAGGGATTCTGTCTCCTCTCACGGAGATTCACCGATTGCTGAGGATGAAAAGGTAGAAATGGCAACAAGAGTGCCCAAGAGTCTTGCCAAGAAGAATACTTCTGAAGACCCTGCTCGTGCACCACGGGGGAAATCTGATCGCGAGACCAACAAATCAAAGCCTAAGGCATTGCACAATGCTCCAAAGAAGTCAAATAATTCAGGCAGAGGACCACGTAAATTGAATAATGAGAGTACAGCCATCAATCTATCTAAGAATAAAAAAGTTCCTTCAAATCCTCCATCTGAATCATCTGAAGGTGTTGATGATAAGTCTATTGAAGAGGAAAAGGAAGTACACCTCTTGGACGAGGCCTCAAATGGCACCCAGAGTGTCTGCAGTGATGATGAGACAGTTGATGGTGATGGTGAAGAACATGGGGAACATGAAAACGGGGAGGATTTAGATCGAAAAATTGAAGAGATGGAATCAAGAGTGGAGAAACTTGAAGAGGAGTTGAGGGAAGTTGCTGCTCTTGAAATTTCACTCTATTCTGTTGTGGCTGAGCATGGGAGCTCATCGCATAAAGTTCACACACCTGCTCGACGGCTTTCTAGACTCTATCTTCATGCTTGCAAGCACTGGACCCAAAATAAGCGTGCCACAATTGCAAAAAATACAGTATCAGGTCTAGTCCTGGTTGCCAAATCATGTGGTAATGATGTCCCCAGGTACTTAAAAGCTGGTATTTTCTGCAATTGAGAACAATGTCATGGAATACATATACTGATGAAATGTTCTCTTTCTCTATATCAAGGTTAACCTTTTGGCTGTCAAACATGGTTGTTCTGAGGGAAATCATCTCTCAAGCACTTGGTAGTTCGTGCCAATCTAGTTCAGCAACAAAGTTTGCTGAGTCAAATGGGGTGGCTAAGAGAAATGAAGCTAAATCTGCATCACTAAGATGGAAAGGTAATTTAGGTGGTAGGCAGGCAAGCAAGCCAAGCCTTCTGCAGTTTGTTGATGACTGGCAGGAGACACGAACCTTCACAGCTGCATTGGAGAGAGTTGAATGTTGGATCTTCTCTAGGATAGTTGAGTCAGTGTGGTGGCAGGTAAAAAAATGTGCATAATTTCAATCACGAAAAGTTCGTTTTCGTTGTCATTTTAACTTCTACTCTGGCTCAGACCGACTCAAACCAAGCATAACTTGCTTGATGAGAAACATGCATGATATCGAATTGAACTTTTTATTATCTTATTCATGTCCAACTATGCCAAAAGCTCTTCAATGCATACACTTGTTTAACTTCAGGTTTACCTTATTATGCATTATTTTCCTTCCTGAGGAGCAGTATTGGTTGTACTCTTCTCACTTTTGTTTTTGACAATATTCCGTTTCAGATATTGACTCCTCATATGCAATCTCCAGTTGAAGATTTGCATACCCCAAAAAGCATTGGAAGGTTGTTAGGACCAGCCTTGGGTGATCAGCAGCAGGGCAGCTTTTCCATTAACCTTTGGAAAAATGCTTTTCAAGATGCTTTCCAGAGGCTGTGTCCTGTTCGAGCTGGGGGGCATGAGTGTGGTTGCTTGCCCATTTTGGCAAGAATGGTATGTGGTCTTTGTAATTTATTTACCTTGTCTACAGGCTTCCATTTCTTTAGGAAAGAATTGGGAACTAAAGCTACAATCTCTTTACATATCTATTCCATAGGGGGTTCCTGAGCTTTGAAAGCTTAATAATGTGATATGATTCATAATTAGGTCATGGAGCAGTGCGTGGCCAGACTAGATGTGGCAATGTTCAATGCAATTCTGCGAGAATCAGCTCATGAAATCCCAACTGATCCTGTGTCTGATCCCATTGTTGATTCCAAAGTTCTGCCTATACCAGCTGGTGACCTAAGTTTTGGATCTGGTGCTCAACTAAAAAATTCTGTATGTTTCCATTCATATTGCTTGCTTATTATTCTTCTAGTTGGCTATTATCTTTGGCCGGGGAAGATATGTGGACTTAAATGGTAGTTATTATTATCTCTCGTAGCTTTCCATTTACTGATACTGTTGAAAATATAGTCTCAATCAATTCGGGATAGCACGAAGAAAACCTTCTGTTATGACCACTACAATCTCCTGCTTGAAAACACATCCTTATTAAGTTTCCTATCCATATTAAAGTAAAGTTGGTTCTCAACTCTAAATGGAAAAACGGATGCTAGATCTATAATTAGATATCATATGCACACCCACCATGTATCCAAATGGGAAGCTGAGGATGGTTGGGCTAAGATCAGAATCCTATCCTCATGCAGGTTGGCACTTGGTCCAGATGGCTTTCTGACATGTTTGGCATGGACTCTGAAGACACAGTGAAAGAGCATGGGAGCAGTGAGGATGATGATAGACATGGAGGAGATGCCGAACCCAAGTCTTTTCTTCTTTTAAATTCGTTGAGTGATCTTCTAATGCTCCCCAAGGACATGCTTATGGACCGGTCCATTAGACAGGAGGTTGAGTGTCTAACCTGGACCTATGTAACAGCTTCTTCAACTGGTGCATATTCCTGTATAATGTTAATTTTATACTATTTGTTTCAGGTCTGTCCATCAATTGGTCTTCCATTGATTAAACGGATACTCTGCAACTTCACTCCGGATGAGTTCTGCCCAGATCCGGTCCCAGGTGTTCTGTTAGAGCTTCTAAATGCAGAGGTACTGCTTTGTTTTACTTATGATATCTTCTAACAATACGAGTCATGGAAGGTCCTAAGCAGACTGTTTCATCTTACGAAGGTTGTTTTGGCAATCCTACAATAGGAGGCTTTACCATTGCATCCTATTCTTATATTCAGATTTCCTAGGGAGAACATAGAATTCCCATCGCACAAATTTCAGTCATTTTTTACCAATCTCCAGTTAATGAAGTTCATGACGATGGCATTGATTTGATCTACAGAAGTTGGTAGACAGAGCCAGTAACCTTGTAGAAAATTTGCACTGCATTCGGACTAAAAGGTTTTTAACATGGTTTCAAACTACATCTAGACATAAAAGAAAAATTTTCATCTTGGCAATCATAGAATTGTTTTCTGGAAGGAAAATATTGCAAACAGATAATTCTAGTTTTTGGTCATTTTTGCAGAGTATTGCAGAGCGTAGGCTCTTAGGAGACTCGTCAAATAGCTTTCCTTGTCAGGCTGCTCCAGTGGTGTGTGTTCCTCCTTCACCTCCTGATGTGGCAGAGAAAGTTGGAGAAGCCGGGGGCAAATCTAAAATGGTGAGAAAGGCATCCATTATTCAAAGGAAAGGGTACACAAGCGATGAAGAATTGGAGGAGATGGATTCCCCCTTGACATCTATAGTCGATAAATTGCCAACTTCTCCAACTGTAGTGGCAAATGGCAATGGAAATGGAATATACAAAGAGCTAGCCCCCGGCATAAATGTACGGTATGAACTACTCCGAGAAGTTTGGTCCATGTGAATTTGAAATTGCAGTTTGCAATACGTAGTGTTGTGGTGATTGTAACACAATAGAAGTGAATACAAGGAGAAGGAAGTAAACATCTCCAAAAAGTTTTTTTTTTGGGGGGGGGGGGGAGATTGAGTTGAAAGCATAAAAAATTTTTCACTTTGTACTTTGGCTATCATAACACCTTTTTGTATATTGGAAAATGTCTTCATTGTGATCATTTATTACAATATATTTTATTTGGAACATGCAAAAGTTTCAATTCACTTGGGGGAATCGTGATCATTGTCACAATACCTAGCACCCAATAATTTCTTATTATTTGATATTGAGTTGATTTAAATGCGATGAAGAAGCCCCCACTCCTCAGAATTTCAGAGGAGGAAAATACTAATTATCATAGTTGAAATTGGCATTTGATAAAATTGGAGGCATAGCTCTAATTACTGTTACTTGTTTATCTTTTTTTTTTTAATTTAATCAAACTATTTTTAAATTTTTTTTAATTGTACAAACTAGATTTTTTTTTTTCCCAACAACCCTCTACAAAATAAAACAAGCCACTAAAAGAATAAAAGTAATCGAAAATGGAAGACTAAAAGTAATCCATCCAAACAAGCCACTAAATTGGAAGTTAAAATTGTAAGGAAAAGTCAAAACGATAAGATTTTGAGATTTGATCACCGGCAACGATCATCGGCAAGAAAAATTATTCTGATAACGATGAAAAGTCACTGAAATAGATGGATATATAATATAGAGAGAGAGAGAGAGAGAGAGAGAGAGAGTAATGGGAATGATGATGTATGGGCATTCTCGAATGATGGACTTGAAAGAGAGGGAGCTATTTTGACGTCCTGTCTTTTCATGACCCAAATCTGCCCATTTTGAGTTTGGGTTTTGAAACACCAGTTTCTTAAGCAAAATGGACCAGAAGGTAAGCCCGATACAATCAATCATCCTACTGTGCTTCACTGGAGCCCGAAAGCTTTTTGCCCAATTATAAGTTCAGAGTGAGTCATTTTATTTGAAAATTCGGAACAAAAGCTTAAATGTGCTTAATTGGATGTCCAATTAATCAAAACCCTCTCTCTCTCTCTCTCACCACCCATATCTAAAAATCTAACTAATCTGATTTGAATACCTAAAGGTTTAATTAAGAGTTAGCCCTCTCAATGTCTATTTTTCTATTTTCAAGATTTGAATTCGAAATCTTAATTAAAGAAATTTAGTATTTTAACACTGAACCCACATGTTATAGGTAATGGAAACCCTCTTTATACAAACATTTTTGTGTTCCCAATGAGCTATAGATCAAGTGACACTATCCCCTTTCTCTTTATAAAAAATTTGAGTTTGAATCTTCCTATTTACCAAAAAACAAAAAAAAAAAAAAGAAATTGTGTTTGACACTACTCTCTTTGTATGTCTCCCAGAAGAAATTGGCTAAACCCACACCCCTTTTTTTTTTTTTTTTTTGGGTTTAAAATTTCTAAAAATTTTTTTTTTTTTTTGTGGGGGAAAGAAGAGGTTTTTTTGTGTTTTTACCTTTTGAAACTACTTTTCCTACGAATCCCCCCCCCCCAAAAAAAAAAGTCCCCAAGGGTATATAACAGTCACAATTCCTCTCTTCCAATTTGAAAATAATAAAAGAAAAGACCAAAAACTAAGCTCAGTGCCACTATCCTAATGAATTGGAAGCCCAAAAAGCTTCTTTGGGTTGACCCGAATTAATCAAAGCAAAACTCTAAAAATCGATTAGTGAGCCAAGTCTAAAAGCAACCAAAAAAAAAGTGAGACATTTTATCTAAAAATCATAACAAAAATGGCCCATGCAGGTTTCGAACCTGCGACCTTCGCGTTATTAGCACGACGCTCTAACCAACTGAGCTAATAGGCCTTTGGACTCTGAGGTGAGATGTTCAACTTTAAGGGAGTTAATTTCACAAACTAATAAGCCCACAAGCAGCCATACAATTCATTTGAGAACAAAATTATAATCTGGAAAATCTAAAATTTGGCGTATTGCATAGGTTCATTCAAATATCATTGGATAATTGTGATTTAACCAGAGAAAAAGAAAAACCCATCTCCATTTACCAGGGTTAGATCATGTCCATTGCAGCACATTTGTGGTGGAATGCTCATTTGAATACATATTCTCTCTCTCTCTCTAACAAAGAATCATGCAGATTCTAAGGTGAGTAATCAGCTTGTGTTCAATATCATTAGCGGTAGAGTATTACCCTCTCTTAATCATAGGTCTCGAGTTCGAATCATGGGAATTGAAAAATAGAATTTGAAAAAATCAATCCCTTAATGAATCTCACATTATTCGAACTAAATTAATAGAGAAAAACCTGGATATCGATCAATGAAAAAAAAAAAAAAGACAATTTTTGTATTAAAGCCAAACTGGAATTAGAAATTCCAACTTTTGCAATATGAAGATAACAGATCTTTCCAGATAAGAGTTTCTCCTTTACGACATATTCATTCTAGTCAAAGGTCTCTCCGAACCAAAAAGAGAACTTCCAAAATATATCATGTGAATTCTATTCCAATTTACATATAAAACACAGAAAAGGAACCAGGTTATGTATGTTTCAGATATCAGACAGGACATGAGTACTCATCGAAGTTAGAGAACCCAATATCTGGTGGATGACTACTCACATTGCTGAGGGACTGAAGTCTTCTTGTGACATCAAACATGGATGGTCGTTTCTCCGGCACTACAGAAGTGCAACAGAGTGCGATTTCTAGAGCTCCCAACATCTCTTGTTGACAAGAACTCGAAATTTTGGGATCAAGAACCCGGAGAGCCCCATCACTAATGTTAACTCTCCTCCTCACCCACTTCACCAGATCAAGAGAGTCGTCTGATTCTCTTTGCTCAGCTGATCGACCTGTCACAAGCTCTAGCAGCACAACACCAAAGCTGTATGTGTCCATTTTGTCGGTTGCCTTTTTGCTGTATCCAAGTTCTGCAGTAGAAAAAAAAAATAATTTTCAAAAACTATCAAGACCAAGTGACTATGAACAGAAACAACTAAGAATTCACAACATTGCCAGAGATTTATGTATGGCCCCAGAATGAAATCCCCATGACACCAAACAATGTGTAAACTCTACCAACATGACCTTAAATAGAGCTGCAAGGAGAAAAATGAATCCTTACTAGTTTCAGACATAAAGGCTCCGTTGAGTATGACCATGTATTAAAGTGAAACATTTCAACAAGGCATACAAATAATGTTATTTTAAATTTGTACCTGGAGCCATGTAACAGGAAAATGCAGACTCTGAAGCCATGGACGAGGTGAATGCATTTTCACCAACAATTCGATCAAGAGCAAAATCTGTCACCTTAGGTTCAAAATCCCTATCCAACAGGACATTTTTGGACTTCAGATTCCTGTGGAGTAAGTGCGGAGCATAGTCCTTGTGAATATATGAGAGACCTTGAGCAACACCCGTAGCAATTTTCATTCTAATACTCCACTGCATCTGAAAATTTGGTCTCCCGATCAAATCACCCAAGCTTCCTTTAGGCAAGTACTCATAAATCAAGAAGATCGAATCATCATTATGGCAAAACCCCAAAATCTTTGCAACATTCTTATGCCTAATCTTTGCTAAAACCTTCACCTCAGCCTTCAAAACCTTTGAAGACAAAGTCCCAGAATTGAACAACTTCTTTACTGCAACGAGTTCACCACTGGGCAAGCTTATAGCATTAACTTTCCCAATTGCACCACCACTTGCAATAGCACATTTTTCATCCACACTCATCATCAAATCAGTCTCACAAAGTCTAAGAGGATAAAAGAACACGGATCTCCAGGAACCCCTTTGAGATTTCCGCTTATAAGATCGATAAATTGTGAAAAACCCAACAGCAATCACAACTATTCCAGCAGCAAAAGCCAGAGAAATCAATGCACTTGTCAACTTGGAAAGCCCAAAACTTTGGCGTCCGTTGTTATCCCCGGGACACATATTGCTTAATCCGGGGCCACAGAGTTGTGGATTTCCTTGCAAATCCGACGCAGGAAGGCCTGAGATTAGAGAGTATGGAACTCTTCCCGAGAGATGGTTGAATGAAACATTGAAGATTGCAAGCTTCAAATTTTCAAGCTCCACTGGAATTTCACCAGTGAGATTATTATCAGATAAATCAAGATAAGTTAGCACCGGCAATTCACCAAGAGAAGCTGGGATTTCACCGCTTAGTCTATTTTCTGCTAGAGAAAGTGAAACCAATTTCTTGCATTTCTTCAATTCAGGGATTTGACCAGAAAGCAAATTGTGGGACAGGTTTATGATACTCATAACAGGTGAATCACAAAAGTTTGAGGGAATTTCACCCTGGAAAGCATTAACAGATGCCGAAAATCTGTACAAACTCTTAACAAGTCCTAGGGTTTGAGGAATTTTGCTAGTGAAGCTGTTGTTGTCTATCTGAATTTGTTCTAATTGAGCAGCCATTGATACTGAATCTGGGATTTCACCAGAAAATCTATTGTTTTCAGCTCTGATGAGCTTGATATTACGTAATGACCATAACCCACTTGGGAAATCCCCTGAAAAGTCATTGTTTTGAACCTGAAATTTCTCGAGATTCAAACACTGATCAATTGATTCCGGGATTGACCCATTGAACAAATTTGTGTGCAGACTCAGGTTGATTAGGCTTTTCCCTTCACAAACACCGCTTGGGAATGAACCCATAAGATTGTTCTGTGAGATATCAACGGACATCAAATTTTTCATAGAAACCCCAAATGTTTGAGGAAACAAACCACTCAGGTTGTTCTGAGAAAGATCCAAAATCTTTAAACTTTGCAAATCCGCAAAGGAATTCGGGATTTTTCCAAAGAAATTAGAACTTTGAAGCAAAATCTGCTGAAGCTTCACAAGCTTACCAATCTCACTTGGAATCTCACTAACCAGGAACGGATTTTGAGACAAATCAAGAAAAACAAGCTCGGTGAAATTCCCAAAAACAAAAGGAACACTACCTGAAAGCAAATTGCCTCCTAAGTTGAGAACTTGAAGCTTCTTCAGTGACCCAACAGTGTCTGGTATTTTCCCTTCAACATGGTTTTTGCTTAGATCAAGGACTTTGAGTGAACTAAACTGAGAAATCTGATCTGGGATTGTTCCCCAGATGAGATTGTTACTGAGATTCAAGGTTTCCAATGAATTACATTGTGACAAGTGGAGAGGAATTGGCTGATTAAAAAGATTGTCAGCTAAGTTGAGAAACGAGAGATTTTTAAGGTCACATATTGATGGAGAGATTTCACCAGACAAGTTTAGGCTTTGGAGATTCAGCGAAGTCATAGAAGAAAATGAACAGGTGACTCCAGTCCAGTTACAGTAGTTTGTGAGTGAAGTGTTAGACCAAGTTGAGAGAGAGTTCGATGGGTCTTCAATGGAGGCTTTGAAAGTGAGAAGAACATCTCCTTCAGTTGAAGCATAGGAGGTAAAGAAGATGAAATATGGAAATGCTAAAGAGAGAAGAAACAATGTGTTTATTTGAGTAATAGCCATTGAAGAGAGAGAGAGAGAGATGGGGTTGTAGCTTCAGTATTTGTGTATATATTTGTTGTCAATACGAAGTGAGAGTGTTACTGTGAGATATGTGATCGTGAAAGGTGGGTGGATGTTGATGGATTCATAGATATCTATGTAGAGTTAAAAGGAATGCTATCTTCCAATAGGACATTCAAATTTACGCTTAGGAACAAATCTAGGAGTATTAGGTAATAAATTGCATGATTCCAACCATATTACTTCAAATTTTCTATTTTGATAAATATCGTCCCCATTTTTTTAAAAAATTATTCAAATTCAAATCTCTTCTTCATATATATATATATATATAATTCTATTTTGGCTTCCCCGCCTTATGTTTTTATTTGGAGATAGTCTTGCATCATATGATTCCTCATTCTCATCCTCATTGCTTGTCTCTTAATACAAGCATGGAAAATGAATATCTATACATTTACCAAAATGCTTTTGTGTTGATTGAGCTTTTTTTTTAAGACCATTTTTCTATTTAGAAAAAAAAAATGATTATTGTCATATATTGTCTATTTAAAGCTCTTTAGTGATCCTCTCCCATCTATCTGTTTTAACCCAGCTCAAGTTATTTAGTTCTTGTGTTGTCCTTTTATGTTTTTTCTGGTCTTTATCCTAACAAAATCCAAATAGGCTATTAAATTTCAATTTCCAACCAAATACAAATGTGAAATTTAAATATTAGCTTGTAAATGAATCCTATCCCTTCAAAAATATTTTAATAGTAAAATTTTTAACAATCAGTATTTATTTTTTTTAACGATGGAGCAACAACATAAGGTTTCTAACAATATAACCAAATCAAGTTCCATTGAGAAGCTGCCCTCTTCTTTCATGGTGTTCTTACTAGCTCGGCACGGCCACCTGAGTTTCCACTCCGGGGATGAGCAAGGACCAAGGATTCTTCAGCCTAGCAACCAACTCCTGGCATCATACAACTTGTCATAATAGATATGTCAAAGTGTTACTAATATATTTTAATTTATCAACTATTAATGTTAATAGATTTGAATTTATAATTTTATTTTCTCATCTGAAACTCTGACTATAATAAGATTAATTAAACCCTCAACCTGATAATGAATTACCAACATTCTGAGGTGATTTAACTTTGGAGAATCCTAGGAGATACTAGGAATTGGATGACCCTAATGTATAAAAGAAGATGTTTGACCTCTGACCAAACAAATTGAAAACCTTAAAATAACATGTGAATAACTACAAGATGTGTCACATGCATCTTTTGAGGATCTCTATGTATTTCAACTCTGTCTCTCTAGGCTGGCACTGCACAGTACAGGCCATCTCTGGACAGGGTACGATCTTTTTTTTAAAAAAAAAAGGGAATGTGAATCTGTATTTCAACTCATTATTATTGAAAAAAAAATCTGTCATCACGAGTTTACTATAAATATCTTTTAAAAATACACCAAAACCTCACAAATAAATTATTTTAATTACACTTAAATTAAAAAATAATTATAATAAAAGGGATTAACTTTCTGTGACCCAATGGAAAAGTTCACCCTCTCTGGCCTCTGCAAGGTAATATTTAGGGAAATATTTATATTTATTATATTTTTATGATGAAAAAAATTAGTGAAGATAAATAGAGCACAGTGACTGGTGGCGTAGCATCTTCTCCTCGGAAGACAGCAGAGAGGAAAATGATGGTACAGCCAAAAAAAAAAAAAAAATCAAAAAGTGAAATCCTGAGGGTGACTGGCGAGGTAAAAAGTGTCAGGGATGATTGACTTTTTACTGCAAATTGACATTTTTACTGTGGAAGAAAAGAGATGGCATCTAATGCAGCTTTCTGACAAATCCATGAAAAATGTTCATGTCATTTCAACATTAATTCGCCACAGCAGGACTTTCTCTGTTGTTGCGCTGCACGTGATCTTCCCTAAAAATGCACGCGTGACCTTAAGACAAAATTTAAGGTTGAATATGGATTATTTTAGTTTTAATAGCAGTTCGTTGGGAGAAGGAATATTAAAATTTTCAAGATAAAAGGAAATCATTAATATGTTAACAATTTTGGTTATTTTTATAAAAATTATGTTTCTATTTATAAATTTCTCATGTATTTAATAAAATTTTATTTTTATTTATAAATATTATAAGTGAAATAAAAAATAAATAAAAATTTAAAAATAAAATACGAGGTACCAAAAAAAGAATTCTCAAATGTTGCAGTGATGTCCTTCGTGCCAAAAGGCTCACGAGAATGCCAGACCATGCCGAATCACGGGCCATCATTGTCGATCTGCGAAGTCAAATGCAGGCTAATCACAACACATTAACATATCATTTAAATGGAGTGATTTGGACGAGGAGAAGAAATTAAGAGGTAAAATGATTGTATTTTTTTTTATGGGACTGTTCAAAAAGCTTTATACATGAAACGTCCAACGATCAATATAAAATCTATGATTTAAAAGGTCTAATATACTAAATCACAAATAGATTTGTATTATCCTGCTCTATTGATGAGATATATCTCTCTGAATAAGTCATATCACGTCGACCTACTAAATGAATTTATCATTCGCTATTCGATTAACCCTCAGCGAGGTCTTTACAATTTGATCCACAAGTGTGATTGAACGGCTTTCTTTCATTCAACCGATGACTATCGAATACTTAACAAACTGAATGCCTTAACCTCTGAAGAGTAATACTCAACCGAATTCCACTTTGATTAAAATTCTTATTTTAGTACGAAACGTATCTCTTGATTAACGAAAGAAACTCATGAGAATCAAATAGATAAGGAAAAAAATCTCCATGTATAATCGAACTTCCTAAATGGTAATAATTTCAAATATTTAACGTTTGAATTCTGAAATTTTCGGATCTTCTTGTAAGAAAACTAGAGTTAAAATATTCCGAACACATACGGCCCTTATGCTGCTCCTTATAAAAGATTTCGGCACATGATCACCAAGTAAATCCTCTTGACTTGTCCGACATGGACAGCCATACTGTTACCCCCATTAACACAACCTTTCCTATGGCACCCACTCGCTCTGTTAACGATCTTTCCACTCATGTTCAACCTCCTCGCTTGGAACAGGTCTTACAACCTACATCTCAGGAATGCCAAGCCATGGCTTCTGTGCCGGTACCCCAAGAACAAGTCAGTCAACCTCAGATGAACTGGCTAGAGTCTGAGATCTAGAATATAAGCAAACAATTGGAAAGTCTTAGTCATGCCGTGAGGTTCAAGGGCCCGTCCTCTTCAGGAGGATCGCAAACGCACCCATGAAGGTTCGTGCCTCGATTGAATCATGAACCATCAGTGATATCTCGTCATGATCCAAATGATCTGAGAAAACAAATCGAACAACTCGTTGCGGATGAGCTCAAACAAGGCAAACACCAAAAGAAATGATTTACTCCTATATCCCTCGGCCATGTCACCTTTTGATCCAAAGATCTCCTTAGAACCGATGTCTCCGGATATACTTTTACCCCCTATGGAGAGGTACGACAGAACGACCGACCCCATGGTCACACAGCTCATTTTGTAATAGTGATGATCTCAAGAGACATAATTGACGTTTTTATATGCAAACATTTTCCTACCACTCTCAAAGGTAATGCACTAACATGGTTTAATTCACTTCCACCGCTTAGCGTTTGGAGTTTCCCCCAGTTTCGTCAGCAGTTCGAAACACACTTCATAATTAGCCGAGGAGCCAAAAGAAAATCCACCTTGTTACCGTCATTGTAATAGAAGGACGACGATCCTTTAAGAGACTTCCTGGACAAATTTAAGATCAAGATGATAAAAGTTCCAACCTTAGATCATTTCATTGCGCTGACCACGCTTTTTACTGGATTATACCCATCAGGCATGAAGATATCAATCACAAAGAATTTTCCTTCCATCGTCTAAGAGTTCTATACTTGCGCTGAAAAATATATCACAACTGAGGATGTCGAAACATTTAAACGACGGAAGAATCGATCATCTCAAAAAGAACGTAGCTGATTGCCTCAGCGACTGACACTTAAAGAGAATCGACCAAGCCCTCCGCGCCAGCTAAAGTTCAACACTTACACCCCTCTGAGTGAGACCCCTATACAGGTTTTATTTCAAATCAAAAAGAAATCGTATATAAGGTGACGACCTCGTCCCACCGAAGATGATCCGAAGAATGACATATCAAAGTACTGTCACTACCACCAAGACTATGATCGTACGATTGATGACTGTAAAAAACTCAAAGACGAATTGAAATTTTTGGTCTGAAACAGAAAGCTACAAAAATTCATTAGTATAGAAAGCAAAAACATGTCTTCTCTTGATCGACACGGTCCATCACGAGGAAACGAACCGAACCCGATGGTCAATAGACAATCACCCGATAAACAAGACAGAGTGATACTCTAAATCCATAACCCACAGCTCTTGTATGAGCCCAACACTTCAACTTGCACTTTTCGGCTTATAACCCAACATTCTTTGCCTCTCTGCTTGAGTAAACTCTAATGTTTTTCCCTTAGTAGACGACTTTTAGTATCTTTTATTAGATATTTCTCTTTGTGTTTACATTCAGTCCATTCAGAATTGATTTCTTCCCATGATAAGACAAGATGACGAACTCAATGGGCCTCTATCTTCTTGTCCTATCGAAGGGATCTATCTTCCCGAACGAGTCCCTATCATCTCGTCCTATCGAAGGGATCTATCTCCCCGAATGAGTCCTTATCGCTCCATCCTACCAAAGGGATCGATCTGCCCGAACGGGCCACTGTTGCCCCATTCTACCGAAGGGATCTATCTTCCCGAACGGACCCCCATCATCTCATCCTATCGAAGGGATCTATCTTCCCGAATTGGCCTTTATTGTCCCATCCTACCAAAAAGATCGATATTCCCAAATGGACCCATGTCGTCTCGATCCACCAATGAAATTTGTTCTTCAAATAAATCCGTGTTGCTTGGCCAACCTATGCAAAGATCTTTCTATCTAAGGCGCTTCCTTGATCGAGCTCGTATCGCCCTAATCTGTCAATGGGATCTACCATCCCAAGCAAACTGATGTCATATCAATCGGTTCCTCTCCGTTGAAGTACCATTATCTAAGTTTTCAAAGCGACAGATGAAACTTGATCTCAAGTATGATCATGGCTCGATCGAACTATCCTTCTAACAGAGGCGATGCACTTCCGGATAAGTTAACAATATTCCATAAACCAATTGACTCGAGAAATCATCAGCAAAACATATCAGGAATATGCTAAGAAAAGGATGTATTCTATTAAAAAAAGAACTCTTAAAGACAAATACACTATGCTGTAAGAAGCCTTCTAAATGAAAATATGAAGTCACACTAGGTCAAGAAGAAGGAAGCGTCAAAACCTCTTGAGAAGAGGACTCCCTGACCGTTTGAACTGTAGTCAGCCTGGTATGATCACTATCTGGAGCAACAGCAACGAGGCCTTGACTTATTGTCGTTCGACCAGCCACCCCCTCCAAAAGAGGCAGAGCCTCATACATCCCAACTTAACAAGCTGTTACCTCAGCACACCTTAGTCTCTCTATTAGCCCACGTTAGGAATGCTTAAAGGCTAGAGTAGATTCTTCAAGATGCAATATTCTCTACTTAACTTCTCGAAGAGACTCTTTTTGCAACTGCACCGATATCTCTGTGGTTATCAAGCTACCAATGTGAATACGCCATTCAGCCTCTCTCCCAAAAGCCTAATCTGCTTGTCCTTTTCAGTTAGCAAGGCACTATAGATACTCTCCACCTGGGTATTTTTCTCTTCTAAGGCATCCTATAACACTAGGATTTCATTCCCCAGCCGAGTGGCCTACTTTTCCGGCTGTTTCCTCTATTGCTTCTAGAGTTTCGCCAAATTTGTAGTTTGAGGAAAAATTACACAAATCAATCAAAGTGAAAAACTAAACAGCATAAGTTCTGAATAGTACCGTCAAGAAAAGAGACTGAAGGGCCTTGTCCACCCACTTGGGAGATGCCTTCGGTAATTCCAAGTTGGGATTTCGAAAGTCGGATTGTTCCGCCAGTCGGAACATCCCTTCGGCATTGGCACAATCAAATCTTTGGCCCCCATGTAGACAACAATGAATCCCCCTCTTGTCTGTCCTTTTGGATATCGAAAGACCTAACAGAAACAAACAATTGGAATCCCTCTTCCTTCGTTCTTTCACAATGGAGGCTCCGCAACTCTATAAAAGACTGAACAGAAGTCTCATATGCGCAATAGGAACATGTGAACCCATTGAGGGACCCCCTCAATAAAGTAGTCATGTCTATAGATGCCTTTGCTTCTGAAACTTCTTCTACTAAGATATCTTCTTTGGCACCCTTTGTAGAGGAAGACATGTCAAGCGATCGACCACTTACTCCCTTTGTCTCCACTCTCACGAATGCAGAACGTCTCGATAAGACAGGAGACATAAGCTCTTCGGCCTCCCCATGATCCCTTTCTTCCTCAGGATGTCTTGATAAAACTGGGGACATGTACTCTTCGGCCCCTTCATGTGACTCCTCTTTTTCGGAAGACTTAGGCACTGGGATTTTACTTTTCTTTGACTTCGAGGGCCCCCTCTTAAGAGGCCCCTAGGCATTCTCATGTGACCTCTTAGAATTCGGCCTCACATTCTTATCGGTCGAAATCACATTCAAGATGGAATGCTCCACTAATTTCATGTCATCGACTAGCTCCTTCTCCCTCTGTTATAGCTAGATGGGCCTGATGATTTTTCTTCTCTCATCAATTAATAAACCCGCCAAAAGTAATATTTGATCATCCACTAGCGAGTCCACCCAAATGTTTCGATAAATGGACTTACAATAACGTTTAACAAATTTGAAAAACTGAGAATGACGAGTGGGAAGCGAAGGTTTTGCCTTCAACAATGGTTCCTATTCTACATTCGGAAATACAAGCAAAAAGTCCCTATTCAAGACCTCGCAAAGAAATATTTCTATCCTCAGAATTTGTCTTTTGATTCACTATAATAAAACTTTCAGCGGGAATCCCGACGAGTCTACAACCGATACCAGCCGTGGATGGAACCTTGATCCTTACATCATGTCAACGAAAAAAGGATTGCAAAAATCTCCACGTCAAAATGAAGGTGGTAAAACCTTAACAAGAAAATTATCGCAACCACGAAATGCCAAACACTAGGGATGAGTAATGTGAGGTAGACCTTCCAGTACTGCATCACCTCAGCAAGCGGGCCTGTATACGGGATCTTTATTCCGTACCTTACGACCTGTCTATACATGGGGACACAACCGTCAGATGCTCTGTTTGCCCTATCTCTGTCAGTGGATAATAGCAATGCAAAATCACCTCCCATAGCCATATCTGATTGTATTTCATTAAGCTCCTCCTTTGTCACCGTGATTTGAATCTCGTTAATACTTTGATGAGAAGAAGATGAACCCTTCGGCATTTTTTAGCAAAACTTTTAACAGATGAGAGAACTATTTGCAGATGAAGATGCAAAGTTCGTAATACGGTTAGGCGTGTGGCTTTTAAAGGAGTACTGAAGATGGTTTTTGGAAATCGAAAGGACACTCATCGCATTAAAAGTTTAGCATCTTTTCAATAAAATCATTACTCATTGCACTTTTCTCACGAAATAACACCACGAGTCAGAGGCAAATGATAAGACCCATTTAGAAAGCTTTATATAATAAATGTCCAATAACTAGTATGAGGCCTGCAATTCAAAAGGTCCAAAACACCAAAACACAAATGGGCTTGAATGGGCTATATCAACCTGAATGGGCCAGCTTTATACTCGCTCTACCGATAGGATACATCTCTCTGAATGAGTCATATCATCCCGACCCATTAAAGGGATCTATCATTCACTGTTCGGCGAGGTCTTTACAATTTGATCCACAAGCGTGACTGAATGACTATTTCTTTCATTCAACCGATGCGCCCTTATGATGCTTCTTATAAAAGATTTCGGCACATGGTCACCAGGTAAGTTCTCTTGACTTGACACAAGACACACAAGTCACAAAAAAAATATATTTTCTCTTTTCTCAGTCTGTTTTCATTCCCTTCAAAACCGTTCTTTCTAATTTGAGCGTCAAAATTTCTCCCGTCGGAGCACCCTCCGACGGTTTTTTACGGGTTTCAAGCTTTTTAATCAAACATCCGTTCGAGTCACAAGGAGTCAGATCTATAGAGTCAAGACCCACCTCCAATATTTTCATTTGAGAGTTTTATGTAGAGAAAAAAGAAAAGAAATCGATTGATTTTTTATCCAAAAAAAAACTAAATTTTCTTCTCAAAAGTGGGAAGAAATGAAGGGAAAAAAATTTGGCTCTCTCCAACTTTTTTATATACCAAAATTACTAGATGATAGAAAAATATTTTATCCGGTCAACGACTGTAAACAGCAGTCAATTGAATAGCTTTAACAAGTTGTCCGACCAACCGATTGTAAAAAATAGTAAGCCGAACAGTTTTAACAAGATGTCTGATTGACTGGCTGCAAAGATTAGCCAACCAAGCAGAAAACTCGGCCAACTGGGCAAGAATTCAGCTGGTTGTCAAGTCAGCTGGCTAAGCATAATCAGCCTGTTACTCACTTCTTTCATTTGGTCGAATGACCCCTTTCGTTGATTAGATTGATCAAACGTATAAGTCTAAACATTTTAAAGTTAATGAATGAAAATAATAATTTCAAATGTGTTATTATAGTTTACCAATTCACTATGAATAATGCTTACACCAATTCTTTTAAATGGATAATGAAGTAGATAAAGATTTTAGTGATTTACACATTCAAGGAAGAAATCGACATTCAGATGAGGCACCTTCTTATTGCTGCTCGATTGGTTGATTCTTTCACCATTCAACTAATTCTAATGTGTTCTTTATCAAATAATTTAGAAAGGTATTTTTGTAAACATGAGTTATAAATCAAATATTTCTTTTCTCTCTAATTCTCAAATAAAAAAATTATTTATTTTTCTTTTTTTTCTTAAAACTTTCAAATAATTTGAAAAGAAAATATCATCATTTTTTTTTTTCCTTCTAAATTTCCAAACCATCTGTGAGGGGGAAAATAAGAGTAAATTTTGTCAAATCCGCTGTTCGGCAAGCCAAATTAGTCAACAGTCTCCACCTTTATTAGATCTAAAACCCTCCAAAGTACATCGATTGACTAACAACCTTTGTGGTACTAAACGTAATGTTTACCCAAAATAATTTCGAATGTCAATTAATTGAAATTTGAGCTCGGCTCTTGAAAGACACCAAGCTTTGGAATGTAATAGATACACGAAAACATTTATTTATTTCACATTTCTAATAAAAAAAAATGGTTGTGTACGCATTTCATTTCGGTCCTTTCAAAAGTTTTGGATGCACTTTCTACTGCTACTAGGAGTCAACATTAAAAAATGAATACGAGAGAGAGAGAGAGAGAGAGAGTTTGGGTGTTTGTGCTATGAATTTGCTTGTAAATTTCCCCAGATGAACAAGTTCTCAAGTCCCGAAGTATGGATAGAGGAAGTGATGCCCTTTTGTCCTTGATGAACAAAGGAAACCTAAAATAAGGGAGTGGGGTCAAGTAAGAGAGAAGGTACAATACAATAATCAATCATTCACTTATTGCAAGAGAGAAAAAGTTAATGCAAAACGATGAATACAGGCATTGTTAATTTCTTCAACACATGTTATGTTCTGGCGACGGTGGGCAGTGGGGACACGCCCTGCGTTGATTGTGCTCCCCATGTTTCGTGCCCTTTGGCCCTCCTTAGGCATTTGTTTAGGCATAGAAAGGACAAGATTCTTCATTGATTTCAAGTTAGCCCATCTGCTTAACTCTGAGAGAGCAAAGTTGAAGTAATTCTCCTTCCTTTTATAAATAATACACACTCACACCCGCGCATAAAATATGTATATACATATATATTAATGAAATAAAAAGGATAATATTTAAATGTATTGGCAATGACCAAAAATTGAAGTTCTTCTATGTCAAGATTTGTCACTCGAAAAGACTATGCTATCCATGCTTAGGATTTGGAAGGCGACTCTATCCTGCAAATGATCTTATTAAGCAAATTACAGTCCTTTCGTCACACAGCTGGATTATCCTTTCGTCTCCAGCTTGAGCTTGGACGTGCATTGGTGGATCCTTCTCCGCCACCAGCTCAGCTCATCAGCTCGAAGTGCGATGTTAAAAACATGAAATAAAATCAAACTCCGAGATGGATCAAAGAAAGATCACTCAACAAATTCCATGAATACTACAGAACCCTCATTAGCTGACGCAGGCAAAACCCAACTTGTCTGGGCATGCGCATCCTTCTTTCATAGATTCACTTGATAGAATCAAACCTAATAGAGAACTCAATCTAAAAGATCGATTTATTGGGTGAGAGAGTTTATTGAATCTAAATACCATTTTATGATTTTGTTGGGAGAGTTTATTGAATCTAAATACCATTTTATGATTTTATTGGGAATCAATATAGAATTCATGATATCGTCCACCCCTTGAGAAGTCGAATGTCCACGGATGGCTCTTATTCTGAACCTTTCATGGCAGCAGGTAGTCATTTTCCTTTTTTTTTTAGATGACTCTCACTCTAACACCAAATAATCATTTTCTTCTTTGGATGACTCTCACTTTGATACCAGGTATCTATTTTCCTGGATGGCTTTCGCTCTGGTACTTCTTTGGATGACTCTCAGTCTGATATCAGGTAACCTTTTTCTTTTTCTTGAACGACTCTCACTTTGCATCAGATTACTTTTTCATCTTTTAGACGGCTCGCACTCTAATAATAGGTAGCCATTTTCAGTAACATAGTTATTTTTCCTTTGGATGGCTCTCACTCTAAACCTCATCAAGCATCAAGTAATCTTCTTCCATATAACATTTTTTTCATATTAGTCTGATTTTGATACCAATTTGTTTATACCAATTTGTTATGAATTCATTTGATAGATTCAATTCTAATAAAAAACTTAATCCAAAAGATCGATCTACCGGATAAAAGAACCTACTAAATTTAAGTATCATTTATGATTTTATTGTAAATCAACGTGGGATTCATGTCACGTTCCAAGCACCAGACCAGAACCACACCCCAACTGCCTCAGCACCCAGCACCACACTGACACGTCACAGAAAACAAGCAAGAGGCAGGCCATTCTTTTCTCCCTAAGCTAGTGGTGTTGAGAATAAACTAATACAACATACCACAAGCCATCAGTCAAGTATTAGAGCAAATACCTGAAAACTGAGAAATATAAGAGAGATTTACAATACCAGTAGAGTTTAAACAATAGGCACATAACAAAGTAGGGATGCACATCATCTAGATAAGTACCAAAGGAAAATGCATATGAACCGAACAGATAGATTACAAAATGACCACAACGTTCATCAAACCAGCACACAAGGACTTGCACACTAGAGCCAAAGAATGTGCCCTGGCTATCCTGCCTTGAACACATTTTATATCATTTAAACTAGATCAGCAAGGCAAGCAGCAGGGATATACAAAAGAGCCATTTGCTATGACGAGAATCATCATAACTTTGGAATCTAGATCTTGCTCCCTCCCATTAAAGCTAGATCTTGTCAAGCTTTTCCGCCTTGACAACAGGATTGGCTTTGGCTATGGCATCACGGGCAGCAGTACGATAATCAAAGGGGCAGTCATGTTTGTCCGAGTAGCGATGAGTACCGCAGAACAAATTGCCACACCTACAGTTGAAGCCTGTCAATCCAACACGCTTCTTGCACATAGTACACTTATTTGGGCCTTCTTTTGCCTTCATTTGGAAGATCATGCTTGATGATGAGTCTTGCGTGGAAACCACCTTTGTCTCCACCGGTCCAGCTCGTACATCAACAATTCCTTCAACAAACTCATTGCCACTGCCACTAGAGCCACCGTTCACAATGTTCTCGATCGATGATGCAGCAAGTTTGGCCTGTTCCTGCTTAAAAACCATTTCTTTGTGGCACTTCGAACACATGTTCATTGTGGCAGCACTTCCAAAGAATCCACAGTTGTTGATACAAAGAATGGGCCCTTCTGGAGATTGGCATCCTGTCTCATCGTGCTCCATTTCTTGACTATCCTCCTGAGTAATGTATTTAAAATGGTTGATTTAAAAAAAAAAATTAAGAAGAAACAATTGCTCATCTAATGACATCAAAATGACAAACTAGATAAGATAGCTTGGACAAGTGTTAATAAGAAAAGATCAGCAATCATCAACTTGATTTGTTGGTGGGGTGGTCTAAATCACCAAGAGTTTGATCCAAAATAGAACTAATACTTCAATGCTAAACAAAATTTGAAATGTAGCATGCCATAAATTTTTCAGGGAAAAAAAAAATCAATAGATTAGAAAGAGCAGGATATATCATATCCTTCAAAAGGAAAGAGAAAATAAAAGGTTGGGAGTCAAGTAGCAAAAGCTCTCCAATCTCTATATATGCATCAATAATTATCACCCTTAAATAAACCAAACACAAACAAGGTGATATGGATTACAAACAGGCTCTGTCCCAGATCAATGTCTTAATTGCACAATCTAGGTCAGGAATTTCTCAGGGATAGCCTAGGGGTGTATTCGATTATTATATAAGATATTAATATATTTTATTTTATTTTTAAATTATAATTATATATATAATATATATTAATATATGTAATCGAGCTACTCGTCGAGTTTTCGAGTCTGAAATTATACTATTCAAACTTGACTCGATACATGACGAACTCGACTTGAACTCTGTCAAACTTGAGTCGAGTCGAGCCGTTGACCGAGCAACTCGAACTCGGTTCGGTCCGTGTAACAGCCCTAGGGATAGAAATCCGAATGCCCATAACACTGAGCCCACTCCACATGCTTCATAGGTTCTAGCCAGACCCTGTGCTGTACAAATCACAATCCCAATAACATTGATTTGGACAACTAAAGGGCCTCAAATGCAGTCAGGTTTGTCAAATTGGAAGTTCGAGAAGTAAAGGTAACACATTTGAGATAAAAGAAAGATTTGAGACAGAGCGAGAGACAGAGAGAGAGAGATTGACAAACATGCCTTTGAGCTATGAAGAGACACCTTCCCCCATTGATGGGAAATGGTGAATGCATGAAAATTTGGAGATTCTTTACCTCTAAGAAGATATACACTTCATGCTCTATTTGAAGACGCTTTAGCTTTTCAAAGTTATAATTGAGATTCAATGTCAATGTCAGATTCAAAAAGTGACCATCTTGAGTTAACCAAAACCTTCCCTGAGTTAAATTTCAGAATTCAGAATCATGTGCTTTAGAAAAATTTTCGATGGAATGGTGTAACATTCATATTAGCCATCTCCTAATAAAATGAATATCACAATAACATGATGGAGAATGAATCAGAATGGATTAAAATTCATCACAGGACTCAAGTTCCAAGAAAGAAAAAAGGAATCAAACGTCATAAGCCTACAGAATTATGAAGCACAAGAGAGATTAAGAGAAAGACTGCATGGGATAGTAACTAGGAGAAGAATGATGAAAGTGATAGGTCATTGGCAATGAACCAGTTGAGTAACTCTTAAGAATGAAAAAAATGAAATTCCAAAATGGATAAATATATAGAAGTGCAACCGATTCTTTTTGTTAACCAATAAACAAACTAAATGGGAAAGCAAGTTCATAAAAACCAATTCACTCACCAAGAACCTTCATAAATTTACCAATCCCCTGTCCAAGAGTTGGTCAAATTCACATCATCAAGTTTTCCAGAACTATTATCATAGAAACCTGTGATATGCAATTGTGATAAATCCTTTTTCCCTTACTAGTGAGAAAATCAAAAATAAAATGCACAAAGCCCTTACTAGTGTATAGGTCTCGCATTATTGTACAATTCACATTCAACTTAAGTTGGTTTCAAGAGTAGAATTACACTATAAAAAAAAAGGACATACCCAATGCCGAATCTTCCACATTGTGGGCTCTGGAGAAGGGAATACTTAGCCAGCCTTCCCCTTACTTTTTTTGCAAGAAGGCTGATTCGAACCCTGGACCTCTAGGACACAATGAAGAGACTCCAACATTGCGTCAGGCCCGTCTTTCAGTAGAATTACACTATGAAGTCAATAATTTAAAAAATTCCAAATCAAAGCAGTCCATTGATCATCACCAACTGCTATCTCCAACTAGATTAAAAGCAATAATGATTTTACTTACCATTGGTATTAAAGAAGCTTACTTCCCTTCACTGGAAAGGATGCCCCTACTCCTAATAAACTTCTGGCCTGACTCGTGTAATTAGGCTCAAGAAGGATGGTCCTTTTTTTTTTTATAAGGACAATCATTCTCACACGGACACGGATGGCTGGACCGTGTGTTACAGGCAACTGGTAATGACACATGCAGAAGAGAGGTAGAAGAGAAAAGGGTTATGCGCCTATCAGTGCATTTATTTTGGCACAAAGTGACAAGCATTCGAATCCAGCCACTGACCGTAGCTGGTCAGGCACAGGATGCACGGAGGTTCAAGTACTGTTCAAGATTTCAACAACTATGCCTCAAATTTTAAATCTCAGTATGCATTCATGTAACGGTCAAAGTAGAAAAAAATAAGACTCTCTCTGAGACAACAACCAGCCATCAATTTAGGATGAGAGCTCTATCCATTCCCTAACTATGCAAAAGCAACAAAAGACCCCATAAACCCCATACCAACACCACAGGACAAACTTAATTCTATTGCTTGCCCTCTGAAAGGACAAGCATACAGAGTTATCACAAAAGTCTATAGCAACGGCAATCATATCAAAGAAGACACAAGACTATCATATATGTAGACTCATGATTCTAACAACTAGGGGATCTTAGCCTATAAGATAGCATCCATTCATTCAGCACCCAAGGTAGAATGATACCAAGATTCTCTCCAACACAGAATACCGAAAATCAACTAGGGAATAGAATTCTTTAGTTCCCAGATAAACGAATGAAGCACAAAATTTCGAAACTAGAAACCCTATGCCTACTTAAGACAACCGAAAGCAAAGCGTAAGGAACAAGCAGAAAGGTCTATACCACCCAACAATTCAATCAAGAGGATCAAAATTCAAACACACGTTCCCAATAAAAAAAAGATGTAACATATCAATTTATACCCAATACAGAACCTAACCAGTAATTCTAATCCGAAATCCTCAACATAACCGAAGATCCAGTTCATCGAAATCAACATCCCAAAACAAAACCCTAATTCAAATCAAGAACCCTGAAAAGGGCATAAAACCCTAATTGAACAAATTAATAAAAGAAGAGAGAAACCAACAAACCCGCACCTTATTAATAAAGATCAATCAGATGGGTCGATCTTGACGCACCAAAATCGAACCAAGAAAGTTTTCTCCTTTTTCTTCCCTGATCAAAAAAGAATAGATTAAAGATCACAGAGAAAGATATTAAAAACGATTGAATCGAAGCGATAAAACCAGAGAGAGATTATTATTGATATTCGAAATTACAGAGAGAAAGAGATAGATTTTATTTGCACCTTTTGATCGGTAAAATCGATAGGAGACCTCTTCTTCGATTAAAGGCCGACGGATAGGGGGGTTGGGGTTAGGGTTGGGGTTGGGGTGTGAATGATCGAGCGATGAGGTTCATACGCCCCGTATTTATAGTGGCCCAGCGGACGAAACGCTTCGCAGTCGGTGACGGTAAACTGCCCCTACCCTTCTCCTTTTCCTTTTCTGTCCTCCACCAAACACTATATTTACTATTTCAAGATAGCTTTTTGACAAAAAATTGCTATTATTGTGGGGACACAAAATGTCAAACTATGATATGCATTTTGTATACATCTGTATATATATATCTCCTTTTCTTTCTTTCAATTCTTTCCATAATGGAGCAAATTTAAATTACTAACCTGGCCTTCACTATTTGACTTGTCCAGCACTCAAATGACTCTGACTCATTCAATGAATACAATAACCCAAAAAAAAGAAACTCAATGAGTGCATTTATCAAACTTTATACCTAGACTCAAAATAATTTGATATTATTTTTTAATAATTAAATTTTAAATTTTATTTAAAAGCGATGTATCTTTTATTAAATTATATACACAAAAAATTACTCGGATTGATAAATTATTTTAGATTATATATTTTATATTTATAATATTCTAATTAATAATCGATTTACAAAATTGGATCATCAAAAAGGAAAATAATTAGATTATATATTGTATTTAAAATATCTAAATTTATGCATCTTGCATTTATTATATATTGACTTTCGTGCTTCAAAAATATTATATTTTTTCATTTTTTTTTAGGTTGAACCTTCAGCATCCCCCCCCCCCCAAAAAAAAGGGACTTGGGCCAAGTGTTTCGGGGACTTCGGGGAATTACTCAGCCTGTGATTCTGCGAATCAGGCCCAACATTCAACCTATTTTCGAGCAATAGGACGATCATTTTAGATTTTGGTATATTACGATTTGAATTTAAAATTATCGAATTAAAAAAAAAAGAATTATAACTACTAAACTGTTTTTTTAAGAATAAATCATTATGGATATAAAAATTATTATATAATAATAATATTAGTTTTATTTGAGAAGATATAAAATCACATTGAAACTTATTAGTTTCTTTTAATTGTAAATTATTTCGAAAGATTTATATATTCAACTAATTTTCTATCCTATATCAAATTCATAATTACAATTATATTTTATTTTTGGTGAAGTTCACCCTCTCCGTAGTTATTATATAAAGGAAAAATAAATTACAATTACTTCTTTACCAAAGAATTTAAGAGTATATTAATAAAGAAGAATGATACCATAAAATAATACAATTATTTATCATTTAATATTGGTTGATTTAAATATGTAAATTATAACCAAAATCACATTAATTATTAACATAATTTTCTATAAATATTAACTTTGTTTTTATTAAATGACAACATAAAATTATCTCGAAAGAGATATGATACTTCAGTGCCTTAGCTTTATATACAAAATGTAATTGTAATAATTTTAATTCTAACACTAGTTATTTCTAATTACACAATTGAATTTTATCTATAGTAGAGATACTTTAATTCTACTTGTTATAGAATTTTAAATATTAAATTCAAATTTTGTAAAAATCTCGATATCTAAAATGTGATATATAAATATTGTTGATTTATATAATTTATCATATTTTTGATAAAAAATAAGGACCTTAATTCTCTTTATATTTTGATTTGATTTATATTAATTTATTCTTTTGTCAATGTGCTTAATTCTTTAGTGATTTTGATGGAACTTATAACCTAAAAAAAAATCGAAAGTTGCTAATTTTGACTCATTTTGATTCAAAACGAAGCCTCCAAATATTTGTATTTATTAATTATTGCAAAACAATATAAAATTATGTCCCATTTTAAACATAAAATTTGATATCAAAATTCAAAAGTAAAATTTTATTTCATTCGTATAAAATTTTATCCCACCCGCTGGCTGACCTCAGCTTTACTCTAGTTTTTACCCAAACCGGAGACAGTAGAAAATCACGGCGGGAAAACTGAATGGCAAAATGGCTAACAAGGCGGGAAGAAGAACTAGAAAAGGAACTCCGCAGCCAGCAAACACCAATTTCATAAATTTTCATCTTCACGGAGGGAGGGAGAGAGAGAGTGCCTTTATTCTGCGCTAATGGCCAAGAGAAAGAGAGCTAGGGTTTCTAAGGACGACGGCGGCCGCAACGAAGTCGAAGAAGATCTAGAACACGATGAATACCAAAACCACGACGATGTCGGTCAATCATCTTTTTGTTCTTCAAATCAGAAGAGCTTGTATGAGGTATTTACTGGAATCGCGTTTATTTGATCTCTCAATTTGATGCACCTAAGCCTGATTAAGTTGTTCCGGCTTTTCGTTCCATTTTTGACCTAGATGTTGAACTAGGTTTCTTCGACTTTCCCCTTTTCTACTTGTGCCCAAATATGTTGTAGGCCTTTCATTTTCTGCCCTTGTTCTTTCATTTCCACGTTTTTGTTCTGTTGTATCTCTCGCTGGGATGACGAATTTGCCACTTCTAGGGTAAACGAAAACACATGAGGAAAAGAACAACTAGATGTTGTGCTACTCATGATTTAACCCTTAGTTTATTACAGATTGCAGTAATCTGGGTATGGTCGGATCATTGTCAGTCCTTACAAACGTGTAAAATACTGTATGGATATCACTTCAAAAAGTTTATTCTATAGTACTGAGAATTTACGAAGATGATGTACCTGCAAATTTTAGGAATTCTGGCTAAGGACAAACTGAGGTACCATCTTTCAAGTTGGTGGGATTAACCTTGGTCATTATTTTGTGCACTTTGATGGCAACAAAGATGGCACTGAACCACAAGTACTCTTATTTTGGTGAGCTACGAAGTAAATGCGTCAGTTCTGTATAGGTCATAAAATGGAGTCGGTCATGGGGATATTGATTGTCAATGCTTCATTCTGGTGAACCAGTCCTTCAACTCTCTATTCATGGACCAGCTCCATGTGACTTAATCTTGCAAATGGTTGGGTTGGCTTTCCATATAAAACTATCTATTTTGTGGACATGCCTGGAGTCACACTGTCATGTGAAACAAGGAATCATTAAGTAATACGGTTAGAAACACCAGCATGAAGCATGCACATGTAACTTCTGAATCTGTGGTGCATCAAGTTAGAAAAATTAATTTGAGATCAGGCTTCTGGTAATCAGTTGGAGTGTTTTATTTGTTTGTTCCTGTATGCATTCTCCATGATTCTGCATTTTGCTTTTGTGTTGAACTTGTTAGAATTCTACATACATAAATAACATCATTTTTTGACTAGTGATAAAAATATAAGCATGGTGGGGCTTCCCGGTGCTGCTTTGGTAGCTTTTTACTGCTATACTTCTGATTAGCATTTTTTATATGTGTTAATGGTAATTTGCTCAATAATAGAGAAGACTTTGACTGGTTTTGTTTCTTATTGTTTGTCTGTTAATGCATCTATTGATGATAATGACCAACTAGCTCAGTCCATCCATGAAGTTGGTTCAATATTATGTCCTTGGCTCTATGTTTGTTGGTCTTTAGCTTGGTCTCCTCCAATGATTAGTTTCTTCCGGATGCGGTTGCCCTGAGAGCAGTTCTTTTGCCTTGCTGGTTTCTGATTTTCCTTCAGAGTGGCTGACTGCCTAGCCTACAACTCCAAAATTTTTTTTCCTGCTTCCACTTACTCTTTTATTTTGTATTATGAAATGGAGTAACTGCTGATGTTATTTGCATGGTAATGTGTTGAAAGGTGCTTGGAGTGGAGAGGACAGCATCTCAAGCAGAAATAAAGAAAGCATATTATAAATTGGCCCTGAGGCTACATCCTGATAAAAATCCTGGTGATGAGGTGTGAGCTTTTACAACATTATGTTACTCCTATTTGTCTGTAATTGTTCAAGAGTTCTTACTCATTTATTTTTATTTTTATTTTTACCTTTAGGAAGCCAAAGAGAAATTTCAGCAATTGCAAAAGGTGATGTCAATTCTAGGTGATGAGGAGAAGCGGGCACTTTATGACCAGACTGGCTGTGTTGATGATGCTGTGAGTCCTACCTGAACTCGGTGCTTTTAAATTTCTTTTGATAGAAATAGTTATCGATTTCTTCGACTGTGATGATGTCTCTCCACTTCATTCTCCAATTGGCCTGTTAGTGTCATTGTCCCTAATGTTTGTGTTCATTATTTTAAGATCATGATAGAAAAAACAAATCCATGTAAAAATGCTGAGTAATGGAAACAAATGTCTTTGAAGGTCCTCTAAGAAAGAAAAAGCAATTGTTCTACTTATGTGCATTTGGAAAGATGCTATCACTAAAGAGGTTGACATCTCATCTCTATACTGCTGAATCTCAGGAACTTGCTGGGGAAGCTGTTCAGAATCTGCACGAGTTTTTCAGAACTATGTACAAAAAGGTTTTTCCCACCTACCTCACTGGTTTAATTTCTTTGATTTTACTGTCCTAGTATTAAAATATGAGAATGTACAAAATTGTCAGGTTACTGAGGCTGATATAGAAGAATTTGAAACAAACTATAGAGGATCTGATTCGGAGAAGAATGACTTAATAGACCTCTACAAAAAGTGCAAGGGTAATATGAACAAGTGAGTAATGCTTTTTTCATTATATCACTTTGACATTTGAAATTGCACTTTCTCAGTCTCTGAGGTGTTAATCCTCCCTCCTTTCATCCTGTAATGCCTTGTTGCTATGACCTTTTACTTATGTCCTTTCTGTAGGGTTTTTTGTTCTATGCTCTGTTCAGATCCCAAGCTGGATTCTCACCGATTCAAGGATATCCTGGATGAGACAATAGCTGCAGGTAAATGTGTTGGCTAGTTTTTATTGCACTTCCTTGCCTAAAAGTGTTGGTTGTATTGGGTTATGCAAAATGTTTAAAGCAAGACTCCAGGCACTGAGTAAGACCTGGTGAGGACGATGGCCCTAGAGCAGTTTAATTGCTCTTTAGGGCTTCTCTCTTTGAAAAGCGAAATTCCATAAAATTAGTGCAGGTTTTAGACCCTGCCATGCTCCATTGTCCCAAGACGATAGTTTGAAGTGTCTTACATATATTTCTAGAGGCGCATGTTATTATGTTGATGCTTCAGGGTCACTGTCACATTACCAGCTGATTAAATTTAGATTTTTTTTTTTTTTTTTTTTTTTTTTTTTTTTTTGTGGGGAAAATGACTGTTGATTTTGGTATTCTTGTTTATGTCAAGTCATATGACTTAAAGTGCAGTTGTTTGTTGCTGTATGTGTACCATTACGGGATTGATTTGCTAAGCCATTAGTTTGAAGCCTCTCTTGTGTTTCTAGAGCTGCATGTTGTGTTATGCCACAGAAAATCTAGGGTCAGTGGAGCAATTTGTGCTGATTAAACTTAAATTTCCTTTTGCTGTGAGAAACAAACTGCTTTTAATTTTGGTGTCCTAATTGAACTACAAATGACCCCATAAAATCTAGTCCTACTTTGTCCTACTTTCAAATAGTCCCCTTCTATATTATTGTAGTTATTTATTCCCAAAACTTTTAAAATAGAAGTCAACTAGCTCTATAAATAGATGAAAGCAGGATGCCATTTAAATGTCATGTGCAAGGCACTGACCCTGCCTTTCTCTTCCTTTCCTCTCTGATGAATAGAACACATTCTAGAGAAAGAAGAAACAGTAGTGATCGATTCATTTATAGTCCAAATATGGAATTCTCGTGAAAATTTTAGTTTGAAGACTCAAATTTGGTGAGAAATTATAATTGGATGATAGAGAAATCAAAATTGAAAAGACTCATCCAAAAATGTTAGTTATTACTGAAAACTTGTGAATGTTAATTGAAATCAGAAAAAGAGAATTAGAAAGGAATAACAAGCACAATCTGGAGTTCAGATTTGGATTTCTCACTAAAAATTGAGAGAGGAGGCCAAGTGTTATTGCTGTCTACTTATGTGGGACATTCAAATCTATTTTCAAAAGTCTCTGGGGTAATTGGCTATGATTAAAGTTCAAGGAATTGTTTGAAATGTCTAAAGCTCGGGTTATTTGTAGTTGATGTTAATAAAGCAGTTAATCTTTGCCTTGCCATTTATGGTTATAATGCTTTAGCAAACTCTGCTTGCATAAAAAAATGGCTTATGTGCAATATGTCCGTGGTGGCTGTCTCTCTCTCTGTCTCTCTGCAGGAGAACTTAAGGTAACAAAGATATATCAGAAATGGGCAAATAGAGTGTCTGAAACAAAACCACCTGCTAATCCTTTAAGACGCCGGGGAAAGTAAGTACCATTTCTACTAATATAATGGTTTCTTCTTGGAACTAAGAATGTTTAAATCCTTACCCTACAAGAAAATATTTGAACAGATCAAATAAGGAGCCAGAAGCAGATCTAATGGCAATCATATCTCAGCGTCGAAATGAAAGAAAAGACCGATTTGACTCCATGTTCTCTTCCCTGATTAGTAAATATGGTGGGAGTAGCGCTTCAGAACCCACCGAGGAAGAGTTTGAGGCTGCCCAGAGGAAACTTGAGAAGGGCCGCAAGCAAGGGCAAAAATCAAAGTTAAAATAGAAGTATATTGCAAAACCAAAGCTAGCACTGTGCTTTTGATTCTGCAATAATTATTTATGAGATTCAGATTTCATAGGGCAGTTCCGTCTCATTGTCATGCCGGTTCTGTTTTGCTTGGGGATAGTGCTTGAAAATGATTACGGTGCAGTGTCCGATGGCCCAGTTCAAGAACTGTGTTGTGGAGTAAGTAGAGAATATGTATCATGTGCCATGTGGCCCAATTATAGTGAAAGGAGTGAGGTGAAGGTTCCATATAATTTTGTTAGCCTCTGAAGCAAGGCCCAGCAACGAAGATGGGGCCAAACCAAAAATGCTGCCCCCACCTCTCTCTCTGTGCTTTGTGAAAAATGTTTTTTTGGATCGGATAAAAGGTCAAAAAACAGATTATCAATTACAAATTCTATGTTGGGCCTCTGTTGGCGTTTTGTAGGTAGAGAAATAACTTTCTCGTTTGAAAAGTGTAAAATTTCCTCACATGAAATCTCAAGATCTGGTAGTTCTAGTCTAGGGTAACCAAAATCAAATGACTACACGTATTTTTAAGCAATCAAGGTAGGAATAGTTTCCAGCTATGGACAAGCATGTCCCATCCCCATTTGTGTGCATCATCAATGCAATACTATGCAATGAACTTTTATATTATGACATGGTACGGTGTGGGTTATTGAAATCAAGTTAAAAAAGGTTTGTTTAGGACGTGGGTAGGGTATGGGTCCACCCCGTTTGGTACTACATTGTTTATCGCTTGTCCCATCAGACGTAACATATTTGATGTGATACACATGCATTTACTTGGAAAGACCATCTCTTGTTTTTTCTCACCGACAACTATGTAGCGTTTGTATTTCTTTTAGTCGTTGCTTTGCAACCCACTCTGTTCTTTGTAGGGCATTTCCATTCCCTTTGCTTAGGTTATCATGCAAACCAAGTCTAGTTCATGTTATTATATATTTATATATAATTATAATATAAAAAATAAAATAAAATAAAATATATTAATATATTATATAATAATCGAGTTTTCGAATCGAATTCGAGTCACATATTATTTATTACTCATAAACTTTGAGCTCAAGTTCGAGTCAGATTAAAAAAATCAAGTTTGAGTGCGAGAATAGAGATATTTGGGATCGACTCGAGTTAAATATACCCATACTTCCACTCATGTGACTCCTCTTTTTCTTTTTTCAAAATACTATTTGTGAACGATACATTATTCGATCATACGAATCCTATTATATCAATATTAATATATTTTTTTATTACGCAAGATTTGAATTTTGAATCATGGGGTTGGAGGAATAGGTTGTGATCACTATCTATATATTATATTTTTAAGTTTATAGTTTTATCGCATTTACAAAAGATTAGAAGAGTCTTATAATATTTGTTGAGAAAAATAAGATAAAAATATAATATAGCCAAACACTCTTTTTTTCAAATTACTAATTATGTTGTTTTTCTTATAGAAAAACAATGTTATTTAGAAGAGAATACAGAAGTTGTGAGGTTTCAATCCTAACCAGGCCAGAGATTTCTCTTTATACCCTTTAAACGAGATTTTTTTCTTCATGCGCCCTACCCGGCGGTGAAGGGGCTTTTTTTTTTTTTTTTTTTTTTTTTTGTCCTGTCTAGTTATTATTTGATATTCAAAATTATATTTTAAATAAATTAAATCGATCTTTTATCAGATTTAAAATAGAATAAAGTCTTCTATTATTTATTTTACGGTATCAAAAAAAACTCAAATATAAATCCTTAAAAATAAAATATAATACCCTTCTTATTATATCCGACCTGCGGTGGTGGTGAAGGGGGCTTTCGTCAAAAGATTACGATAGCATGAGCAAAACACTGTCCATCCTCGGACATTAACCATTACTTAAACCTCATAAAAAATTAATAACACGAGAAAGGACCATTGAAATGATTATTTCACCTGCCAAAAAAGGGTTGCCTTTAGATTATTAATAGCCAAGAAACATCATTGGAGTTCAATCGGTTGTTAACCAATCATAAGCTAAGCCATCAAAGTTTTTATTTTCTTTTTTTTTTGTTACAAAAGAATCTAAATCTATATGTTTGAATTAAGAATGAAGAGTTATGATTTTTAGTTTGTCGTTTTTGAAGACAGCCACCAAAGTTCTATTTATTGAAATGACATATGAATTAGGAAAAGGGTTTTTTTTTCTTTCCTTTTTTAATTTAAAATTTTCATTTTTTAGATATTATGGCGCATCATATTTTTGAGAAGCTCTGGGTGTGCTATTTAATATATATATATATACACAGTAATAATTCAATTAATAATATTTTTTTCTTTTTTAAAAAAAAATTGTATTCGATTTTATTTACAATTATGGTACAAATTTATGAGCTCTACATAGTATGGTTGAGGTAGCTTTGGTTGTGACACATTTAACCTTGTAAGTTATGCATCAATTATAAATTCTACTAGACAATATACAAATGCCGTGGTAGAAGCAAAAATACATTTAATTTTCTTGTGTAACATTAAGCTTGATGGTTGAACTTGTACTATGGGTCGATAAAAATTTTAAATCTTAACCTTTATGGTTTAATTCGAAGCTCAAGTCTACATAAATGTGAGCCAGGACTGGGAGTTTAGAGTCAAGACCCTTCTTAACGTTACCTGAGAAAATTCAAATTAAACTCGGCTAAGGTTAGACATGGGCCTGGCTATACTGGGCCGGTTCCGGGAGAGACCTAAGAACCACGGGCCAATTCGACTGCGATTCCAAAGCCTTCTCGGGTCATGCTGGGCTAATTTTTAAAAAATTTTCTTTGGAACCGACCTGATCTGGTGAACCAAACCCACCAAAATGGGCCAGGCCGATTCTCTTTTTTTCTGAAATTCAAAATTTAAAAAGGGGATATATAAAATTTTTAAAGTGATTCCACTGAATTCGATGTACGTCCACCATCAAACTATTCATTTTGATTTTCAAATCCACTAATTCAATATGATTGTATTTTTTTTACAAAGATTATTTTTTTATTACATATTTATATAATTTTTCTACATATTAAAAATTTATTATTGTTAGGAAAATAATTGTCAAATTTCAATATTTTGATAATAATAAAATTCTATATGTGTTACTAATGATTTTACTAAGTGTACAGGTCTTTAAAATGTTTGTTCAAAATAACACATGTTTAAGAATTTCTGTGAAAATTTAAAAGAACAGAAATTGGATAAAAGAAAAACTGGGTAGAAGCAGTCGAAATTCAGAAAAAATTTTTTTGCTACGATTTTAATTTATTTTCAAGATCTTAAATGTAAATTGGGAGTTACATTTAATTCTAAATATGTATGAATGGAGCATTCAAATTCAAATTATTTGGAGGGTTCAAAATCAACTTTTCACTATAGGTAAAAAATAATGTTCAAATTCTAGGGCAATTTTGGCAGAACTATAAGTTGATTTTAAGGGAAGATTTTGCCACCTATAACTTCTATAATAGTCCATCATTTTAAAATTTGAAAATATCAAGTTAAAGAAGTATTATTGATATTCAAATTTAAATATTTACAAAGGTAAAAATCAGAAGATATAATGGAGAAAATTAAACACAAAATCATTTACTTACCATATTTTTACAACAATAAAAGTTGGCTAAGAAGACATGTTTGCAAATCTATAACTTCACGATGATGGGTAGTTTTTGAGGCTAACTTCTGGGGATTTAAAGTGCTATATGCAGAGAGTATCCAGCATATTTTACAGAGAAATTTTGATATATTGGGAGTGAGATATTTAATCTTAAAGAAGGCAGAAAATCTGGATCAGAAACTGTTATAATTCTAGAAAATGGTCGGTTCTGAAGGGGTTTTGAGAGTCTTATATCAACTCTATACTTGCAGGCTTTTGACAGAACTTTAAGTAGATCTTAAAGACCAATATTCAGACTATACTTAAGTACTTTTACACTGTTCATTCATGCTTTGGATTGGGAGAATTTTACGTGCAAAAACACCATGTCGATCACAATTATTCTGATATTCTGCTGTATACTCTTGTTGTCAATTGTGATTTTCACCTCTGTAACCTTTTGTTTAGTCATTGTGTAGTCTCACAAGTTTGGGAAGAGTGTGAGAAACATTTTCTTGGGTTGATAGGTTAGTTGTAAGAGAGTTTGATTTGGGTGAGTATTGGACTAAGTCATATTAAAAAAAGAAGATACAAATTGTCAACATTTCAGTATTATACGTGCGTTTATAACTCTCATTATATAGTAAAAACTAACTATCGCTAGACTCTGACTTGTTGAGCTAGAAGAGTGGACGTAGACACAAGGCCGAACCACTATAAACCGGGTTTGATTTCTCTATCTCTTCTCTTTTATTTTTGTACCTATATTTGCATATTACATTTAGTTTGACCATAAGTTTTAAGTAAGATTTTAAGTAGAGTAAAATCTTAAATTTGAAACCAACCAATTCAACCTCCTTCTTGGTTGTTAGGGATCAACAATTATTCTTTTTCATCTTCCGTATCCAAGTTATTTTCCATGCCTTGCCTCGTTTTTTCCGTATTTTTTCAATTTTTAATGTAAATCAATGCTTTCAAAGTAGGGATGACAGTATTTGATCTGATCCGACAGATATCCAAAAAATTCGATTCGGCGGATTGAGTTTTTTCCCTAAAAATCCGAGTTAGGATCAGGTTGGAGTCAGATTTTAATATTAAAGTAGTCAGATCGGTTTGAATACATATTTAAATTATAAATAATCCAATCTAATCTGATCTGATAATAATTTATAATAAAATAAAATTTTATTTTAATATAATATTATTAAATAAAAAAATTTAAAGTTTGTTATAACTTGTAAATTTTGTTTTCATTATTAAACAAATATTATTAAATTAAAAAAGAATATATTAGACTATGATTTAGGTCGGGTATAGGTCAGGTATAAATAGATTTAAGATTGGATTGGATCGATTTTTTAAAAAATATGTAATTTATCGGGTCGGATGAGATTTTTAGAAAAATTCGTAGGGTCGAATATAGTTTTTTATTTTTTAACTCTAATTGGATTAGAATCAGAAATGGATATTACAGTTAAATTTAGGATCAAATATGGTATTAATATGATTCGAACTATAATCGATCCATTGTCATCCTTATTCCAAAGTATTGTTCTCAACCACTTGCACTAAAAACATTTTTCTGATGGCACTGTGGGTACTAGATGAGTTTGTATATCTTTGACTATTTTGATCAAAATTAAATACTAAGTTGTATTATTTTTCCACCAACCTAATATATTAAAATGATCGTCATCATTACAATTTTCTAATCTATGTATTTGTTAGTATAAAATCAATTTATTTAGTAACGATAAGGAAATTCTTTATTTTTTTTCCTAACATATATAAAGAATTAAATGAAAATGAAGATAAACGAATTATTGAATTACTACTACTACATATATCATTACCTCTTATATTATTATATTCTTTTTCGTATAATGTAAATAAAATTTATAAAGTATGAAATGTTTTTGTTTTCAAATGTTGTGCATTAATGTATATTTCTATTAGAAAAATATCAATAAAATAATCTATTAGAATTTTAACATATTTAAATTTTACTTGTGAATTTAAAACACTTGTTACCAAATACATAATAGAAATTTTTCATAATATTTTAAAAATTTTGTTTTCACAATATCACTAAACTTATCTTCATTTTCAAATTTATTAAATCTGAAAAAAATTTTACAAAGATTAAATAATATCAAATGAATTGTTCAATAGTAAATTCTGAAAAATAAATTTGTATATGTATAAAAAAATTTCAAGAATTGAATTAGTATATTTATAAAATAAAAAATGATATTATCAAAAGAACCATATGAATAATTAGAATTAACAAACTCAATTAAAGTATTTTTAAAAGGAATTACACATTGTAATATATCATAAGTTGAGTTCCATCTAATATCATATTTTTGTTTAAATCGTTTAAGTTTTATATTATATAAATTACATAATTGTCTCATTTTTTGTGTTTTTATCCAAAAATTTCTATTTTGAAAACTTAAATCATGAATGGATTATAAAATTAGTTTCGTCGCTTCTAAACCATCTTTAACAGTTAAATTTAAAATATGATAGTACACTTATTATGAAAAAATATTTCATCCAGTATTGTTTTAAAAGTTTTTTTTTTTTAAATATTAGCAGCACTAGTATTAATCGTTTCATTATCGAAAGACAAAGTTGAAATTCCATCATTAATATCATATTCATGACCAATATTCATAATTACCCTATCTATGCAAGTACCGGAATATGAGAATTCTCAACGTTGAAAAGTTAATTTTTTTTTTTTAAATCCATGAATCATTAATCCAATGACATATTATTATAATAAAATGTTCTTTTTCATGTTCACTTTTTCAAGTACCCACAATTATTGAAAATTTACAATTAGTGCTCATAAAATTTGCAATTACATCATCTTTCAAGATTCGAAATCGGTATAGTGACCTCCTCCTACCTATTTTTCTACTATTTTTTTTATAACTCGATTGTAAATATTTTGAACATAATTTTTAAAAATTTCATATTTAACTATACTAAGTGGTAAATTTTTAGTACTATCTATTCTATTTGTCCTATGTTTTTAACCTCCGTGTTATATCTAAATGTACTCATCACCTAGTTTGAGGTAATTTATCCGAGTGATCTCCTACTATCTGTCTCTTAAATGTCCCCACTCCCCAACTTTTTAAAAATTTATAGTTTTATTGACAAATTTTACAAGTTGTCCTTTACTATTCATAATTTTTAGCAAAATAATATCTTGTTTTAAAATTATATTTTTTAGTGCGTGTTGTGTTAGATTGTGTATTACTATATTCATTTTCTTCAAAACCAATATTAATATTTATATGTTTTGGATTGCCCCTTTAAAAAAATGAAAAAAGGGGGGGGAGAGAAAATTATTAGGAAGATTGTGAAAAATATGTTTCGATTATTTTATTTTTAAAATTTAAGTTTAAATATATAAAAAAATTAATGCGAATGAATTAAATATGTAAAAAAGTAAAATTACAAAAAATAAAATGTTACCGACTTGATGGAGATCATGATTGTTTATTGTCAAATTTTGAATAATTTGAGTTTCTAACCCTGAAATCTTACCACATCTTGAGGGATATTGTAAGTTGTAAATAACGTGATTAATAGGAGATTATGAAAATGTGTTAAATGTGAGAGAGAGTTGTATGAAATTAGAAATAAGTTGTTGTGTAGAGATTTTGAGAGAATGTAGTAGAGAGAACTAGATTGTGAAAGAGAGTATTAGATTTTGTTGTGTGGAATTTGAAAATGAGTTATAGTCTATTTATAGAAAATTTTTTATTATGGACTAAATTACCTCTTAAACTAACCGTTTTATTGTTGTTAAGAGTGGTACGATTGAAAATATTCAAAAAAAGTGGGAAAGAGCCATTGGAATCGGTCGGGCTGGATCGGTTCCATAGTTGTTGGAATAGGTCAGGCCTGGTTTGATCAATTTCAGTGACCGTTAGAACCGGCGTGTTGGTTTCAGGCCCGTATCGGACTAGTTCTCGGGTCCAGAAAATGAGGAACCGGACCGACCCAACACTGTAATCGGCCCGGTCTGATTTCAAGCCATTATAGCCCTGTTTGAGGCCCAAATGTGTCGACTAGACCGATTTTCAGGTCGAAACCGGTTTAGTCCCATCTCTAACTAAGATTATATAAATTCAAAACTCAATTTTTATAACCATGAGTCAGAACTAGGACTTAGAGCTTAGACCCTTCCTAGTCTTATATAAGAAAGTCAAAATTAAATTTAATTGAAATTACATAAATTCTTTAATGAATTAAATTATAATTTAATTCATTAAAGAAATTCGATATTTTTCTTACAAAATATTTTATATTTTACTAAAATTGAAAAATATTATAATTAAACTAAATTAAAATAAACATAAATTATAAGATAATTGGGTGTTTTCCCAACAATATCCTTAACTAAGTCCACCCGTGTAAGTTTATTTATGAAAAAGTAATTGTTTATGTAACTAAATGGGTTAATCAACTTAAAAAGAATTATTGAAATTCAGTTTTCAGATTTTTTTGATTGGAATATTCCTGTCAAAAATGTGAAATCTGTCTATCTCCTGATATTTTCCTCTTGAGCCACCATTTGAGAAAAAAAGAAAAAAAGAAAATTCCAATGGTGGGCTATCAAATCAAAGAAGATAAGCTCAATTACTCTCCGACAAATCCAAATAATTGGCTAACCATTAACCCTTCTATTTTGCATTTTAATTATTCGATTTAGATAATACTTTAGTTGAGGGACCGTGACATCTCAGCGGGGTGTCTGCCCTAAAAATTCCTTAATCCTCATCATTTCTCTCTCTCTCTCTCCAAGAAGTTGCCTATGAAAGCAAACCAGACCTCTGCCTTTTGCCTTTTCCGTCAAATGGGTCTTCTAATTTTTCTCCCCCGCTGTCTCTGTCTCTTCCACGCACGATATAAGCATCTTTTGACAAATACTACTAAGCCAGCTTTTTAATGGGTTGGGTTTGTTTCTTATATTTCTTCATTTGACTTTCCCTGTCCACCTAAAAACTTTGAATTTTTTTATTTGTGATGACCTTGTATTTCAACCTATACTCTCTCTCTCTGTTGGTGTTTTTCTATTTGGGTTGTGAACTGGAATATGACTTCTAATTGAGTTCATGTCTTCCCACCTATAAGGCTTTCTTTCTCAGAATTTCAACAATCCCACAAAAAACGTTCTTCTCTCTCTCTCTCTCTCTGAATTCCCATATTGTTTTCCCAGATACCAAGTGATGAAAACTACTAGGATCTGAATTTTGAGGTAAGGTCTGTTGTTAGCGTTGAGTGAAAATCCAAATGGAAATACAGAATGGGGAGGTGTCTAAGATGGAAGAGTATGAAGTGATTGAGCAGATTGGGAGAGGAGCATCTGGAGCTGCCTTTCTTGTTCTACACAAAGTTGAGAATAAGAAGTAAGTGAAAAAAAATCCCAACCCTAAGTTGTTTCTTTTCCTTTTTCACTAGGGTTTCATCTAAAAGTCAATTTCATGAACAACTATGACCACATTTTCCAGAATTTTAAGTAATTTAGTCCTTTGAATCCAAGATTCCATCAAGTGGGAAGAATAAGTGGGGTAGATAAGTTATTCTCAATAATACTAAAATTGACCGTAATCCGACTTCATGTTTTTCCATATAATTACAGCTTTTATTTACTTATTGTGATGTCTTCTGTAGGTATGTACTGAAGAAGATTCGCCTAGCCAAGCAAACTGAGAAGTTCAAGCGCACAGTACATCAGGAGGTAACAATGTCAAAACCCTAGATCATAAGGTTGTGTCCTGGTTCTAGAAATGAATTGAGCTAGGTTCTTCATATATATATATTTATTTATTTATTTGGCAAAACCTTAATAAAGTTTCTTCCATCCCAACCATTTTCTGTGCAAACAACGACAGGCTTCCTTTTTCTGCATCTAAGGTGAACTGATGAATATTTACTTGCTTGTGAATTCTGGTGATGCTGAAATACTGATCATAAAAAGCGTGTAGTTGGTGTTATAATACATTGAGCAGTAATATTTTGCCGTGCATGGATTGTATATACTTCACTTAGATATTTATGAATTTGCATATGATGAATTTCCAATTAAAGCTTGACATGGTTCTTGGGTTGCCAACTATAACATGCTTCTGTCATCAAGGTCTTACATCATTTGACATACTACCCTTGAGAGAAGATTTATCAAGGACCTGTTACTTCTTGCATATTATGAATATAGGTGATAGTCTCCTTAATTATCTTAGATGGCCCTTGGCTTAGTGATAGGAATGCATATGATTTCATTGTTCTAGGGAGCAAAAACTGGCTGCTGACCACTTTGAATGGAACTCTGGTTAATATGGCTCTAAAGCTTACTGGAAAAACTAGATACTACTATTTGATATTGCTTCTTAAGATACCTCTTAAAAAAAGCAAGCACTGCTTCCCCAGAATGGAACTCTGGTTAATATGGCTCTAAAGCTTACCGGAAAAACTGGATACTACTATTTGATATTGCTTCTTGAGATACACCTTAAAATAAAAAAAGCAAGCACTGCTTCCCCAGATCCACAATAAACAAATCAATCACTACTTTTCCTCAAGTCTCTAAACCCAAGTCAGGTACCGTTATGGGTTGCTTGCTGTTCTTCATAACTTCCTTCATTTGTGGCCACCTGGGAAATTACTTGGCTGGGTTCTTTGCTTGCTTGTTTTGTTTCTTCCAGTAGGAGATGTTTCATTAGTGGTAGCTAGTGGATCCGCATTTAGTTCATTGTTAAAAATCCATCTTTAATTAGGTAGCAAAATCTTATCATGGATGGAGGAACTTGAGCCAATGACAGGCTAGCTTTTGGATTTATGAAACTTTATTAAGATCAAGAATGGCTTACACTATACATTGAAACATCTCAATGCTTTTTGTCAATCTTGAAAACCAGTATAGAATGGCCTCTCCTTTACCTATATTTCTTGTCATAATTGGAAAAAGAAAAAAAATAGAAGAGAAAAGGGCCGTCTTCTTCTCTATTCACAAATCAATATTATGGAGAACTTTTATATGACTGGCTAATTTAGCATATTAAGATTTCACTACCGTATCTCTGTCTTCATTCCATTAGTGGAATTGCAAGGCGAGAGGTCGATCTTGTGATGAGAAATGCTATCAGTTTCAGGCAATAGGATCTGCCGATGGTTTAAGTTAATGAATCAACATGCCTTGAGCTTTTCAAGGGTGTCAAACAATTTTATTTTATTTTATTTTTTGTGGATATAAAAAAGAGAAGAAAAACAAATTTAAAACTCAGAAAGCTCCCAGCGAGGATCGAACTCGCGACCTTTCGCTTACGAAGCGAACACACCACCACTTTGCTATGGAAGTGACAGACAGTCAAACATTTTTAGGCTAGATGATACTCGCATAACTTTTAAGGAGGTGTGCCAGGCTTTCATTTTCTAGTCTAGTTCTCTCCTTCCCACACATAACAATACGGAAATTCTATTGTATTCTTATTCAGCTTCCCTTTCTTTCGAGGCAGTGTATTCCTAGAAGGTGACAATTCACTTCACTTTTTTTTTCGCCTCTTTTAATATTCAATTTTCTACCATGTGGACCTTGTAATCTCATTTACTGCTTGGCAGCTACAGCCTTCATTTATTAAGTTTAGGTTACAAAGTTGTTTCATGATGGTAAATGACTCAATGTCCTAAGTTCTTATTCATTTTGTTATCAACTGCATGCAGTATGAAGAGTTCTAGAGCATCCTGTGAACTTTAGAGAGATTTCCATCTTTATGGGATGAAACATGTGTTACATAAGTCATATAATTCATTTTGTTGATCTAGGACAAATTTCCTAATCTGATTAAGGAGGTGAAAACATTTCACCTAAATCACTAACCATGTTGTGCTTTCTACTTCATGGACACGATGAAAATATACGTTGATAGGACCAGTTAATTTATTAGACCTTCGAGGCTATTGCCTGAATTTTACTGTAAAACCACAAATCTGCCATTTCTATGACTAATTACTTCCTCTGGAACATGTTGTTTTAAGTGGTATTAGATTGATAGAAGCTGTTCTCACCAGCATCTGCTTATAATTCAACTCTAATTATGCAGCATCAGTTCTTTGGATTTTTTTTTTGGTGGCTCCCATAAACCCTTCATAGCTATCAGTTTGCAATTGCCTTGGACTGAACCTCAGAAGGTCACCGAACTTGATTTCATTTAGATGAGTGTGCAGGCAAATCTTGTTCTTAAATAATGCTCAAGATGGTCATGCTTATTAATTTTTCAAATTCTTTTGCAGATGAACTTGATTTCAAAGTTAAAGCATCCATACATTGTGGAGTTCAAAGATGCTTGGGTGGACAAGGTACATGAATATCCTTACTGTGAATACAGATTAAGTTTGCAATAATCTTATGTTGTGGGACTATCAAAGACTTAATACTAACAGATTCTGTGGATATGCATTTTACAGGGAAGCTGCATATGCATTGTGATTGCTTACTGTGAAGGAAGTGACATGTAGGCCACTCCCAAAACCTGAAGATATACATTATTAATTTCTTTAATTTGATTCTGATGGCATGTGAGAATGTGGTTTCTCTTTAAAAAAAACCTATTAAAGAGTTCTAATTAACATGTGGACTTGTGAATGGAACTTCCAAGGCTCTTTATTTATTGATTAAAATTTTAGTGCTGATTTCCTTGAGTGATCAGGGCAGAGATAATAAAGAAGGCTAAAGGAACATTTTTCTCAGAGGAGGTATTAGCAGCCTTCTCTCCTACTTTTCCTTGACGCGTGCTCTTATGCACTAACATGTAGTGACTTTGCTTTTGATTTTCTGTTTCCAGAGAATCTGCAAATGGCTTACGCAGTTGTTGCTTGCTTTAGACTATCTGCATTCCAACCGTGTCCTTCACAGGGATCTCAAGGTAGTGTTGGTTGAATGTTTATTCTTGTTTTTGCTTGAAAAGAGCCCCATGAATAACATCTTATTTTAAATGGCTGTATTCCAGTGTTCCAACATATTCCTTACAAAGGAAAAAGACATTCAACTGGGTAAGAAGGCTCTACATTGGTAGGAGAGAAGGAATTTTGCTACATCACATCTAGATTCCGTGGTCCTGAAGTTTACCAAGTAGTGTTTATCCTGTCTCATTGTGCAGGTGATTTTGGACATGCAAAACTGCTTGGAGCTGATGAACTTGCCTCCTCGGTATGAAACTCTTCCAACTGTAAGCTATGCCATAATCGCACAATTGTGTTGCAAGTGCTATCATGCTAAAATAAGCTAATTTCTGTATACCTTAGTATGCTGCATTTCCAAGATTACCATAGGCACTAAAAACATCATGTTACTGGCCTAATCCTGCACAATTATTTCAATGATCATTTTTTTCCATTAAAAGATTAAGCTTAATTCTCCTTGAAGGATGACTAGATGGGACCCTTGCAACTTCACTGCACTTTTTTCTGATGTCAGATGCAAAATAAATAGTTGTAATTTGATTGTGTGTTGGTTTTTTGGAGCAACTTAACTTTGATGTCCTCATCAAGTCTATCACAGGTTCTTCGGCCACCTAATTACATGTGTCCTGAGCTTCTTGCTGATATACCCTATGGATACAAATCTGATATATGGTCACTTGGTGAGAGAAGTTGAACCTGGTTGTTAGTTTTACATTGTGTTGTGTATATTATGTCTTCTAATGAGAGCAATATCATCCTCTGTAAAAGGTTGCTGTATGTTTGAAATCGCCGCACATCAACCTGCTTTTAGAGCTTCTGTAAGTCTGATCTGGAAAGTAATTTTTGTTAATGGAGCTCAGTGATTCTACATGAAATTTAAAGAAAATTAAACTCTAGCTTTGATTCATTCAAGCAGGATATGACTGGACTTGTCAACAAAATAAACAAAACGTTGATTTCTCCTTTTCCCATTGTTTACTCTTCCACTTTGTAAGTCGTTTACTTTCTACAAGAACTTACTTCCTTTGTGGTTACCGGAAACAATAATTTTCATTAAATTGGTTCTCCATTGGATATATTTTGCAATTAAGGCTTTAAAAGAATATTTATCAGCATAGTTAAATTACAGGAAGCAGATTATAAAGAGTATGCTACGGAAAACCCCAGAGAATAGACCAACTGTGAGTTCTTTGGACCCATTTTTTCCTGCAAGCCTTATGACACAGGATTATTTCTCATTCATGTACTCCCTCATTACAGGCTGCAGAATTACTGAGGCATCCTCATTTACAACCATTTGTTCTTCGATGCCACAATCCATCCCCTGTCTTTCTGCCAGTGGCCTTGAGCAGCTCACCCCGGAAATCATCTAGCAAATCCAGTGGTAGCAAAGAAAGCAAAGACAAAGATTTAAGAGTCCAAAAGAAGTTGGCAAACATAGAGCCATCTGAAAACGGGAAGACTGAGAGTTTAGCAAACAATGACAAGGCAACATCAATAGCTAAAACAGGAGATAGTTTAGACACAAAGAGGGTTGATCCTACTAGCTATTTTGCAGAATCTTCTAATGCTTCTGAGGTTTCGAGCAGTATCTCCTGCCAGAGTGACACAACAGTCTCCACTGGAGACAAGAATGAAAGTGGCAACAATTTAGTACATAGTCTCGACAGTCACGCTTCTTTTGAAGGCAAAGCAAGTTCTCATAGTGAAGTACAAGATGAAATAAAACGTCTAAATTATCAACAGGTGGAAGCAGTCAATGCTGAGAGTGCCACCGGAAATGATGTGGTTAAATTTCCCACCACAGATGTTTCCATGGAAACGGAAACAAGCGGGGAGATTGCCCAATCTGAAGATTGTAGCAAGACAGAAATTTCAGGTGCAGGCTGCATCGAGAGAGATGCATCCCTTAATGAAGAAATTTCATTATCACTTGCACAAGTCATAAGATCTAAATCAGCTGCAGAAAAACCCATCGGTGAGTTGAAGGGATCGGGAACTCCTGAAAAAGGTAGAGAGGATGACAGGGTGAACCGGATATCATCTGTCAATGGTGTTGACAGGCTTCCATGTGAAAATGAAGTTGGGGAAAAAGATATAAACTGCACTATGCTGGCAACAGACAATAAGATGGCCAAGGCACTAGGTGAAAATTTGGTTCAAAGTACACTAAACAATATCCTAGGTAGCGACACAACAAGGAATGAGGCAGAGCCTCCGATTCAGCATAGAGCCGATGCCCTAGAGTCTTTGCTTGAGCTATGTGCAAGACTACTCAAACAGGACAAATTCGACGAACTTGCTGGTGTGTTAAGACCCTTCGGTGGAGAAGCGGTATCGTCTAGGGAAACAGCAATTTGGTTGACCAAGAGCCTCATGAATGCACAAAAATCTCTTGGAGGAAGCTGATGAGTATTGTTTTCTTGGCCCTGCACATTGTCATTACAGTGATTGACTTGTTGGGTGTGTTTCTTGCGGAGTGCTATTTCATTAGAAGATATAGTAATCGATTGCAAATTTTCTGTGACTTTTATTAGCTTTAGATTTAGATAGGAAATAAATTTGGTGTTTTTCAGAATATTTTTGAGTGAAATTTGTGAGTATAATTTTCATCATACATTTTGTTACATTTTTGGTCTCTTCTAGGGGTTATTATGAGAATGTATTAAATATTATGAAATATTTCCTTTGAACCATAGTTTCTATTTATTGGATGAGTCTCTCGCCATGGTACAACAAAAGTGCTAGCATCCAGGCAAAACTACCAAGTCCAATTGCTAACAAAGCTGATCAAATATCACTCAGAATCAACGGAAAATTGATCAATTCCAGAAATTGAGTATTTCCCAATAATTATCCAACCATAGTGAAACAGAGAAATACAATAATTTGTTAAATCAATTTGACTTAGAAAAATAGATTCTACAACAAAAGTGAAGTGTACATTTATTGATGTAGCATAGTCTCTACTAATATTATAATCGCAATCCAAGGAATATCTTTTCTAATTCTTAACATAATCATAACAGTAATTTATACTTCATTTTGTAACACAGCGCAGCTCAATCAGTCATTTATTGCCATAATGCCATGATGACCCCGACAGTTGCATAGCCACCAGAGGTATTAACAAGAACCGTCTCAAAAGTGGCATACCCTCTGACAAACCTAAACTTTCTGGTGCCGGCAACTACTCCAATTTCCCGTATTTTAGAGAAAGAAAACTTGTACCGTGTAATTCAAGAGTGCTACCCCTGCAGTCTCCACCTGTGAACCAGAGTGACTCTGAAATAAAAAACTGGACTCTTGAGGTTGTTTAGGTTCTACATATGTATGAATTAACAAAGATAGAGAGGATCTAGAGTGGGGTTCTTCCAAACATTTGAAGCTAATAGGCCCAAAGTCCTAGAATTTGTTGCAAATGTCACGACAAAAGAGATCATATTTGCCAAGTAACTATTTGCCACATAGGTTGCAAAAGCATATATCTATATATGTATTACTCTTGATATATAGATATCGTAGGAATAGTATAAAGATGAAAAAGATAAAAAGAGGGTTTCTAAGGCCCTTCTACGTAAGCGTCAAATACAATGAAATGGGACACCAAAATGAAGTATTTCAACATACTGCTCGAAATATATTTACAGATTATGATCATTGCTCTATATAAAAAACTAATAAATTAATTTAAAAAAAAGATATACTATAGCCATTCTTCTAGTAAATTATATAAATTTCTTTTTGTTTATTTAAAACAATAAAAATTAATTATATCAACCTGATTTAAAAGAAAAAAGAATGAGGAAAAAAGGGTGAGATATCATTGATGCAACTGCTGTGCGTGTGGACCATCACGTTTCTCAAGTTCCGTGGTTCAAAAGTGACCGTCCAAGGAAAGGGGTAGATAGCCAGCTGGCACTCGATTAGGTGAAAAGAGAGTCCCCTCCACTATGATATTGATGTTGGGAATTCAAGTTTTCCGCAATCAGTGTCACTTCCTCGTCTGCTTTCCTGCCGCATTAACCGAGACCTCTCTCTCTCTCTCTCTCTCTCTCTGTCCCCACCTCCATTTTTCTGGGCCTTGGTCATCAATTTGAAAAGAAAGCAGCATTACCATTAGCATTACCTTTCGAGTGGGCTCAGATCAGATCAGATCAGACAACCGTTTGTGGGTCCCACTAGCCGTAGCGGAAAAGGTAATTTTGAATTTAAAAAATTCTAGACGTTTGTGGTTTCGTACGACAGCCACACACACACACACACACACATACACACACACAATCGAATGATCAAATACAGCCTTCTATAAATTGAAACACTTTCGGGCACAATCCCGCACCTCACAATTTCCATCTCCCGCATTGCATTTCTTTCCAACGCAAAATTTCATTTCTTTCGCTTAGAAAAAATGGCCCACTCATTGACCTCCATTGTTAAGAGTATTGTGGTAATTGTTGGGATGATGCTGCTTAGTGCATCAATGGTTTTGTCACAAAGCAACGGCATCGACATGTCGCCTTCGCCTGCTCCTTCTATGGATGCTGGAGCTGGGACTGCTTTGCCTCATACTGGTGCTTTCTTGTTATCTTCAATGCTATTCTCTCTTGTTGCTCTTTTCCTTGTCTAACTTTAACCCCAACGATTTTTGGGACTATAATGGGTTTAATTATTGGGATTCTTCTGTTGTTTATTAAATATGTCTGTCTATGTATTTGGTATGTGTATTTCGGTGCACCCGTTGGTGAATAAAAATTGATCCATTCATATTGTTCTACTAAATTTCTTATAATGCTTGAGGACATACATCTCCACTACTAAACTATGTGTGATAGCTAGATGAAGTAATGGATGTCCTAAGCTGACTCTCCTCCCCTCCAGAAAAAAATAATAATAATAATAAAGAAAATTTCCCACATTGTTTCCACGAATGGGCGTCCTTACATAACATAGCCCACCTCTTCTTGTCCACAAAGCCCACTGGGCTCGACCCGTTAAAGACCTGATCAGTAGCCCAGCCTAGACCAGAGGTGGAGACGGATGCAACGTGGGTCCACCGACCTGGCCGTGGACCTATCTTCAACACCATCAAAAGAAGGCTAGGTGGAGCGTGGAGTGGGTTCCACAAACCGTTATATGTGGGTCCAACCGCACCCCAAGTAACAAGACAAAGCGCCTATATAACTGAGATCACAATTCACAACCTCCAAAACTTCCTCAAAACATAAAACAAAAGTAAAAGAACCTGCTTTTCTTAAATCAGGGGAACTCTGTTTTCTCTTGTTTTGTTTATTACACTTCCGAAAACTTCCAAAAAAAAATGGGGCAAGTTAGCAAAGTTGAAACCATGGTGATCTTCTTCATCATCGTAGTTCTCTCGTTTGGGCCTTGGGCGAATTGGTGTCCATAAATTAATTGTTAAGTTTACATATGATAGAGTAGCTTCATTTGATTATTCATGAAGGCAATCATAGAGTTCAATATTTAGGCAAATTAAAGTTTAGTGGTTCCATTGTGCTCTTCGAATCCAAAGTTGAGAGATATTGGATTTCATTGAGATGGTTGGGAGAGATCAGATTTGATCGAGATCGTAGTGACATTTTTAATTTAAAAATTATTACTATGGTTTAAATTCATTATTATGGAGAAATCAAAATTTTATATTTTTTTATAAAAATTTATTTTCTCTAGTTGATAATTGTGGCATTAGAATTGTTTTTCTGTTGTTTCTTTTCTTTCTTGTTATGTACGCTCAATTTAGGAAATTGTTGATGGAAAAAGATGATTGTTATGATGATAACTTCAATTTTTATAAAAATAAAATTAATTTTTCATATAGAATTCTGATTTTTTTTAATTATTTTTTATTTTTTTTTGGGATTGGGAAATATGATAAGTATAATTAAACAAAATCTACTTATTTGTTTGTACATTTGATTATGATTTTATTTTGCGTGCGGGCGCGCGCACGTGTGAATGAAAATTAATCATGTGGTTTTCGATTTCACTTGTAAAATTATTATCGTTTTATGATGTTTGTACATTGGCGTGCTCTCACAATTTGGAGGTGTAATAAAATATTTATTTAATTTGATCTAAAATTGTGATAAAAGAACAATTATTTAAGGGATTATTTTGAATAATTACATATAATTTTTCCATTTCTCTCTCTCGATGATATCTTTTGTAACCATCTTGTGAGTAATATTAGATAACCGCATTTTAATTATTTAGTTATTTACAAAATATGCAGTACAAAACAAATTTTATAAATAAATTTAGAACATCAATAATATTAAAAATATCTCTATTTTATTTTTCTCATATATATGTATAAATCTGCCAGATCATTTGTATTACATATTTATATCTCAAATTGTGATAAAAAACAATTATTTTTCATATGGCCAACCGACGGTTGCTAAAACGATAAAAGGATATCAACGGTCAGTTGATTTAAAAGAACGTGATATTAGATCTTTTAATTAAGATTTTAAATTTTACTCATAATTTGAACATAAAATAAATTATATTGGGAAGATAACCCTTTAATTGAGTTATTGTAAATCTTAGATCATATTATCAAAATATGATATTGATATAAAAAACAAAAAACGATAAAAGTACGACATCCATTAACTCGATGCCATTGCCATTGCCATTGCCATTGCCATTGCCATTGCCACTGACACCTGCACAACAAATCAACCAAACCCACTGGATTGGGCCCGTTAAAGTCCAATACCCCAAGCCAGGCTAGATCAGGTGGAAATAGATGCAACGTGGCTAAACAGCGCACCGTCCACCGACCTAGCTGTGGACGAACCATCATCGATGTGAGCCCCGAGCTGTAAGTTGTAACAAGCTCGGCGAACATGGAGTGGGCCCCAAAGACCGTCACGTGCGGGTCCCACCACACACCTTGTAGCGGTAGCCGAGGACCTATTTAACTGTGATCACCATCTTGTAACTTCCTCAAAAGCATAAAAGAAAGTGCGAGAAACGCCTGCTTTTGAGCTCCCAATTTTTTTTGTTTATTACACCAAAAAAATGGTGCAAGTTGGCAAAGTTGAAAGCGTGGTGATCTTCTTCATCATCGTGGTTCTCTCGATGGCGCTTTTGGGTTCGGCGCAGGACAGTGAGATGGCACCATCTCCAGTTCCAGCTATGGAAGCTGGAGCAGCCTTGTCATTGCATGTTTCTGGCGCCATGATCGTCTTTTCTGCCATCTTTTCTCTTGTTTCAATGTTCGTGGTCTGACTGTTTCCTGTTTCAATTTTTATGTTTTAGAATATGTATGTCTTGGAGTCATATTTGCTATCTATTTTGTTTTGTACTCATTGATTTATTTTGCGTGAAAAAAATAAGCGAATTACTTAAATTAATCTTTATTAGTAAAAGTTTATTTATTTGTAATTTTTTTTAATTAGCAGGGAAATTTTTGTTGTCACATTACTTCAATATGGGTGCTTATCTAATTCCCACGATATGATTTTCCTAATTAATAGCTGGGATAAATATGAGTAAATTTCTATATTTAGAAGTAGGAATTATAGGAAATAGCCGATAGATTCTAGCTAGTATTAATTTAGTAATTATATGAAATTCTGGTTAGAAGTGTTTCATCACGACCCTATCCGATGTTCACTTCAAAGAAAAAGAAGCGTCGTGAAGCAGTTGAATGCTAGGTACATGGTGATCGGAAGAGAGCCATATGAGAAATTATTCATATGATTATAACTATTGAAATAACTATTATTTTATCATCTGTAAAATGTTGTAGTTCGCGAAAAAACACGAGTCTTCTCAATGCTCGACCATCAACTGCGAGTAAAATTTTGTTTTTAGGAGTAAACATAACATAATTTTGCTAGTCAATAACCATTGAAAGGGAGCCATATGGAAAGTTATTCAGACGCTTATCATGATTGAAATAGCTTTCCTTTATCATCTGTCAAAAAAAATAATATATCCGTAAAAGAAGACACCGAATCTCTTTATCCTTTTGATATCTAAAGGATTTATCTAGTACATTAAGTGTTCTGCGGGTATAAGAAAGATAATAGACGCGTGTATATATATATATAAAACTTTTCCTATACATTGTTACAAAGAGAATGTTTCCATGAACAAGATCAACAATGAGTAAATATCTAGCCATCCTTGGGAGTGGCATGACTTAATTTAGTAACATGTAGATTCTAACCAATAGTCCTAGCAAGAAGTCAATACAAGGATAGAAGTGCTTCATCACCATCATGAATTATAATATTAACTGCTCCTCATTCTTGTATTAAACTTTATTTTATTTATTTCTTAAAATATTTCTTACAATCATATTTTGGAGTGGTAAGCAATCCACACAAGCTGAGCATAGGGACATTTGACCCACTGGCTCATTTTGCTTTGGCCGATTGCATCGTCTATTATTATTATTTTTTTTTTGAGCACGATTGGCGCCAGTTTTTGTTCATACATAAAAATTAAATTTTTTATACTCAAAAAATTATTAAATTTAACTGTTGTCACATTAATATGATCGAGGAGCTTGATCTGATTACATTGGAAATTATAGAATTGTAATCGAATCAAATTAAAGTTTCGTGGCTCCATTGTGCTTTTAGTTTCCAAAGTTGAGTTGGCAAGTCTAGATTTCATTGAGATTATGTGAGATTATTGATATCATCTCACATAATTAAATTAAGTTAAGATACCCACAAATTAAAATTAAAGTAAATTAAATTAAGTTAAGATTCCCACAAATTTCTGTTGATTTGTGATGGATGAGAGAGATTTACATTCAGGGCCTTTTGTTTGTATGTACCAACCATGGTGAAACAGACATGAAAGAGTTATCTTTATATCTCATTTTTAATTGCAAAAGGTAAAATAATTAATAAAAAGGTGGCCCCTAAACAGAAAATTAATCCACATCGAATCCGTAAAACATATCTCCCAATTCTTTCTGATCTGAGTGATTCGATGAATGGGTTTGGTTTGGTGAATTGTCTCAAATATCCTCTCACCAAAGGCAATTACCATTTTAATTAAAAAACCTAAAAAGATGCTTTTTTGGTTTTGTGTGGTAAATGGAATTTGCAAAACTTTGTCCCAATCCGATTAAATCTGGTTAGGCCTTGAGCTATATATAAATAGGACCATAGTGATTAATCATTTTATGCCATCTGCAACTATTGTGGCATAGTGTGTGTTTTTCATTTGCTGGCGAGGACTGTTTTGCAAGGTGGTTCTTCCAGGTTGGGAAGAGATTGTGGAGGTGTAAGTGAGAGTCTAATTTCTCTTTTAATTGTTTATACTTTTGATTATACCTTGATCTCGTGCACGAGAAACTTCTGATTTATAAAATCATTGTTAATGTGTCTTGTATATATTTGTTAATTCTATTTATTAGAGTTATATTCAAATATGGTATCAGAGTTATATTTATTTTTTTTAAACTATTGATCAAAATTTCATTCAAATCCACGTTAAAATTTTTTCCGTGTGCATCGATTATAACTTGATTAGTACTGAATAAATACTTATTAGCATGAATTTTTATCTATTGCTGATAAGACCAGTCTTGTTCTTTCTTAATAGAGACTAGAAATCATTACCCTAAACGTTCTTAATTAACGGTCATATTGCATAACGGTCCTAATAATTTAAAAAAAAAAAATTCAGCGGCAATACCTAATAATGGTCTCAATGAACTTTTTTATATGCATATTTTTAAAAGGTAGCATTTTAATTATGTTTTTGGAAACTATTAAAAGTAATTACAATCTTAGTGTCTGGCTATGATTTCTCTTTTCTACACATCCCCAACCCACACACATGAATATTCGAAGACTAGAATTGGACGGATTTTTCATATTAGGTGCCTTGCATCTAAGATCAAAATTTTATTTTCTCTGAAGGGTAGCAACACTATTGGGTATAAGATAAGATTATAAGATCATGCTTCTCTCACAGTACGAAGGAAAGAACCAAAATCCTAGACATTAATTACGAGGTTGGGCGATTCCCCCCCCCCCCATTATTAATTCTCGTGAATCAGACAAGTTATCATTGGAATTTTGTTGACTTCTATGTATATTTCAGTGCCATTTTGGTGAATCAGTTGCAGTTTAGATTCATCACCGTCATTGTCTTGTGAACTCGAGCGGTTATAAATTGCAAAACTTCCTTTTATCACAATCACGTATTCCTTTTCATTAGATCTACAATATTTCATTAAGACAACAAACAAATTTAGTAGTTTGCAAACAACTAATGATCTGCTCGTTGGTTTATGGTTTGAGTCAGCTGTTTAAAAACTTGCAAATCCTGTAAGCCCATCTCATGAGAGGAGTTTTTATTTATCTGTTCTCAACCCAATTTTTTTTTTTTTTTTTTTTAATGAGAATGTGGGTTGAGACAATTTTGTTGCGCAGAGAGAGAGAGAGAGAGAGAGAGAGAGAGAGAATTGATATATATGCTTAATGTTGTGCTTATGCCAATAATCATTCATTTTATTGATCTTTTTAGCAGGATTACCAAATTGGTGTCGAGAATGGTATCTATGAGAAAGACTAAACATGGAAATTCATTGCCCATTTCAAATAACTTACTTCCTCATCCCAATTACCATCATCATGCTTCTCAAAGGTATGGGTCTAGTAGGAGTCAAGTGGCGCTGAACAATAACCCAAATGATGGAAATTCATTGCCTACTTCAAACAACATGCTTCCTAATCTCAATTACCATCACCATGCTTCTCCAACGTATGGGTCTAGTAATTGTCAGCTGAACCATTCTCGGCTAAATCAAAACGATTTGCCAAAAGTTCCCGTAAGTTGTAAAAAATTAGATAATTATTACATATTTATTTGGTTATTCTTTTCTAACAAGTGTTACTTTAATGCTATTTGTGTGTATTGTTCTAGTTTACCAATTCCGAAAATGAAGTGATGGGAATGAAGCAGTGCAGCACCAAGAATTATTGGCAAACTGCGAGGTAAGCTTTGGATTTATTTTCTCCCTCCTTTTGCATGTAAAATGAAGTTAAAATTTTCCTCCTAGCTGTTGTATAACAAAAATAATAACAACTTTGAAAAATTCCAACAGGGGAACTGCTCTTGGGAGAAGGAAAAGATCCCAATGCCAGTATCGAGGAGTTAGCAAGTACACAGTCTCTCTCTTTCTCTCTCTCTCTCTATCTCTATAATACTGATGCATGGGTGAAATTTTAACTTCCTCTAGGAGTACTACTGCGAATCGATGGAATGCCATACTAAGCGCGGCTGGAAATTTACGGACCTGCCTTTACCTAGGCACCTTTGGTGAATCTTTTTTTCTTTTTCCATTCCTTTCTGAAACATAAGAACAGATTCTGAGATTTATGAATAATTAAGTTAAACTAAAATATACACTTTGACTTGCAATTAATACACAGAGTCACCAGAGGCCGCGGCCCGAGCATTTGACATTGCAAATATAAGCTTTCATGGGCCTCACGCAGCCACCAATTTTAATATCAAAGAATATGATCTAGCTAAAATTTTCAACTCCGAGAAGCTTCCAATTGGCAACGGAGCATCAAAGAAAATAAGAACCACTACCTGGAAGGACTTATGGTTAGCTTATGGGAAGCACGGAAGATCGAGCGCACCTGAAACTCTCCAACTGACTAAAAACAAGGGGGAATGGTTCAGATACCTTCAATCCATAGGGTTCACTCAACCCTGGAATGACCCTGTTGACAGACCTCCCAGTGATCATCTCTCTTCTGGTCTTATGATTTCTCCCGGAATAATCAATGGTGAGATGCAAAGGGACTACAAGGAGTTTCTCCAATCTCTCGGCTTAGTGACTCCAAAAGGCTGCATCTCCAAAAACGGCAACAGTTTCATTGACTTAACCATTGATGATGACGACGCTTCCCCAAGAAAATTGCATCTTAGTCCACCAATCGAATATCCTGAAGACTCTGAATTTGAACTGGATATTGGTGAACAGGCTCCTCCTCCTCCAACCAACAATACATTTGCAGCTGTGGAGCACAGCAATGTCCTTCTGATTCCAAGCAACAACAATAACGGAACTACTATTGTGGGGGATAGTGCTTTGCCAACTCAATGCAACACTACAGCTGCTGAGATGGAGCAAAATTCGACTGCGATAATACTTGGAAATGACATAGAATGGGGCTTTGGAGAATCTCCATTTAGCTTTGACAACTTATATGAATTATTGTGGGATGACTGAGAGTGTGCTTGTTTGACTTTCTCCTGTTCTCAATTTTGGAAGGGTGTAATGGAAAACGGAAAAAGGAAATGACCGTTGAAACTTAAGTTATTGTGGCGACAATCTTTTGAGCCATCTTTGCCATTGGTCATGTATGTTTTAATTATTATGAAGAAAATGGATAGAAGTTGACCAACAAAATGCGGGGCTAGTGGTAGTAGGATATTATACTTTCTTTCTTAATCAAAATTTAAGTTTGATTTTTTTTTTTTTTGGTTGAATTTAAGTTTGAGCTTGAGAATTAAAAAAAAAAAGACACGGGAGAGTTAGCTCTTAAATTAGACCCATAACTGTTCGTGGTTAAATTATAAAAAAAAAAAAAAAAAAAAAAAAAAAAAAGAGAGAGAGAGAGAGAACTTAGAAGTTGGCTCGACGGTGGAAATGGGCTAGCCTTGGGCCCGAGGTGCGGCCTCCTTTTTTAAGCTGGGCTTGCCTCACAATTTTCTTGAAGCCCACGTCCAGCTGAAAAGTGACTGAACCCAAGCATGCCTTATGGGCCTTTTATTAGAACCTCCTAAACTTTTAGGGCCAGGCTGGGCTGAGTAACCCAGCTTTTGGGCTTCACTCCATTCCAAATACGAAATTTGCAACCAAACTCTTTCGAATTGAACGGTCAATCACTCTACTCACGTAATAAAAAATCTTGAATACGAGTTCTAGGAATGGAAGAAAAGGATTTGAGAGAACCAAATCCTCAATGAACCCCAAAGTGCTCCGACTGGATTAATCGGCTTATCGGTCTGTGAAAAAAAAAAAAAAAAAAAAAACTAAATTTGCAACCATGAATACTTTTTTATCCGACCAAAAAAAAAAAAATTGAATACTTTTTGATAACAATCAAAAGACAGTTTCTTGTTAGAGGCCAGAACCAAACATGAAGATTAACATAAAAGTTGTCGTCCATTCCAATGCGAGAGAGTGTATGTGTTACGGATGCTCTAATCTTCAAGACTGGGCAAAATCCAAAGTATATGGGGAGAGAGAAGAGATAGAAAATGAAGTGGTTGCAGAGAGATTTAAAACAGGAGCAGGAGAGTGCACCAGAGACAAGCTTTTGGGTTCCAGTAGACCTAATGCTAGTGGTTTGGGACCTCAGCATGAAGAACATTCCGATGAAGAAGAAGATGTAGAAGAGGGAGTAGAACCAGAAGGGGTATGCAGAATTCCAGAAAATCCTCCATGGCCTGTCCTGCGGTTCCGCTATCTGCCGACCTCAAAACACATCCTAACGAGTCATGGGAGAAAAATTCCCTAGGAGTGAGGGAAGTTGGCAAGGATTTATGGAAATAACCTACTTAAAGTGGAGCCAAATTACATTTATTGTGGAAACGGGTGAGAATACTGAGATCATTGATGTTGAGAAAAGTCCTTTCTTGTCTGTGGGAGAGCTTGGTAATTTTGTTTCAAATTTCGATGTAACCCAAAAAAAAAAAAACAGTCCTTTCCTCACACAATTCTCCGAGGAAATTTTGACAAACCCTCATGGGTTTGAGAGTTGGGCCTGGTTCTCCTCAGATTGTGAGGGCAACCTTCTTGTTGGTCGTTCAGGACACTTGGAGTAGCAGGGTGGAGCTCATATGTAGCCCAGTCTAATTTCTTTGTCGGGCCTTGGCTTGGGTTCCTGGATGCACCAGTATGATGTTTTGGGCCACTGGCCCTAGAGTTTGGTTTTCTGTCGGGCCGAATGCATTTGTATTTTTGGAGCACCCCTAGCGGCAGCTTGTGTATATGAGGGCAGGCCTCCTTCTTCTCTTGTTTTTTCCTCTTTTTCTTTATATACACTAAATTTGGGCACATTTGAGAAAATCTAGATCAAACTGCTGAGATTTTGAGGTCGAATGAAGTTTTGATGGAAAAAGCAATATTTTTTTTAATGGAAAATTTAATTTTTATGAAGAACAAAATTCTTTTTTTTTTTTTTTTCTGTATCATTGAAAAATATGATAAGTATAAAACTAAGGTAAAATTGGAAAAAAGATTTCTCAAATGGGAAACAAAGTTACTAAATTTTGTGATGAGTGAGGCACATTTACATTCATGGGCCTCGGCATTCACCGAAAGTGACAGACAATAATGAACTACTTTTATATCTCATTTTCCAATTGTAAGAGTACCCGACATTGAATTCATGACAATCTCTCAGTTGTTTCCAACCTAGAAGATCAATACAAGGAACTCTTATACGATGAATGTGTTAGGTTTGGGAAATGTCAAATATATTATAGAAAAGAATACCAAGTAATTTTCCCATTAATCAATCAAAATTCAGATCATACTTCATAGGCTCGAGTTTAATATTTTTCTTTTTCAAAATTCCAAAAAAATCAATTGTTTGCTTTTGTGGTGAATGGAATTTGCAAATCCTTTGTGCCAATTCATTTGATCTGCGAAGCCCTTTTTTGGAAGTTATATTTGAGAGAAATATAACTCAATTTACAGGCTATGTATATTTATGTTTTCAAAGCCCCCCCCCCCCCAAAAAAAAAAAACACCCTTCGGCCCTTTACATTTACCGGCATTGTTTGATTCTGTAAGCTCTCTTGCTTTCTGATTCTGTAAGCTCATTTTGATGGGGGGAGACATTGTAGAAATAGTAAGTGATGGTCTACTTAATTTTATGTTTAATTGTTTATACATTTGATTATTCCTTAATCTCTTCTTTTGATGTTTGATTTTTTATATATTTGATTATGCTTTATTCTCGTGCGATAAGTGTGTATGAGAGTGAAAATTAAGTATGTGGTTTTGGTCCTCACTAATCACCTTCTATTTTTCCAAGTTATAAATTTATCGATATTTGTTTTATTTTGTTTTATTTTAATTTCTATGTCAGTGTATGTGTGTTGATTTTATTATTTAAGATTTTTTCTTTAAAAAAACAAAATTTAAATAAAGTCTTCATTCAAAATCGATGAGATCCGAAAATTTTCTCCTATGCATGATTAATAACTAGCATGAATGTGTAACAATATACGTGATAATACTGGGTTTCTGTTATCTCCTTCCCTTTAGAAGTTTTGAATTCATGTCTCTGCTATATGTATATTAAAATAAATAAATAAATAACCAGATTTGTGCCCAATACTTGTTTTATTAGAAATAATTATTCTAAAAGTGATTAATGATCATACTAAATAATGATTTTTATGAATAACTTTTTGTTAAGAAAATTATTTTGTGTTTTAGAAAAATTATTAATAAAATAGTGTCTATTTTTTTTTTGTTTTTCTATCACACATCCCCACAGAGATAAATATAGGCGGCTTGCACCCAAAAGCATAATTAATTTCTCTAAAGGGTAACCATAGCTTGTTTCTAAGATAAGGGGAAAAAAAATAAAAGGTAAAGTTCTAATGAGTAAATATTATTCTAAAATATTTTCCCTTTCCCTTGTGAGGTTGAATCATTGAAGAGAGATGTAATGTTTTACCTTCTCCATATTTAATATTAAAATTAAATAATGGGTCAAAATTATTTTCTATTTTTAAATGTATTAAATTTGAGTTTTCTTTTACTAAAAAAATAAAATTTAATTTTTCATTTTACCACCTCTTAATATTTAACACTCAAACTCTAAAATAAGATAATCCGGTTCTAATTAATTAAACTAAAACACCCACATAACATTAGTCATAGGGTCAATGAGCTCAATCTCGTACTTTTGCCAATAATCACTCATAACATTGGCTTTTTGCAGGATTACTAAATCAGTGTCAAGCATGGAATCTGTGAGAAACTCAAGAGATGGGATTTCATTGCCCATTTTAAATGGCATGCCTCCTGATTCCAGTGACCATCACTTTGCTTCTCAGACATATGGGTCTAGAAGCAGTCAACTGCAGCTGAACAATAATCATCCTCAGCCAAATCAAAATGCACCCAACACTCGAACCAAAGAAGGCAAAGGCAAAGGTTATAATGGAGTTACCAGGTGGCAATTTTTGTTTTTGTATTTTTTTTTAGACTTTTAATCTCTCTTGCTTTAATCTGCCATTGTTGATATGTTTAGACGCAGAGGTCGTTACCAGGCATCAATATGGGGTAAACTTGATGAAAATAGACCAAAAAAGTCAAGTAAGTGAACATATTTTCCATCTATCTTTCGTTCATTCACTTATAATTCATTTAATTATTTGATTAAGAAGTACTAATTATGATTTTTTAAATCATGTTGTGCGTCTCGGATGTTCACAGTTTACATAGGTGAGCTATTCAAGTTATGTGGCAAGATGTTTTAATCGCATTACATTGGAAATTAGGAATTAAATACGTTTTATATAAATGTACTAGGGACTTTTAAAGATGAAGTTGAAGCAGCTCGAGCCTATGATTTGGTTGCAATAAAGTTTTATGGTGCATATGCATGTACAAATTTTCCTGTAAGTTGCCAAAATTAGATGATTATTGCATATTCATTTGGTTATTTACATTAATCAAATGCTATTTAATGATGTTTGTTTGTATTGTTCCAGAATTTGGATTATAAAGATGAAGTGGAGAAAATGAAGAACATGAGCATAAAGGATTATTTGAAAACTTGGAGGTAATCTTTGGATTAATTTATTCATCTTTTTTGCAAGTGAAATGAAGTAAAAATTTCCTCCGAACATTAATGTATATGTGTATATATGCTCAACAGAAATAATACCGACAATGACAGTGTTCTTGAGAAAAGGACAATAATCCAGTATCATGGAGTTACTTGGTACATTCTCTCTCTATCTCTCTATCTCTCTCTCTCTCTCTCTCACTGATGGGTGAAGTTTTAACTTGCTAGGAGTGGCGCTCCCAACCGCTGGGTTGCAAAATTAAGCAAGTCGACTAATGTAAAGAGAAGCCTTCACCTTGGCACCTTTGGTGAGTCTTGTTTTTCATCATCTGCATTTCTGAACATTGGAAAATGTTTTTTTTTTTTTTGGGGGGGGGGGGGGGTGGGGTTTTCGTGAATAAGCGGCTAAACTATTATACATGTATATATGACTTGCGATTAATACAGATTCAGAAGAGGAGGCGGCCAGAGCTTTTGACATAGGAAATCTAAGATTTAACGGGCCATATGCAACTACGAACTTTAACATCAAAGAGTATGACCTCCGCACAATCTTCAACTCCGAGAAGCTTCCAATTGGTGAGGGGGCATCAGATAAAATAAAAGCCAAAACCTTTGAGGAATTGTGGTTGATGCATGCAAAGCACGATCTACTCAGCATGCCAAAACTTCCCCAATTGACTAAACATAAAGTGGAATGGTTCAAGTACCTTGATCTCATCTCTCCTGGTCGTAGATCATCAATGATCGACAAGGATAACCATGCTCAGATGGAAAGGGACTATCCCGAATCTGTAGGATCATGCACTCCAAAAGGCTGCGTCTCCGGAAACAACATTGACTTAACCGTTTATGACAATCAAGATTGTGATCAAATCATACAAATATTCCCTCATAACGATGATTGCGTGCAAAAGGAAATTCGGGCAGCTGAACGCATCGCTGCCGATGATCTAGATCGCTTGTTGGCTGAGGATCCTCTCACCTTTTTAGGATTTGCAGACAATGGAGAACTAGAATTCGATTTTACTCAGCAAGCTCCTCCTCCAATCAGCAATGCAGTTGCAGCTGTGGGGCACGACAATGTCGTTCCAATTCCAAGCAACAAGAATGGAACAATAGTCGTGATGGATGGTATGTTGCCAACACAATGCAACAATACAGCTGCAGAGATGGGGCAGCATTCGACTTCGGTGCTTCTTGAAAATGACCAAGAATGGGACTTGGAAGATTTTCTGTCTGGTCTTGACAACGTAGATGAATCAGCTGGGGATGGTTGCTGGAACTTCGATTGAGCTTCCTTTGGAGGTGAAATGAGAAGTTCATTTGGTTTGATTTCAATTTGAGATCAAGAACAAACTGTTCTATAATCAACATTTAGGGGGGGGGGGTCTTATTGATTTTGTATTTCCCTAATTGAATGATGTCACTTTGGAACTATTCCATGATTTTCAAATTATACAGTATTAGCACTAGGCTGTTATGATACTCGGATAGTATCATGAGTATCTATGACATTATCCGATCAAAACTTAATTCGAGCTCAATCAAACCAAATTCGAGCTTGGATAGTTTGGTGTCCAGCTCGAGTTCAAGCCCAACTATGCCGAGCTTAAAAGCTCGATAAATCTATTTTTTAAAATAATTATATTTTTTTAAAAATAATTAAAATAAATAAGATGACATTACCCAATAACATTTTGAACTCAAACGCGAATTCAAAAAATACAAACTCGACGAATTCGAGCTTACCTAATCAACACTCAAACTGAACTCGGGTATTAATATCAGAGTAAATTACATGTCCGGTTCCTAAAGTTTATTTTCTTTTCACAAATTAGTCATTACAGTTTAGAATGCTACATTGTGATTCTCAAATTTTAAAAAGTGTAACGAATTAATTTTTTCGTCAATGACGATGACAGTCTGTTCGTTAATGGTGACGTGACATCTAATATGGCTGTACGGATGCTGAGGTGTCAGTGTCAGCTCAACTTATTTGACTCATTGTCCTCCCATGTGGCAATGTCACGTCAGCGAATTGCCAGCATGGCTATGCCATGTCAGTAAAAATATTGACATGGCAAGTGCCACATCACCATTAACGGACAGGTTATTACCGTCATTGATAGAAGGACCAATTTATTATATTTTTTAAAGTTTGAGTATTATAAGATAGCATTCTAAAACTATAGGGATTAATTTATGAAAATAGGATAAATTTTAATGATCGGATATGTAATTTACTCATTAATATTATTTGGCTTGACTGGGGTGTCATGTAAACTCTAAACAGCACCACAAACGATGCACTCCTAAGGTTTTGATAAAAATTTAGTGACGTAATCATAATTTCAATTTTATAATATTTTTTATTATTTTAATCTTTTTTATAAAGAATTTTGACCTTTGATTGTATAAAATATTTCTATTTAAAAATTTTCAATTTTATTTTAAAGTATTATAAATAAAATTAAAATAAGTCAAGATTACCCCCAACAGGCCGTGGGGGGACCCACATTAAATTATTGATGTTGGGACCCACATTAAATTATTGAGGCTACAAACATAGGTCCAGCCAATCTCACCAAGCCACCTGCCATAGGGAATATGTAACTGTCTCTTAATAAAGTGGGCTCCACCACCACCAAACAAGTCTCAAAAGCCTATCTCCCTCCCCCCCCGCCCATCTCTCTCTCGCTCTCTCTCCATCACACACACCTCGCTTCTCTTCATCAACTCTCTCCTAGTCAAATTTCAATCCATAGACAATCAAATATGAGATCCAAAACTCAGTTCTCCATAAACGTCAAACTCACCCTCCTCTCTTTCTTCCTCCTCTTCCTCCTCCTCTTCATCCTCAGATCCACCATCTCATCATCACCATCATCGCCCCAAGCCCAACAAAATCCGGCGCCCATCGTCCAAAATGAACAAAATACCCTTCCAAACGAGGACAACACCCCATTCTCGGATTGTCGGGCATCAACGTGTACAAAAATAACACCTTCTCTGGCACAAGCACTCGTACACTATGCAACCTCAAACATCACCCCACAACAAACCCTCAAAGAAATCTCCGTAACAATGCGAGTTCTTGAAACCAAATCGCCTTGCAACTTCTTGGTCTTCGGTTTAGGACACGACAGTCTCATGTGGACCAGCCTTAACCACGGAGGTCGAACCGTGTTCCTCGAAGAGGCCGATTCTTGGATTCGCCAGATAAAGCAAAAACATCCTAGGTTGGAATCTTATCATGTGACCTACGACACCAAAGTGCGAGATGCTGAGGAGCTTTTGCTTTCAGTGTCAAGTGATGAAGAGTGTCGCGCCGTGAGTGATCCGAGGTTCTCCAAGTGTAAACTGGCGCTGAAACACTTGCCGAGGGAGGTGTACGAGGAGGAGTGGGATTTGATTATGGTGGATGCGCCCACAGGGTATCACGATGAGGCGCCGGGACGAATGACCGCCATCTATACCGCCGGGTTGATTGCGAGGAATAGAGATAGTGGGGAGACGGATGTGTTTGTTCACAATGTTGATAGAGCTGTGGAAGATAAGTTTTCTAAGACTTTTCTTTGTGAAGGTTATATGAGGGAAAAAGAAGGCCGCATCGGGCATTTTACTGTTCCTAGTCATAGAGCTCGTCCTGGTAGACCCTTTTGCCCTCCTTAATTAGACCTTCCCTCTCTCTCTCTCTCTCTCCCTCGCTACTATTTTCGTTGTTCGGATACTTCGTCAGATTTAATTTTAAAAATATCAGTGCCATCATAAATTGTTTATCTATATTTTTCATGCCTAAACGAAGCATTGAGCTAACCATGTACATATCAATATATGTATGTTGCACGAAATTTTCGAAATTTGATTGTTCTTTGAATATTGGAAATTTAGGTAGTTAGAGGTCACGGATGAATTCTATACGGTGGAATGTGTACTACCGGGTAACCTTCAAGTTTTTTCTACCATCGAGGTCCTTTTCAATCTTTAAATAGTATCTCTTTAGTCAAGAACTGTTGCAGTTTGCATATGTGTGTGTGTGTGTGAGAGAGAGAGAGAGAGAGAGTTGTACTGTTAAAAAAACCATTGCGGTGAATTGGGGTGATGAAAATTGACAACAGCAATTTTTCAGAAAATTACCAAGATCAAAGTTGACATATTATCTACTATTGTATCAATATATACTATGTTTTTAATCCATACTATTACAAAAAATTTGATTTATTTAATTTAGCTAATATTTTCATTATTACCTCAAGATTCAGAATCAAAAAATCAAAGAAAATAAAATCATTATATTCTTATAGAATTTCTTTCCCAAAAAATGGTAGGAAAAAAAGTTTAGTATAATGCCCCCCCTGCATTTGCTATTTACCCACTTGACTCTCAACTGATCATCTACCACTTTTACTTTTTCTTTTTCTTTTTTATATATTTCATTTCATTTTGTCCTATTTTGAAATCCTCTACACTTGAACAGGAAAACTATTTATCTTTTTCTTTGGGCCCTAACATGAGCTGTATATTTCATTTTCTTTACCCTTTTTTGAAATTTGACAGTCTGATGAAATCAATCAAGATATCCCACTTGGGGTTCAACAAACAGAGGAAATCCACTCAAGTGAAATATTATTCTGATAAATGTAGATTATGTAATTTCGAAACCAATTTTTGGGACATTGAAACCACAACATTAGAACACATGAGTATTTGTGCAGACAACTAAAACCACCAGACAACTTCTTTTTGTCGCAAATGTAAGATTTTCAATTCCGCTTGAAATTATTAAAAATTTTTTTGTTTTATTTTTAAAAAGGGAGCAAAATGGAAAAATTTTTTATCTCTTTTACATCTCGATCTGTTTTGTACATCGAGAAGTTGAATACCTAAACAAGCTCAATATATGCCATTGGGGCGTTGTCTCCTCGCCTTGGTAGTGTTCTGATGATTCTTGTGTACCCACCATTTCTTTCTCCATATCGGTCTTGGACCTCGGCAAACAAGGCATGAACAATTTGTTTTTCATAAATAAAACCAAGCACCTGTCTCCTCTTATGGAGAGACCCATCTTTGGCCAATGTAATCATTTTATCAACATACTTCCTCATTGCACTTGCTCTAGCTCTAGTGGTTTTAATTCTACCGCGCTTGAGGAGCTGAGTGGTGAGGCCCCGCAACAATGCCCGTCTCTGATCAGGAGGGCGGTTCAGCTTAGGAACTCGCCTCCCGTGTCTCATGGCGAACACTCGACCAAAACCTTCAACAATGGTGAAATTGTGTTCAAAGCTTGTGTACTCTGCAACACAAAGTTAATTGAGAATTGTGAAACTGATAGAGAGAGAGAGAGAGAGAGAGAGAGAGGTATGAAATTGAGAGAATACCTAGCGAAGAAATTGATAGAAGAGGATTAAGAGGAAAGAGACCGGTTAAGGAGCGGAGTGATTGAGGTTGTTTGCGGTGGGAAATGCGCAGTGATTTTGAAGTAGGGTTTAAAGAGGCGAATGTGAGAGGAGGAACCCTAACAGTAGGAGAGGGGAGTGTTGAACTCAGAGATGCCATGCTCCATGTACTTCCCGACGCCATTGCCATTGCATCAAATTCCTCTCCTATTCTCTCTCTCTCTCTTATCTCTTCTTATTCACTCTGCTACGCAATACCGACGGCAACGTCGGGCATTTTACTGAACAATAACCGAACCGGCTCAAAACCTATAACGGGCTGGGCCGATTCAACCTTTTTTGGAACCGGGAACCGGCCCGAGCCCAAAACCGGCTTGCCGATTCCAAAAAGTGTAGAGCAAAAAAAAGGAATGAAAAAAAAATCCCGATCGGAATTGGGCCCGGCCCGGCTAGGCTTGAATCGGCACGTTGGTTCCAATTCCACTTAAAAAAAATTTAGAACCGGCCCATCCCTGATTGGACTGGCCTAGGAACCGTTGTCAGCCCGGCCCATGGTTCTGGGAATCAACAGTGAATCGGACCGGACCCAACCTGGTTCCATGTCTAGCATAAATAATAATTTATTTCTTAAAAAACTTAAGGTTTAATTTTTTTTTTAATTATTAACGAGAAAGATGATATTTGGTACTTTGTTTACGCTCCTGTGTTAAAATTTTTTAATTTCTCAATATTTTGACATTTTATTGATGTAAAATTAATTTAAATATTTTGTTTTCATTATTTGGAAACATTTTAAATTTTACAACTTATTTTTAAATAAGTTGATATTATGTTCATATTGCATAATTTGAAAATCTAAGTTTAAAATTAATTTAAGTTTATATTTATTGAATTAATACTTCAAATTATATAAATATTATATATATTTATAGGATCCTTAGACAAAATATCACTATGCATCGGTATCAAAACTTATTATATACCGATGGTTGACTCAACTAGAGCTGAGTTTACTTGTTGATTGGCTCAGTTAGAAGACAATTGAGTTTTTTTAATTATGATCGTGATTTTGATTTTTTATAAACATGAAAAAAATCACGTTAAGAGAGCCTCCTTTAAATGAAGATCTGACAATGATTTAATCTAAATTAATCGAAGTAAAACTTTATATACTATGCGATAGATTAAGTCTAGGTAAGAAAAAAAAAATATAATAAGGAAATCGAAATACGGAAACCGAACAAAATTAAGGATCATTAATGTACCTCCTCAAAAGGTGTGAAAGCAAAACGACAATCACGCAAGGAAAAGGTGGGTGAAATAACAAAGTGGTTCAGCTTCCCCACTCGAACACTAAGGATTTGAATTCCTCGATTAAAAGACCTTTGTAAATTCCGTAAAAATGAGGGGAACCCTAAGTATGTTATAATAATTATCCTCACTTTGTAAATAGTTATTTACCTTTGAATGATTATATTCACATCTTTGGCCATCTGGTTTGACTGAAAGATAAATATAGGAATATTTAAAAGGTAAAGAATTCTTCTTATTTAAATATTTTTTAAAGATACGTATATTTTTATGATTTTTATGATATTTATATAATAAAAAAATATATATAAGTAATTGCTCTTAACAATTGAAAACATGATTCATCTCCCATGGTTTAACCGTAAACATATGAACCATCCTTCTTCTAATCCCATGTTGAATACAAGGTGTGGAACATGGATTTTGGGATCCTTCCGCCTGAAGTAAATGGTGTCTACCCTTTTAAAGTGGCACCCCCTGAAAGCCCTTCTGTTAGAACATAATGGAATGTCTCCCAACTAAGTGCTATATAGGAAAAGACCCAAATCTTTGTACTCAAAAGATCTCCCTAAGAAAATCCCAGAGAGTTTAGTTTATCTCTTATTAATTGAATATGCCCAAAAGAGGCATTACGATAATTTTGAAGAGTTTCCAAAACTATCACAACTCCACTCTCATTATTCTCTTCACGTTTTGTGCATCACATTTGTGATAGGAGACTAACATCTCCTTCTCTCTTGGGTTAGTAGTTCACCATTGATGACTTCTATGAGAGTATTCTTGAGAGAGAATATTATTTTTTAGAGAAAAATAAAATGAGGGTTTGAGAAAAATTCCGTGTAGGAAATTTTTCCTGTCACAACGACGCGCCGGATTGAGGGTTGCGGCGTCGTGGTATTGCGTTGGTGGTTCGATTAATATCGTGATCACCATCCTGACCGTGAGATCTGATCAAGGGACGGACAGTTCGATTTATTTTTGGGAGATTCTATACGTTAAGGTAATTTTATACCCGATCTATTTAATTTTTTTGAAAATTGTTTGAATGCTCCCGCTACATGTGAATCGTCTAAAATATCCAACATTGGTATCAGAGTACATTTTGGATTATTAAAAATAATTTTCGGATTTATTTTCGGGTATAAAAATATAGGGTATAAAATTTGAGATTCGGATCACGGATGAATTTCGTGAATCTGAGAACACCACTGTGTTACCCATGATCCGTAGAACACGAAAATAATTTTTTCGTAATTTTCTGAGTACGTTTAGGAAAAAAAAATTCGGTTGAAACATTTGGTCGTGAATAGTGACCGAACCTTTCAACCCCGGATTTGTCAAGTTTTAGGGCAAATCAGTGCATGAAAACTGTAGATCTGTGTCCTCTATTCATGCTCTTCGTTTTGATATATATATTATATATTATTGATGCCAGAAAATTGGGTTTCAAAATTGACCGCGAAGGGTCAGAATTTTGAATCCGAAATACGTCGAGTTTATGACAAGATTATTCTAAAAATCGAGTCAAGAATACTTGGAATAATTAGAATTAGAGATTCCATAAAAAATCTGGTGAAAACGGTATCAGAAATAAGCATTTCTAGCAACCGGGTCGAAGGACCCGGTTACAAAGACCGTCGGGCGAAGACGAAACGCTCCAACCCGCTGGCGCGTGCACTGCACGTGCGGGGGTGGAGCGTGGAGCAAAGGAGGTCAGGCGCGTGAGGTTCACGCGCGAGGAAGGTGCGTGAACCGGTCGGGTCATTCGGATCGGTTACGACTCGGACACGTGTCACCCCAACCCGCACTGATCTACGCCGGATCCGAACCGGGTTCGGGTTCCGACCTGCGCACGCGCCACTGAACTGGTCGGGTCATCCAAGTCGGTTACGACTCTGACACGTGTCACCCGGACCCGCGCCTACCCGAGACCGGATCCGAACTGGGTTCGGGTTCCGACCCGCACCGGATCCGGAACAGACCCGCGCACGCGGGTCGCGCACGTGACCCACACGCCTGCGCGTCTGGCACGCGCCAGAAGTTGTCCCCGGCATGTGAGGGCGTGTGGGGACGCGCCGCCGGTGCGTGGCGACTCGTGGGACCGCCGGCAGCGAGTGAGAGTGCCTAGAATTGAAAATTTTTCAATTTCTGAGGGTTCCACATCCATTAAAGTGGCTTTTTAGTTGATTTTTGTGTACCGAATCTGTAACACCGACACTGCGGTGTCCGTACAAGTATTTCTGTTCATGAAATTTAATAAAATATTTCTCAGTTTATATAAAGAGAGAGAAATTTTATTTTTATTGATTTTCGATTTTGAGGTATGAAATTTGAAATTTTTGGGATATTTAATGTATCCGTTTTTCCGATTTGTAAAATAAAGTGAGTATAAAAAAAAAATAATATATAGATGATTTTTATTCATCTATTAATTTATACATTACTCATTTAATTATTTATAATTTATTTATAAAAAGAAATATACAATAATAATAATAATAATAATAATATATATATATATATATAAAAAAAAAAATTTAGAAAAATTCGAAATTAGGGCTTAAAGCCCTAATTTCTCCCTCTTTCCCTCTTTCCCTCGCCGCCTTTCCCTTCCCCCCCCCCGCGGCCATCTCCCCCACCGCGCCGCCTTGTCCCGCCGTTGCCATCGTCCTCCACCGCTAGCCGTCGACAACCGCATCTCCCTCTCACTCTCCCCTCGGTCTCACTCTCTATCTCTCTTTCTTTATCTCTCTCGGCTTCCCTCTCCTTGCGATATCCTTCCCGCGACCGCCTTCAACCGCCGCCTCCTTCCACCACCGTGGCCACCCCGACCCACCACGGGTCGCCACCAGTCTCTCGCGCGGCTGTTCGCGCGACTGCGTGCGGCTGCTCGCCCGACTACGCGGGGGGCTGCGCGCCGCCCGCCTGGCCGCGGCCGCACCCGCCGTGCCCGGCCCCTTGCCCCTCCCGCGCTGCTGTGCTGCCTCCCTGCTCGCGCGCCTTCTGCCACCTGCGGAAGCCTCAAATCAGCAATCACCAATAGGCCTCTGAGAACCCTAAGTCACAGCCTTGCATAGGTAAGCATAGGTTCTCCAATTTTGATTCTAGGGTTTGAATATTCTGAGTATTTAGGTTTAATTTCTAACAATTGCTGTAAATTGAAATCGTTATAGGTTCGAGCTTGAGTCTCCTGGCGATCGGAAGCTAGGTCTGCAAACCGAGAAACCCTAGGTAAAGAGATTTTTGGTCTTTTCATTAATTGAATGAAATTAGAATGCATTTAGGGTGAAATTAGCATAAGGAAGTGTTGTATAGGTGTAGAATGTATGTTTGATTGGAATAAAATGCATTTTTGAAATCCTATGCTTGATCAATAAAGCCAAGTCTAGTGTCTGATATGAAAGGAGCATGTTAAAGGATAACAGAGTCGAGTTCTATTGATTTGAATAGTTTCCTTCAGAGTTTAATTTGACGAATGCATGAAATCAGTTGAAATTTGGGACTTGAGCTTAAGGATCGATGTAGTCTTTTCCATTATAAGTTGTTCTACATATAGGCAATCAAAATACTATTTTCGTATGATGAAAATAGACTTAAATACCTTGAAAATGACATATGGGTTGAAGAAATCGGATGAGAATTGAAAAGTGTATGAATTTTCAAAGATTTTTCTAATTTATAGGGAATTTATGTATTTAGACGTGTTTCGATTTTGAACGATTTTAGATTTGAATTTAACTTGATTATGATTTGGTTATTTACTTATAAATGAAATGACAATTGATGACATTTGAGTTTATTCATAAATTGGAGAATTAAGGTTTGTACAAACTTAGGGAAAATGATAAACCCTAAAAATAGTCGAAAAATTGATGAAATTCGTGATTTGGTTAGGTTGACTTTCTTGGAGACTCGAGGAGTCGAGTTGGTTTGATTTGTGGTATTATTGGGGAGTGCACTACCCTCCCCCATATTGTGAGTGGGACTACGACATCTACTATTGATTGATAAATCATGTTTTACCGATTTTCAAATGACATGATTTCTATACGTGTGAAAAATTGAATTTTTGGATTTTGGTAAGTATATATGTACATATTTTTGTGATCATTGGAGTGTCCCAACTGCTGATTTTATTGATATGCATCCATGAGTTTGATAACTGAATAGTGCCACCCTTTTTGATATAATGACATGTTTTAAATGCTTCCACTTGCATTGGCACATGATTTGAATGGATTTATACGTACATTGGGCTGTATGCCCGGCTGATATTATTATACGATGCATGGGGCTATATGCCCGGCTGATATGGTGTTGGGATGCATGGGGCCACGTGCCCGGCTGATTTGATATTGTTCCGTAGCTACGAAGGACGTCTGGTAGCGGCACCCCTTGTGTCCGGATACGCTTCGGCCGAAGGTATCCGCCAGATTGTCGTGTGTATAGTTGTCCCAGGTTAAACCCTCATCGGGGGAGGACGTGAGTTGTATCCGTCTAGCACTGGGCGGGGGCATCATACACGGCTGACTATTTATACGTATATGACTATTATTATTATTATTATTTATAGGCTAGTTGGAGTAGCCTGTGGCCAACATTGGGGTAGAGAGCCATTTTTGATAATTGCATTGTGAAAACCCCCAATGCGCCCGTTCTTGGTCGAGGTAGAGCATTGCCGGGGTTGTTTATTCGGCCGCTCTTCTCATGTGATTTGATACATAGATGGATGCATTTTTTATTTTGTGATGTGTGCTTTGAGATTTGTTTAAAACTGTACGCTGTTTTCATATACCTGATATTGTATTACATGTTTTGACACTCCAAGCTCACACTTGATATTGATAGCACGATGTCCTTCCCCTCACTTGCTGAGTATCCTCCCATAGATACTCACCCCTCTTCTTTCCTCCCAGAGACAGGATTATTGCGATAGGGCAACGTATTTGACTCGAGGGCTTGATAGTTTGCTGGTGGATTTGGTATACTGGACGGTGAGGTTTTAAGTTTAAGTTGAAACTTGAATTACGTATTATATTTTCGACCCTGCGAGGTCTTGTTGAGGTCCGTAGTTGACCGTGTACTTAATTTGGGATGACTGTAAAATTTTATGTATATTTATTTGCGAAACTCTCGTATTTCATTTGCATTGAGGCGATTGTATGTATTTGAATGTTACTTGGGAAAATTGTTGTAAATTTGCATAAAATTTAGGTCCGCTCGATGTGGCGGCTGGTCATGCTCTAGTTGGGCATGACAGTAGAGGTCTGTGGTTAGGACTATTGTTGATTTACTTAGCCTAGCGTTGTTCTGGATGTCTGCTGGGAGTTGTTGGTTTTGGAGAGGCCGGGATGGCCATTTGTTTTATTTTCAAGATGATTTTGAATTATACAGGTTTAAATTGTACATGGGAGACCTCCGATTTATGGGGAGGTTCTGCCCGATTTTCTATAGAAATACAGCCGGCATCCAGGGCAACGGGCGGCTGTTCACGATCCCGGTTCGGGGCGTGACAGTTCGGTTGGTATCAGAGCTCTAGGTTGAGAGCTGTATTTTAGAGAATAGTTTTGAAATTTTTCCCAAGTACATTTAAAAGTCCTCAATGCATATGAGAGTTTCATTACAGTCATGAGATCCCAGTACAACGGTTTTAGGCATATGAGTTGATCTTTTTAGGGGATTAGATACGGTGCGTATCTAACATAACAGATTGGTGCTATCAGTTCTTAAACTGATAAGTTTATTCATTTAGGGGGTTAGTTACTTCGCAACTAACCCTAATCTTTGAATTATATCTAATTTAAATTTTTCTTGTAAGATTATGATTACTAGGCGAAGTACTAGCCTTGTACTTGAAATACCTAGAATACACGAGGATGTTTCCTCATCATGTGTATCCTTCTGGCATGTTCTCAGCCGGCTATTATAGCCACGATTCCATCACCATCATTTGATGCGTTTAGGCAGGTGTATGAGTCGTACACCATCCGTTGGGTGCAGATGCCACCACCTCGACCACAGAGTTTTGGGACACCAGCCTCTAGTGTCACTATACAGTTTACGGCATAGAGATAGCCTTTCTGCCGCAAATGCGGCAACCACCATGCATACAGGGCATGAAGAATACGGATTACTTGTTTCCAGTGTGGGAAGCAAGGTTGTATTATGGGTGCCTGTCTGGATTTAGGTCGAGGATCGACTTTACAGAGTCGTACTGGTACTTCTGGCACAGGCCAGCAGGGGGTACCTGCGCACTCAGCTCTTACCGCTGCTCGGACTGCAGCCGGGAGTAGTACAGTGTCAGGACCGTCGCGACAGCAGCCTAGGGCCCAGGCTCGTGTGTTTGCGACGACCCAGGAGGACACACCGACAAACCCTAGTGTTATTATGGGGGATCCTCCCGCGGACCCCTCAGAGTAGAGCTTTTGTTGTACGCTTTTTATGGGATCTAGTATATCACGATATTGATGTACAGTTTTGACTAGTTAAAGCTTTTGAAGCTTAACTAGTTTGATATATATATGTTTGCTTTTCTTAGTATTTTAAATGTTTTAACCTTTTCTTATCTTTAAGTACCATACGAATATTTGGTATCGACGCCCGTATTCTCATAGATATCGGGTCGAAGCTTTTATATGTGAGCGACACATTCACTCGCCATTCTGATAGGTCTCTCTCATCACTTGATGGGGAGATTATGGTAGTCATTCATTTTGGCAAGCATATCATTCAAGATACAGTCTATAGAGGCTACAAGTAAAAGAGAGATTGTTACATGGTGATGCCCTCAATTCGTGGGAGGTTATGGGTGATGAGATTTCAGATTTATTGCGATAGGAAGATTTCTTGAGGAAATTCGACCACCGATATTTTATGAAGTTTTAGTAGGACTTTTGTTCAGTTAACATATTTCGGTCCTAGGATTCTTATATATGGTATACTCATGGATCGATGGATCCCCTTGGAATTAAATAAGGAATACCAAATGGTTTTCTAGATGAAGAAAATTCTGGGGATAGTAGGAAAAGCTTTCAAATTTGGTAGTTAGGTCTATTTTACTTTTGAAAGAAGCAAGCTATAAATAATTTTAGAATTTAAAACATCTCAAGGAATTCATGTGTACAAAGCTTGAATTGGTGTTGAGCATAAATAAAATGGAAAGGTATTGCGATATAAAAGATTTTATTGTGCATTAGCTGCAAGAGCAAATTTTTAAAGTATTGACGCTCGTGCATTTATCGACACGGAATTCATGGGTTTGATAGGGAATTTGAACAAAAGGTGGCTTATGCTTTATTATTGGATTATTCTGTTTGGAGGTTAGTATTCTCGTTATTTATACATGTTCATTATTATGTGGATCATTGAGTAAGGTAATACAGAGAGAGTTCGTTGTTTGATGTCTAGTTGTCAGCAGATGATGGCCAAGCATCAGTGACCCATAGGCGCTTCGCAGCCTTTTCCTATTTGTTTCGGTAAGGCCTTCTTTCAGTTTCGAGGACGAAACTTGTTTTTAGGGGGTTAGAAAATGTAACACCGACACTGCGGTGTCCGTACAAGTATTTCTGTTCATGAAATTTAATAAAATATTTCTCAGTTTATATAAAGAGAGAGAAATTTTATTTTTATTGATTTTCGATTTTGAGGTATGAAATTTGAAATTTTTGGGATATTTAATATATCCGTTTTTCCGATTTGTAAAATAAAGTGAGTATAAAAAAAATAATAATAATATATAGATGACTTTTATTCATCTATTAATTTATACATTACTCATTTAATTATTTATAATTTATTTATAAAAAGAAATATACAATAATAATAATAATAATAAAAATATATATAAATATAAAAAAAAAATTAGAAAAATTCGAAATTAGGGCTTAAAGCCCTAATTTCTCCCTCTTTCCCTCTTTCCCTCGCCGCCTCTCCCTTTCCCCCCCCCCCCGCGGCCATCTCCCCCACCGCGCCGCCTTGTCCCGCCGTTGCCATCGTCCTCCACCGCTAGCCGTCGACCACCGCATCTCCCTCTCACTCTCCCCTCGGTCTCACTCTCTATCTCTCTTTCTTTATCTCTCTCGGCTTCCCTCTCCTTGCGATTTCCTTCCCGCGACCGCCTTCAACCGCCGCCTCCTTCCACCACCGTGGCCACCCCGACCCACCACGGGTCGCCACCAGTCTCTCGCGCGACTGCGCGGCTGCCCTGCCGCGCGGCCCGCGCCGCCTCGCGACGCTCGCGCCGGCCCTCTCCCGCGCGGCCGTGTGCCTCCCTACTCGCGCTCCTTCTGCCACCTGCGGAAGCCCCAAATCAGCAATCACCAATAGGCCTCTGAGAACCCTAAGTCACAGCCTTGCATAGGTAAGCATAGGTTCTCCAATTTTGATTCTAGGGTTTGAATATTCTGAGTATTTAGGTTTAATTTCTAATGATTGCTGTAAATTGAAATCGTTATAGGTTCGAGCTTGAGTCTCCTGGCGATCGGAAGCTAGGTCTGCAAACTGAGAAACCCTAGGTAAAGAGATTTTTGGTCTTTTCATTAATTGAATGAAATTAGAATGCATTTAGGGTGAAATTAGCATAAGGAAGTGTTGTATAGGTGTAGAATGTATGTTTGATTGGAATAAAATGCATTTTTGAAATCCTATGCTTGATCAATAAAGCCAAGTCTAGTGTCTGATATGAAAGGAGCATGTTAAAGGATAACAGAGTCGAGTTCTATTGATTTGAATAGTTTCCTTCAGATTTAATTTGACGAATGCATGAAAACAGTTGAAATTTGGGACTTGAGCTTAAGGATCGATGTAGTCTTTTCCATTATAAGTTGTTCTACATATAGACAATCAAAATACTATTTTCGTATGATGAAAATAGACTTAAATACCTTGAAAATGACATATGGGTTGAAGAAATCGGATGAGAATTGAAAAGTGTATGAATTTTCAAAGATTTTTCTAATTTATAGGGAATTTATGTATTTAGACGTGTTTCGATTTTGAACGATTTTAGATTTGAATTTAACTTTATTATGATTTGGTTATTTACTTATAAATGGAATGACAATTAATGACATTTGAGTTTATTCATAAATTGGAGAATTAAGGTTTGTACAAACTTAGGGAAAATGATAAACCCTAAAAATAGTCGAAAAATTGATGAAATTCGTGATTTGGTTAGGTTGACTTTCTTGGAGACTCGAGGAGTCGAGTTGGTTTGATTTGTGATATTATTGGGGAGTGCACTACCCTCCCCCATATTGTGAGTGGGACTACGACATCTACTATTGATTGATAAACCATGTTTTACCGATTTTCAAATGACATGATTTCTATACGTGTGAAAAATTGAATTTTTGGATTTTGGTAAGTATATAAGTACATATTTTTGTGATCATTGGAGTGTCCCAACTGCTGATTTTATTGATATGCATCCATGAGTTGATAACTGAATAGTGCCACCCTTTTTGATATAATGACATGTTTTAAATGCTTCCACTTGCATTGGCACATGATTTGAATGGATTTATACGTACATTGGGCTGTATGCCCGGCTGATATTATTATACGATGCATTGGGCTATATGCCCGGCTGATATGGTGTTGGGATGCATGGGGCCACGTGCCCGACTGATTTGATATTGTTCCGTAGCTATGAAGGACGTCTGGTAGCGGCACCCCTTGTGTCCGGATACGCTTCGGCCGAAGGTATCCGCCAGATTGTCGTGTGTATGGTTGTCCCAGGTTAAACCCTCATCGGGGGAGGACGTGAGTTGTATCCGTCTAGCACTGGGCGGGGGCATCATACACGGCTGACTATTTATACGTATATGACTATTATTATTATTATTATTTACAGGCTAGTTGGAGTAGCCTGTGACCAACATTGGGGTAGAGAGCCATTTTTGATAATTGCATTGTGAAAACCCCCAATGCGTCCGTTCTTGGTCGAGGTAGACCATTGCCGGGGTTGTTTATTCGGTCGCTCTTCTCATGTGATTTGATATATAGATGGATGCATTTGTTATTTTGTGATGTGTGCTTTGAGATTTGTTTAAAACTGTACGCTGTTTTCATATACCTGATATTGTATTACATATTTTGACACTCCAAGCTCACACTTGATATTGATAGCACGATGTCCTTCCCCTCACTTGCTGAGTATCCTCCCATAGATACTCACCCCTCTTCTTTCCTCCCAGAGACAGGATTATTGCGATAGGGCGACGTATTTGGCTCGAGGGCTTGATAGATTGCTGGTGGATTTGGTATATTGGACGGTGAGGTTTTAAGTTTAAGTTGAAACTTGAATTACGTATTATATTTTCGACCCTGCGAGGTCTTGTTGAGGTTCGTAATTGACCGTGTACTTAATTTGGGATGACTGTAAAATTTTATGTATATTTATTTGCGAAACTCTCGTTTTTCATTTGCATTGAGGCGATTGTATGTATTTGAATGTTACTTGGGAAAATTGTTGTAAATTTGCATAAAATTTAGGTCCGCTCGATGTGGCGGCTGGTCATGCTCTAGTTGGGCATGACAGTAGAGGTCTGTGGTTAGGACTATTGTTGATTTACTTAGCCTAGCGTTGTTCTGGATGTCTGCTGGGAGTTGTTGGTTTTGGAGAGGCCGGGATGGCCATTTGTTTTATTTTCAAGATGATTTTGAATTATACAGGTTTAAATTGTACATGGGAGACCTCCGATTTATGGGGAGGTTCTGCCCGATTTTCTGTAGAAATACAGCCGGCATCCAGGGCAACGGGCGGCTGTTCACGATCCCGGTTCGGGGCGTGACAGAATCCTAGTTCGAATGGTGAGATGCAATCCCGGATTGTGATGTATGGTGTCTGTTGATTCATACGCTCGTCTTGGGGTCTATATTCAAATCATTTGTGTCTTATTGATTCGTATGGTGCACAAAATATGAGAATAAGCATCACAAGTCACGATTATCTTTATGTCTGCTTCTAAAATTATCGTATTAGATCTTTGCAAGGGAATAAAATTGAATGATGATAATTATGTGATTTTTTATCGGTAGATTCAATTTATCATCGAGGGGCAAGATCTAATTAAAATTCTGAGGCATGAGATGGTGGACTCCGGGGAGGGTACTACACCTCAGACAGACGGGATTAGGGGACATCACATGCATAAAAGAGGAATGATGACCGAGTTAGGGTAATTCTCCTGAATAACATGCACGATGATGTGATCCCAGTCTATAAGCAATATCCTACGGTTTTATTGATTTGGCTCACCATATAAAGAGTATTGTGGTACTCTTACAGATCCTGAGACGAGAATATTGACTTATAAGTGTAATAACTTATAAGAAAAGGATCGATCATACGATGATGCAACATTTGATAAAAATGTTGAATATGGTCGCCGAGTTGAGGAATGTGACCGAGCCCATTTCGGATATATTTTCTAGTGCAGGATGCGATCCAGTTCTTTACCTGATTTATGAGAAATCATGAAAGTCTATTTCACATACGACAAAAGTATTCGTACTTTCACTAATGTGAATAGGCACAGTGAGCTCGAGTAGGAGCATCTAGAGGCGAGTAGGCCACACTCGGGTTATGATTATGCGGTGGAGTCAAGCAAGGACTCCTGTGGAACTCGAGATTCAGGTAAGAAGAAAATATCCGAGAAAACCGATAATAATAATGCGCAGTGAGAAGGAGTTGGATACGACCAAGGTGTAGTGCTACATTTGTAGTAGATTTGGTCATTTCGCTCGTGAGTGCGACGAGTGAAAATTATTTCTTCCTTCTTTACGTGGTTTGAGATGTTCATTGTTTTTCTCTCCTTCGTGGGTTATGAACACGGGAGCAATCGACCACGTAGCTTGAGATAGGAGCGCGCTTATATAGTTTCGTCGAATGAATCTTCGAGTAGGAGGATTTACGTAGAGGAATGGAGCGTTTGTCGACATTAGAGGGAGCAACACTTGCAAGTTGAAGTTGCAAAGTTGCTAAACTCTGTACGTCATTTACACTCCGAATATTTGACGGAACTTAATTTCAACCTAGGATATGCTCTGTTAATTTGAAAATTTTATAATTTTTATTTATTACGACAATCCTTTGATTGGTTCTATTTTGGTCCATGAGGGACAATATGCACTGGAAATGATTCCTTTCAATGGTATTTCTTGTTATACTCTTAATGTGAGAGAGGATGAACCGGTTGGCAGAGAGTGGTCTGTTAGACCCGCTAACCATTTTTGCTTGGGTGGCAAAATTATAAGAAAACCATTTGACATTTCAATGAAAGTTGGGACTCCATTGCAGTCGGTTCACTTCGACATCTGTGACCTTATGAACGTGAGAACCTGAAATAGTGTTGGGTACTCTATTACGTTTATAGACAATTACACGCATTTCGATTACGTTTATCGATCTCGCACAAGTCTGAGGCATTGAGATGCTTCAGGAGGTTTACTAGCGAGGTTGAGAATCAATTAAACTTGAGAGTAGAGACTCTCAGAATCGATCGAAAGCGCGAGTATTTATCTGAAGAACTCTATTTCAAGAAGGGTATTACGAGAAACTGACTGTTCCCTGCTATTGCTACTCAGTGGAGTAGAGTAGCTGTGAGGAGGAATAGGATTTTGTTTGAGACAGTGAGGTCGATGATGACGCGAGCCAATTTACTCGTTTCCTATTGGTGAGATGCATTATTGGCTACAGTTTACGTCCTCATTCGTGTTCCATTGAAGTCCGTAGTCAGTACTCCATATGAGTTTTGGACATGGAGGTAGCCTGACCTTTGTCATTTGAAATTATGGGGTTGTGCCGCGTATATTCATTGTTTCTCACATTTACACGACGAGTTAGGCCTACGAGAAAAGAGATGTATCTTTATGAGATACTCAGAACACTCCGAGAGGAATGTATTCTAGGTGAGCATACGGACAACATTCTTATTGAGATTGAGTTTCATGATGCCGAGTTTCTTAAAAGTGATTTCCCTACGAGAGATGAAATTAATTGAGACTTTACCTATAGATGAGCGTAGTGGTTTAACTGATCCCAGTGGCAGGACCCAAGAATCCATTACGGATCTTGGTTCTAGTGGGAGTGATCTATCTAGAGGTAAAAAGGTTTCCCCTCTTCTTAAGAGTAATCGAGGACGCGTACCTAACCATCGCTTCCCGATTGAGGGAGAGGCTCTCAGTGTGACTCTTGAGGATTATGAAAAACCTTTAATTGTTCTAGAGGATCTTGAAAGTTCTGTGAAGGACCATTGATTAAAGGTCATGGGTAAAATGAGTTGATGAAAATCAACGGAATCTGGAATCTAGTTGATTTGCCTGAGGGTAATAGGACCGTTGGGAACATATGGATTCTCAACATCAAGAAAAAGACCGATGAATCGGTGTAGAGGTATAAGGCACGTCTGATAACAAGAGGTTACTCAGACTGGGGGCAAGATTACCTCGATCCGTTTACTTTTAGCGATTGTCGTGGACATAATATGGATCTGGAGTGAGACCAGATGAATGTTGAGACTGTTTTCTTGAGTAGGAGTTTTGGATGAACAGATCTACAAGGAACAACCATATGGCTTTATTCCTGTAGATCAGGAAGATAAGGTCTGTTGACTTCGAAAGTCGACATGTGACCTTAATCATCAATATAGGCAGTGACGCTTGAGATTTCATGAGGATGTGATATCTTACAGTTTTGTGATGATCGAGGAGGATCATCGCGTATACCTTTTACGTTCTTTTGACTCTTTTGTGATCATGTTCTTATGTGAATGACATTCTGTTGACTAGGAGTAACAGAGAGTATCTGATGACCACGATGACGTGGACATTGTCGAGTCTTGATGTGAAGGACATGGGTGAGACTCAGTTCTTCCTCGAAGTTAAGATCAAGAGGGATCACTCGAAACAAGTGTTGACTCTTTCACAGGAGTCCAACATCAAGGAACTTCTCGAGCTCTTCAAGAGGATCGACTACGACCCTAAAAATACTCTTATCGCTAAAAGGTTAAACCCTAATTCTTGACATATGCCTTAAGACTCAGGAAAGGGCAAGAGAAATGAGTAAAGTCTCTGTACCAGTGCGTTGAATAATCTGATGTATGCAGTGTCGCGTACACGATCAAACGTTTGCTTTGCAGTCATTATGGTAATTAGGTATCGATCGAATCCTAGAATGGATCACTGGAGAGCAGTGAAAGGTCTTCGAGATATCTCGAGAGAACTGCGGATCTCTCATTGTGTTACGGAGGAGGTGATTTGCATCTTGTTAGATGTTCAGATACCAATTGGGTTGGTAATCTGAATGTATGCAAATCGATATCAGGTTTTATTATCTTGAAATAGCAAGAAACAAACCTATATATCTTTATCTACGATAGAGACTGAGCTTATGAGATGCTCAATGGCAGTTTAGGAGAATGTTTGGCTCCGGAAATTTTCGGATGACTTAGGAATTGAGGCGGATAGTGGGAGGTCAATGATGATTTATTAAGAAAATCAGGTCATCCTTGACCACAATATAATTAAGTCCAAACACATTGATACCTAATACCATGTTATGAAAGACATCACCGAGAAGGGTAAAGTGATAAATTAAGTACACTACTATACAGCGTGTTGGCTGATCCCTTCAATAAACCCATTGTGAGAGATTTCTGTATAAGATATAGGAATCATTGGGTTTGGATGTATATTGACATTTCTCACCTTGTACTGATACTTATTGTGTTATATATATGACATGTGTGCTTGATTGGGTCACTTATTTATAACACTATTTTATTGTCATATATTTTGTGATATTTTGTGATAAATAATATGTCAGGCAGGCGTGATCGACTCTCACACACGAATGACCACCTCCAGCTCTGAGTGAGCGGAGATGAGACAGTTTCTAGTTGTAAGGGGTTTTGAGAGTGGCCATACTAGAACATAAGCCGTCCTGATATATGTTCAGGATGTGGTCATATGCGATGTGATCGGCATGGACGTACCCACATCCATGTAACCTGTAAGCAGTCAGGTTTGAGATCTCAGATATCACCTGCGACTAGTGATATTGTCTCTGAGGCACTCTCTCTAAGATCTCTGGGTAAAGTCTTATGTGTAGACTAAGTCCCATACCTGCACAGTGTTAGATAAATCTGACATATGCCATTTGAGAGATGAGAGAATAACACTGTGGCATGCATTTCATACCGCGTGTGATATGATAACCAGGGATAGTGGGAGCATTATTTGAGACATTAATTTAGATCTCCGTTCACACTGTGTGAGACCCGAGATCCATTGGGTGAGGATCTCTTGTACCCTTATCACTTTCGGTTGTTTCTAGAAATCTTAGCTCAGTGTTGCTACTTTATTCTGTTTATCAATGCCCCAGAAGATAAATTGAAGTCTGGGGGACAGGTCTAGGAAATCAGCTGAATTGAGGCTAATAGATTCGAGTTTCGGAAAAGGAAAATCAGTTGACATTACATCATTGTGTTGTATTCACCGGCTAGCTTATTATGTCTGTCCATGTTGGGATGTAAGCATAATAATGGATACACAGTCGAGCGTTTATTGGGGATTACTTTCGATAAGGAAAGTAGCTCGATAGATATAATTAGTCTTGGATTTGGGGTGCAGCGAGTTGTTTTGATACTAACGATGGCTTCTCGATCATCCTAACAGGTGTATCGAAAGGTCTTTGCTTGCAGGTGTACTCGAAGGTCGCACGACGTCCAATCCTATATGAAAGTCCAGCATGGTGATGTGATCGCATGAGTTGTGATTTTGTGACGAAAATTAAATGCCCTCATGTGTAAGTAGGAGATATTAATTGGATATGCCCAAGAGGGGCATTATGATAATTTTGAGGAGTTTCCAAAACTACCACAACTTCACTCCCATTATTCTCTCCACGTTTTGTGCATCACATTTGTGATAGGAGACTAACCTCTCCTTCTCTTCTTGGTTAGTAGTTCACCATTGATGACTTCTATGAGAGTATTTTTGAGAGAGAATATTATTCTCTAGAAAGAGAATAAAAGGTTTGAGAAAAATTCCGCGTAGGGGAATTTTTCCCGTCACAACGACGCGTCGGACTAAGGGTTGCGGCGTCGTGGTATTGCGGTGATGGTTAGATTAACATCATGATCACCATCCTGACCGTGGGATCCGATCGAGGGACAGACAATTCGATTGATTTTTGGGAGATTCTACACGTTGAGGTAATTCTATACCCGATCTATTTAATTTTTTCGAAAATTATTTGAATGCTTCCGCTGCATGTGAATCATCTAAAATATCCAACATCTCTGAACAAGGAGTCCATCCCCTAGAGTTCATTTAACATCAATTTATCATACATATGGTAAAAACAGGGATTCTTAACAACTGGATATTATATGAAGGGGTATTGAAAAATATAACTATATCCTCCAAAAAGCTGAACATAACAGGTTGTGAGAAGGGGTATTGAAAAATACTTTGCTGCTGTGGTAGATAGAGCTAATCCATCATGGGCTATATAATACTCTGCTGTTCGGCATTAAGCCAAAAAAGAGAACTAGAACACGCAAAGGAAAAGATAAGGAATAATTTTTCTTGGCATTAAAATTATGAGGTTGTTGTGGTTAACCCTTATCGCTTTCTTATGGTCATGTAAAGTAAGAAAAGTAGTGATCTCTGCTAAATTCAATACCTACCAATATGGATGCCATCTAGGAAGAATGACCATTATGTGTTGGATACGCAGGATGATAAATGTGCTGCTGCGATGTTTAATAACCACAAAGAGCGCCTAAACTTGTGTCCCAACAATTTTCTGCACAAAAAGAATAGTTTGGCCATGATCATTGAGTTCTCTAGCCCAAATATCACTGCATATCAACCATGTTTGACAGGTTATCTATAAATATCTCTACCAAATGTATCATCTAGCCATATTTTGGTAATATCCAGTATAGCATTTATGAAAGCCCCTGTTAATATAAAGGGAGCAGGACTTGATCAAATTTAAAGAATGCAGGTTATTTTCTGAAGCCTCAAAAGGAATACAAATTTATACCTCACTCATGCTACCTGATCATTGCACTAATTGAAACATATGTGGTTCATTATATAGATCCATTTCCGGAATTACATGTTCCATTTCAACAGAAAGTTGTACAAAAATGGCCTAACATTAGGTATTCTGTAAATTTGAACTAGAGGCAGCAAAAGCTTACAGCCAAGGGACTGTGATGGCAGAAGGCTGACAACTATCAAGTCCCAGACTAGACAAATGACCATCCAGGTATCTCTCAGGGATAATGGTACCCTACCGGATATTAGGAAGAGTTGAACAAGCTCACGCAGGAGTTTGCTCTCCAAGAGAGTCACATATTTAGTCATTCATACATTAAGTCAATGAGGTGTAAATTGCATATACAAGTGGGAAAACATGTAGTAGACAGAGTAGTTAACACTATGAGATTAGATTCGGTTTCCCAAATTTTTCCATAGAATATAAATAGGAAGATACTATAATAACAAACTGAGTCTTAATCCCAAATTTTTTAGTCGGCCAAAAATAGGAAACTACTAATTGAGAGAAAAGCTTAATGAGTATTTAACTTTGATAAAACATAAATGGAAAATAAACCTTTCAAAAGGAGTCAATGAAGAATAATGGTTGAAAAAAGCTTCCAAAACACATCTAGATGAAGAAACAGATGCACCATACAAAAATAGAAGTAAAGGTTTCTAGTCAATTTCTTGCACTGCAAACCCCTGTACAGCACTGATCAGAAGTGATGCATGCTGTTATAGTTGAGGAAACTACAAAACCAGCTTGCAGTTCATATATGAAAGTGCCTAACCCAATGGCTTGCCTAAAAACTTGCCTCCTATGCATAGGACTCCACATGCAATCGATTTGGTTTCAGGGGCCAGGTTTACATAGATCCTGCCTATAAGATGGAGAATACAACACATGGATGAGAAAATTGAGGAAATTGTGGATAACATTATTTTGACACGTGGTGGAAACTATCAAAGGTATTTACTGAAATGGAAGAACGGGTAGATTCCATTGGGTTCGGGATGATGAATAACATAGTAGAAACTGCAATTTGCAGGAGAAAGACTACCTATTCAACTCATCAGAGTTAGGTTGAATCAAGTTGGGCAGAGATGAAAGGGATCAAGTCCGAAGGGAAGAAAGAACTAAAGTACAATTGACCCCTAGCTTTGATTTAATGGGATCGGAGTATTGGTATCTACTTTTTTTGACGAAAGAGAATGAAACCAGAGTGAATACATAGGAAGGCACCGCAATTTTTAAGGATTCCCTTTTCATTTCTGGATTACTATCCGATGAAGTGTTAGTGCGGTGTCAGCAAACCTAGAAATTAATATTTCACTTCCAACTTTAATGAAGCACAGGAAAGTAATTTGCAGATTCGTGTCGTGATGCTGTCTCTTGCACAACTAACTTGTAGAATGCGGTTCACATATTCTATGATCAATATCAATTGTCAAAAGATGAGTAGAAAAATCTCTCAATGAAACAATATAACAGGTATAATAGCCTATGATAGACGAAAAGCAAAAAACAAGATGACCTGTGGTTAAGATATGTATTCCACTTCCATCAACAACCTCTATCAAGCCAAATTTTCAGTTCAATATAATAATGAGAAAGTGGGTTCTGGGGAGGTCTATAATATATCAAATTTTTGCATTGAAAAATAGCACAGAGAGATGAAAACTTACCATGTTTGGAAACTGCTTATAAATGCTATGAGTGAAAAAAACTCACATCTCCCGTTCCCCAGGGCTTAAGCTTTTCCAAGTTCCAGCCGAGCTCCCTCCATTATGGATTTTCCCCTACTATAGCGCTACCATCTGCCATAACAAATAGCACTGTGCAGGTGAATCCAGAGTGAATATATAGGAAGGTACCACAATTTTCCAGGCAGCTGTTCAACTATTTGAAAATTAGAAATTACCTTTTCATGCCTAGATTACTATCAGATGAAGTGTCAGTGCGGTGTCAGCATACCTAAAAATTGATATTTCACTTTCAACTTAAATGAAGCATAGGAAAGTAATTTGCAGATTCGTGTAGTGATGCTATCTCTTGCACAACCAACTTATGAAATGCGGTTCACATAATCTATGATCAATATCAAACGTCAAACGATAAGTAAAAAAATCCCTCAGTGAAACAATATAACATGTATGAGAGCCTATGATAGACGAAAAGAAAAAAAGATGACCTATGGTTATGATATATATTCCACTTCCATCAACAATCTCTGTCAAGCCAAATTTTCAGTTTAATAACATAATGAGAGAGTCGGTTCTAGGAAGGTCTATAATATATCAAATTTTTGTAGTGAAAAACAGCACAGAGAATGATGAAAGCTTACCATGTCCAGAAACTGCTTATAAAAGCTATGAGTGAAGAAAACTCACATCTCCAGTCCCCCAGGTTTAAGCTCTTCCAAGTTCTAACCGAGCTCCCTCCATTATGGATTTCCCCCTACTCAGTGCTACCATCTGCCATAACAAGAAGCACTATGCCAGTGAATCCAGAGTGAATACATTGGTTTTTTGTTCCAATATGCGATTTCATTTCCCACAATAGTAATCGACAAATTTCAAAAAACAAATTCTATTAAAATTCACTCACCTAAAAGGAATTGTGAAATGAGGAAATAAAAATGAAAAACTAAAAAGAAGAACTTTGTGAGCTTTAAGAAACTGAAGTGGACCCTCCAACTAACATGAATTGAACATACAAAAGGATTGATCTTCCCTTCCAAAACCAATCCACTTCAATCTATAGGATTCCTGAAAATTTTCATGGATTTCGCAAAAATGAATAAGTAAGAAGTGACAAATCCCATTTTATGGCATAGTTGTTAAAATCTTTGATAAGACAATTTCAAAAATTCATTAAGGTATCAATATTAAGATTTTCATAAAATCTCCATGTCCTATGATCTTATCTTAGAAATTTATCAAGTAGGACCATATTGCAACAATGCTTGCAAGCTCATAGGCATTGGCTTTTCAATAATTAAGTTATCGTCTCAACAAAAACTATGTACTTGACAACATATTTTTCTGTCATTCTATAGTTCTTTTGTACAGACCACATTGTGAGAAGTTCCTTAACATTCACTAGAATCATTAAAGAGTGAGTTCTGATAATTCTATCTCAATGTTTTTCCCCTATTATTCTCTCTGCAGAAACTAAATCGAGTGTCATACCTATAGAAACTGCAGTTCTACTCCTTTGGTACCTGAATGTTTGACAATATCAGGTATTAGTTCTTTCATCAAAGACCTATGCATCTATGCAGAGTAAAGCTTCTAAATGGAGAATAGGATTGATACACGAGAAACAGGTTACAAAACCAGTTGAATGCTAAATTATACTGCATGGATTTCATTTACTTACACATATGATAATTATAGACAATCTCCTGCAATGCGTCTGCTGTGAAGCCAGTCTGGTCCAGCAGGACGTGATAGTGGGTCAGCCGTCTTGCTCCTTGAACAAGCAAAGGCACCCATCCACTTAATAAAATGATTTACAGAATTAACCAAATACAATTAGAATCTAATTTAAAAATTTAACCACTTACAATCATGCCAGCATGTGCACACAAGTAGAAATCACTGTTCTTGGGTTGGCAGACTTTGTTGTCAACCACAGTGCCTGCATAATAAATGATCAATGTAAAAGTATGTTAAAAATCTATAAACTGAAGCTGGCTTTTTTGATCTTCTGTTGTGAATGAGATCGGTTGGGGGACATTCTAAGGAGCAGAGGCTTGGAAGAATTTCGTATGATGATTATTTTGAGCAATGATCACAGTAAACCTTGGAAACCATTGATCGTCAAGAAATTTGCAGGTATGCCCGATGAAAAAGCAACAAACTCAAATCATTTTGAAGAACAATGTGTTATTGATGTTGTGAACAGAAAACTTAAATGAAGTGTCAGTACAGTATCAGCAAACCTAGAAATTGATATTTCACTTTCATCTTAAATGAAGCAAAGGAAAGTAATTTGCAGATTTGTGTAGTGATGCTGTCTCTAGAACAACCAACTTGTAAAATGCAGATCACATATTCTATTATCAATATCAAATGTCAAACAATAAGTAGAAAAATCCCTCAATGAAACAATATAATAGGTATAGGAGCCTATGATAGATGAAAAGCAAAAAACAAGACGACCTGTGGTTAAGATATGTATTCCACTTCCATCAACAACCTCTGTCAAGCCTAATTTTCAATTTGATATAATAATGAGAAAGTGGTTTTTGGAGAGAGGTCTATAATATATCAAAATTTTGCAGTGAAAAACAGCACAGAGAAGGATGAAAGCATACCATGTTCCGAAACTGCTTATAAATGCTATGAGTGAAGAAAACTCACATCTTCAGTCCCCTGGGTTAAGTTTGTCCAAGTTCCAACCGAGCTTCCTCCATTTTGGATTTCCCCCCTCCTAAGAGCTACCGTCTGCCATAACAAGAAGCACTATGCTGGTGAATCCAGAGTGAATACATAGGAAGGTACCACAATTTTTCAGGTAGCTGTTCAACTATTTGAAAATTAGAAATTACCTTTTCATGCCTGGATTATTATCAGATAAAATGTGAGTGTGGCATCAGCAAACTGAGAAATTGATATTTCCCTTTCAACTTAAATGAAGCACAATAAAGTAATTTGCAGATTCATGTAGTGATGCTGTCTCTTGCACAACCAATTTGTAAAATGTGGTTCACATATTCTATGATCAATATCAAATGTCAAATGATAAGTAGAAAAATCCCTCAATGAAACAATATAATAGGTATAAAAGCCTAAGATAGACGAAAAGCAGAAAAAGAAGATGACCTGTGGTTAAGATATGTATTCCACTTCCATCAACAACCGCTGTCAAGCCAAATTTTCAGTTCAATATAAAAATGAGAAAATCGGTTCTGAGGAGGTCTATAACATATCAAATATTTGTGGTCAAAAACAGTGCAGGGAAAGATGAAAGCTTTCCATGTTCGGAAACAGGTTATAAATGCTATGAGTGAAGAAAACTCACATCTCCAGTCCCCAGGGTTTAAGCTCTTCCAAGTTCCAACTGAGTTTCCACCATTATGGATTTTCCCCTAGTAACCGCTTCCGTCTGCCATAACAAGAAGCACTATGCTGGTGAATCCAAAGTGAATACATAGAAAGGTGCCACAATTTTTAAGGCAACTGTTCAACTATTTGAAAATTAGGAATTACCTTTTCATGCTTGGATTACTATTAGATGAAGTGTCATTGAGGTGTCAGCAGATCTAGAAATTGATATTTTACTTTCCACTTAAATGAAGCATAGGAAAGTAATTAGAAGATTCATGTAGTGACGCTATCTCTTGCACAACCAGCTTGAAAAATGCAGTTCACATATTCTATGATCAATATCAAATGTCAAACGATAAGTAGAAAAATCCCTCAATGAAACAATATAACAGGTGTAAGAGCCTATGGTAGATGAAAGGCAATAAGGAAAACAATCGATGGTTAAGATATATATTCCACTTTCATCAAAAACCTGTGTCAGGCCAACTTTTCAGTTCAATATAATAATGAGAAAGTGGGTTCTAGGGAGGTCTATAACATATCAAATTTTTGCAGTGAAAAACAGCGCAGAGAAAGATGAAAGCTTTCCATGTTTGGAAACTGCATATAAATGCTATGAGTGTAGAAAACTCACATCTCCAGTCCCCCAGGTTCAAGCTTTTCCAAGTTCCAACCGAACTCCCACCATTATGGCCCCAGCCTTACTAAGAGCTACCATCTGCCATAACAAGAAGCACTATGCTCGTGAACACAGAATGAATACATAGGAAGGTACCACAATTTTTTAGGCAGCTGTTAAACTATTTGAAAATTAGGAATTACCTTTTCATGCCTGGATTACTATCCAATGAAGTTTCAGTGTGGTGTCAGCTAATCTTGAAATTGATATTTCACTTTCAACTTAAATGAAGCATGGGAAAGTAATTTGTGAATTCCTGTAGTGACACTGTCTCTTGCACAACCAATTAGTAAATTGCATTTCACATATTCTATGATCAATATCAAATGTCAAACGATAAGTGGAAAACTCCCTCAATGAAACAAAAGAGCCTATGATAGACGAAAAGCCAAAAAGAAGATGGCCAGTGGTTAAGATATGTATTCCACTTCCATAAACAACCTCAGTCAAGCCAAATTTTCAGCTCAATATAATAATGAGAAAGTGGATTTAGCTATAATATATCAAATTTTTGCAGTGAAAAACAGCGCAGAGAGAGATGAAAGCTACGAGTACAGAAAACTGCTTATAAATGCTATGAGTGAAGAAAACTCACATCTCCAGTTCCCCAACCTTAAGCTCTTCCAAGTTCCAAACGAGCTCCCACCATTATGGATTTCCCCCACCCTACTAAGCGCTACCATCTGCAATAACAAGAAGCACTATGCTGATAAATCCAGACAAATGCCATCTCTATTTTGATTCAAGGCATGTGACTCTGTCCATATCTATGCAGATTCATATTCTTCTCCAAGAAGCTGCTTGCCTTTTGCTCCAACAACAACATGCAATTAGATCTGGGAAAGAAATGTTTAGTATGCATGAGAAAGTGGATTTAGCTATAATATATCAAATTTTTGCAGTGAAAAACAGCGCAGAGAGAGATGAAAGCTACGAGTACAGAAAACTGCTTATAAATGCTATGAGTGAAGAAAACTCACATCTCCAGTTCCCCAACCTTAAGCTCTTCCAAGTTCCAAACGAGCTCCCACCATTATGGATTTCCCCCACCCTACTAAGCGCTACCATCTGCAATAACAAGAAGCACTATGCTGATAAATCCAGACAAATGCCATCTCTATTTTGATTCAAGGCATGTGACTCTGTCCATATCTATGCAGATTCATATTCTTCTCCAAGAAGCTGCTTGCCTTTTGCTCCAACAACAACATGCAATTAGATCTGGGAAAGAAATGTTTAGTATGCATGAGAAAGTGGATTTAGCTATAATATATCAAATTTTTGCAGTGAAAAACAGCGCAGAGAGAGATGAAAGCTACGAGTACAGAAAACTGCTTATAAATGCTATGAGTGAAGAAAACTCACATCTCCAGTTCCCCAACCTTAAGCTCTTCCAAGTTCCAAACGAGCTCCCACCATTATGGATTTCCCCCACCCTACTAAGCGCTACCATCTGCAATAACAAGAAGCACTATGCTGATAAATCCAGACAAATGCCATCTCTATTTTGATTCAAGGCATGTGACTCTGTCCATATCTATGCAGATTCATATTCTTCTCCAAGAAGCTGCTTGCCTTTTGCTCCAACAACAACATGCAATTAGATCTGGGAAAGAAATGTTTAGTATGCATGAGAAAGTGGATTTAGCTATAATATATCAAATTTTTGCAGTGAAAAACAGCGCAGAGAGAGATGAAAGCTACGAGTACAGAAAACTGCTTATAAATGCTATGAGTGAAGAAAACTCACATCTCCAGTTCCCCAACCTTAAGCTCTTCCAAGTTCCAAACGAGCTCCCACCATTATGGATTTCCCCCCCCCCACTAAGCGCTACCATCTGCAATAACAAGAAGCACTATGCTGATAAATCCAGACAAATGCCATCTCTATTTTGATTCAAGGCATGTGACTCTGTCCATATCTATGCAGATTCATATTCTTCTCCAAGAAGCTGCTTGCCTTTTGCTCCAACAACAACATGCAATTAGATCTGGGAAAGAAATGTTTAGTATGCATGAGAAAGTGGATTTAGCTATAATATATCAAATTTTTGCAGTGAAAAACAGCGCAGAGAGAGATGAAAGCTACGAGTACAGAAAACTGCTTATAAATGCTATGAGTGAAGAAAACTCACATCTCCAGTTCCCCAACCTTAAGCTCTTCCAAGTTCCAAACGAGCTCCCACCATTATGGATTTCCCCCACCCTACTAAGCGCTACCATCTGCAATAACAAGAAGCACTATGCTGATAAATCCAGACAAATGCCATCTCTATTTTGATTCAAGGCATGTGACTCTGTCCATATCTATGCAGATTCATATTCTTCTCCAAGAAGCTGCTTGCCTTTTGCTCCAACAACAACATGCAATTAGATCTGGGAAAGAAATGTTTAGTATGCATGAGAAAGTGGATTTAGCTATAATATATCAAATTTTTGCAGTGAAAAACAGCGCAGAGAGAGATGAAAGCTACGAGTACAGAAAACTGCTTATAAATGCTATGAGTGAAGAAAACTCACATCTCCAGTTCCCCAACCTTAAGCTCTTCCAAGTTCCAAACGAGCTCCCACCATTATGGATTTCCCCCACCCTACTAAGCGCTACCATCTGCAATAACAAGAAGCACTATGCTGATAAATCCAGACAAATGCCATCTCTATTTTGATTCAAGGCATGTGACTCTGTCCATATCTATGCAGATTCATATTCTTCTCCAAGAAGCTGCTTGCCTTTTGCTCCAACAACAACATGCAATTAGATCTGGGAAAGAAATGTTCAGTATGCAGATCCCATGGGCTCAGTGTATGACAGTTGTTTGACTAAACAAATTATTTGGAAAAGTTGGACAGTGTGACATCCCCAAAAACAAAGATCCACCTGGGCCCAAAAGGGAAACCATCAATGTCCACCTCAAGAACATCAAATGATAGTAATATACAATCATGCATGCAGGGGTTAAACTAGAAATTTATACTAGGAAGGAAAAAGTACAACATGCAGCGGACACAGGATGGAAGGGGACAAATACTATAATTTTTAGGGAACATTATTTAAAAGGATTTTAGCAGCATTTAAAGACCTTTAGTGGCCTTTCTCAGACTTTTAGTGGCACTTTAAGAACACACTATTTTGTTTTTCAGAAAATTTCATGGGGCAATTCCCCCCCCAATGGTTTGCCCATGTGCATGAGCATGTGTTTGTTAACAAGTTTATGGTTCCTATTGTTTCCAAAGATTTGTTTTCAGGAGCAACTCACAGTGGAGATATGAGATGATGTAACCAGATCCACCAAAGAACCTGCTGTAAGCTCCAACTTTATTACTGGTGAAAGTCCACAATCTATCACAACAAAAACAGTTATCTAACTTTATTAAGGGAAGAGTCAAAATCTCTGCATGTCACTTGACAAAACAACAAAATGGAATAACAGCATATATTGCTTGGTCTAAGCAATCATTCTACCACCCCCCCCCAAAAAAAAAAATGAAAAAAGAAAAAGAACAGCTTTGCATAAGAACATACACATCATTTTATCATCTATAAAGAATGAAATAGCGTATCACAAAATTTAATTACCTGGTCTATGAAATGAGGAATTTTGTATCAGAAAAACTTACACTTTGAAATTCAACTATTGAAGTCAGTCATCTTCCTCATCCTTCTCAGCAACAGAGACTTGTTCAGTGGGCACTGGCAGTAGAGTCTCGGAAGAACTGAAAATGTAGGGATGACCTGCATGTGAGAAAACCAAAACTGCTCTGGATTGTGTTGTATGAGTTGTGGCAGAGTTAGGATGCCTGGATGCCTTCTTGCACAACGACATTTTGAGAATGTCACCTCTAGTGATCTCTTGTCTTCTATCTTCTTTATCTCAATTTTTCTTCTACCCATCTCTAGATATTCCACTTATTAACTTTTTAATGCAGACTCCATCCCCCCCCCCCCCCAAAAAAAAAAAGAAAAAAGAAAAAAGAAAAAAGAAAGAAAATCTTAAGCAATCAGAAAGAGGGATAAACCAAAAATTGAATAAATAAACAGAAAAGAGGAAACAGGAACAAATAACCACAAACTTAGTGGACCTCATAGCAAAAAATATGGAAGAAATCTTGTTAGGATTCCAAATCAGAGAAGACTATTTCTAATCAAAGCCTAAATAGAGTACTCTCCAAAATGCAGGAGAATTTATTTAAGGGAAAATTAGGTAATAATTGACAACAAAGTATCATAACAAAGGTGAGCTATTTATCATTATGAGAAAAATATTATATACATGTCAGATGAACACAACATTATCAACTTAAACATAAAGCTTTGACAGGTAACATACTTTCAATTTGTATAACCAAAAAGAAGACCAAGCAAAAATTCCAAGAAAACCCCCAAATCATGAATCAAAATCGAACCCAATCAAACCCCAAAACCAAGAATCGATGAGTAATATACCTTCAATTTCTGGAACTGAAATCATCCCCTAGATAACAGAAATTCCAAGAAGTCTCCCAAAGCCTGAGCCGAAATTAAACCCCAAAATCAAGAATCCATGACATAGCCACCATACGTAATACCCCAAAAATTTTTGTAACAAAAAACATGACCTATTTAACAGAAATTCCAAGAAAATCCCCCAAATCTTGAATTGAATTTAAAGCCTAAAATCATTGTGATATAACCGTAAAATCCAGAACCCATAAGATGCTAGGCGATTTTGAGGACGAATCCACTATTGAAGATGAAGTTTCCCAATTTTTTTGAAACCTTAGATCAAGAGTCTAATAACTGAAACTAAAAACAGCGAAAATCAAATACTGAATCAGACACAATATAAAGAACCAAAGAGTAATAATGAAAACTTTCAGTAAATACCTTCAAGAACATTCACCGGTGAAACCGGACGAAATTACGAAGAACTAATCCGTCTCGCCCAAATCTTGAACTCTTTGGAAATTGAAACCCAAAATCAAGAACCTATGAATAGCAAGTAAAAACTGACAATCAAACAACTCTCTCTCTCTCTCTCTCTCTCTCTCTCTCTTTACACACAACGCACGCATACCCACACACATCCCCAAGTTAAAAAAAAAAAAAATCCCCAACGGCTATATTAGTTTCTCCGGTCCCCCTCGTGCGTGCGCCACCTCAACCCCTCGCTTTTTTAGCATTTAAACATTTTAATTCTTTTAATAATTTCTCCCATTTTTATTTTCTCAACCTACTGTTTTCTTTACACTCAGTCATATCTCCGTGAAATAATTTAAATAATTGTTATATTATGTACATTATTTATAAATAAATAGCACATAAAAAAATAACAACTAAAATAAAAAAAAAAAAATACTATTTAAAACTTGTAACTGCATTTAGAAGATAATAGATAGAACTCTCTAAATTAAATTCTCAATTTTAATGTCTTTTGTGTCAAGTTTAAATTTAAATTGTATTATTTTTATTATTCATTGCTAATTGAAGTATGTAGTAAGAGCGATTCTCTCTTAATTTAAATAATGATAAAATTTAATTTTAAAACTTTTAGTATTATTCTTAAAATATTTATTAATTAAGTTAGTTAACACGGAAAAAAATCATATTAATTTTAATAAATACAAAAATCCATTGAAGGACAAAAATAACAACAATTTCCTTTGGCAAGAGAATTAGGACAACCTTTCCTTAAAATTGCCCTCTACTTGTGGGTTACCCTAATTACCAATCTTGCGAGTTTCGATTACCGTTCATGCACTTCAATCAAAATATCTCCACTTTCTTTTTAAATTACCATAGTACCCCATCTTTTCGGTTACAGTTCAAGTAATTTTATCAAAATACTCCCCCTTTTTTATTGAATTTCCAAAATACCCGGCCCACTTTTGATGAGTTTTTATCAAAGTACCCCTGCTTTTCTTTAATTACCAAACTACCCTCGCTTTTTTTGTTACCAAAGTACCCCAGCTTGTTTTTTTTTCCACAAAAGTACCCTCCCGTTTTTCTGAATTATCAAAATACCCCATTTTTTTGTTTTTTCTGAATTACGGAATTTTACTAAAATTAATATTATTTTAATATTTTATAAAAGAATAATTTCTTTCCTTTTAATAAAAACTTTCTAATTTATATTTTAATATTAGAATAATATATATTTTTTTATAATTTATGTTAATATAACATTAAGATAATATTGTACTATATATGTATAATATAATATAATATTTTAATGCTAATATTATTTTTTAATATTAAAATAATAAAACTTTTTTATATTTATAATAAAATAATATAATTTTTTTAAAATATTAAAAAACTACTGATTTTAAAAATATAATTTTTTTTGATTATATAAAATGAGATCAAAATGGTTTGATTTTATATTCTTTCTTTAATATTTTTTTAAAGACTTTTAAAATTTTTTTTAAAGTTTTACAATCATTTTAATATTTTTGGATCTCATTTTTTATTTTTTATTATAAAAAGGATATAAATTAAAATTTATTGTTTATAATGTAATTTATTTATTTTAATTTTTCTGATTTTATAAATTTTTATTTAATTTGTTTACTTTTTAAATTTTGAACCAATTTTTAATATTGATTAGATAAAAATATTAAATATATTAAAAATTGTCATTCAAAAATATCTATAATATTAAAACATCTATAATATAAGAATATCAATTTTTTTTAAATATAACAAAATTTGTAATTTAAAATTAAAAAGAAAATTAAAGTCATTAAAAATATTAATAAAGAATAAAATTCAAAAGATTATAAACTTTTAAAACTCACAAAAAAATATTAAAAACAGAATATAAAATTAAAAGAATTTGATCACATTTTATAAAATCAAAAGATTTTGTTAAATTTAATATTATTTTAATATTTTATAATATAATTATTTATATTCTTTTTATAAAAAAATTTGTAATTTATATTTTAATATTAAAATAAAATATTTTTTAAAATTTTTTCATATTGATTAAAATAATATTATATTACTTTTATATAATATAATCTAATATTTTAATACTAATATTATTTTTAATATTAAAATAAAATAATTTTTTAATATTTATATAAAAGTAATATAATTTTTAAAAAATATTAAAAAACTTTAGAGTTTAAAAATATAATTTTTTTGATTATATAAAATGAGATCAAAATCTTTTCATTTTATATTCTTTTTAATATTTTTTAATCTCATTTTTATATGGTTTCTTATAATAGGAAAAAATATAATTTAAAATTTATTATTTATAATGTAATTTATTTTAATTTATTAATTTTATACAAACATTTTAATTTTTTACTGACTTTTGAAATTTTTATTTAATTTGTTAATTTATCAATTTTCTCCCACATTTTTAGTAATAATTAAATAAAAATATTAAAAAGTGTTATTAAAAAACATCTATAATATAAAAATATTAAAAAATATTTTTTTGAAATATAAAAGTATCCGTACTATAAAATTTAATAAAAATAGGAGTCATTGAAAAAATTAGAAAAGAGTATAAAATCAAAAGATTTTGATCTCGTTTTAATGTTTTTAATATTGAAAAAGAATATTTTTTCTTATTCTTTTAACATTTTGATTGTATTTTTTAATATTTTTTTAATATTCTTTCAGAAATTTGCATAAAATCAATAAAATTATAATTCTTTATATCGTGGTAAATAATGTAAAATTAAATAATATATATAAAATAAATAATGTATTTGAAATATAAAAATTCTTCCTATAGTATAATTTTTATTTAATAAAATAAAAAATTAAATAAAAATTTACAAAATCAATGGAAAAATTAAAATGTTTTTATAAAATCAACAAATTAAAATAAATTACATTATAAATGATAAGTTTTAAATTATATCCTTTTTATAATAAAAATAATATATAAAATAATAAGATAAAAAAAATTAAAAATAATATAAATTTTTTTAAAAACTTTTACAACTCATTAAAAAATATTAAAAAAGTATATAAAATCAAAAGAATCTGATCTCATTTTACATAATCAAAACATTTTATTAAATTTAATATTATTCTCATTGTTAAATAAATAATAATTTATATTCTTTTAATAAAATCTTTCTATTTTATATTTTAATATTAAAATAATATAATTTTTTAATATTCTATATTAATATAACATTAAAATAATATTATGCAATATAATATAATATTTTATTACTAATATTATTTTTAATATTAAAATAATATGTTTTTAATATTAATATTAAAATAATATAATTTTCTTAAAAATATTAAAAGAAATTTTAATTTTAAAAATATAATTTTTTTATTATATAAAATCAGATCAAAATCTTTTGATTTCATATTCTTTTTTAATATTTTTAATGTCTTTAAAAGTTTTTTATTAATTTTATATTCTTTTTAATATTTTTATTTCATTTTTATATATTTTTTATTCTGAAAAGGATATAATTTTAAAATTTATTGTGTAAAATTGTTTGTCTTTTTTATATATTGCTTTTTCTTTTCTTTTTTTATCTCACTTCTCCATTCAAATCCTCGCTATTTTTTTATTGACCAATTTTTTTTCCTTTAGTCCTTTGTCTTTTTTGAATATAGAATTTTGTCTTTTCATTTTTTTCTTAAGCTTCGCAAATAGTCGTCCAATTATTTTCAAATCATAATTTTTTTTTCCATCTTGTTTCCTTTGGTCTATTTTCATAGGCTTTCTCCTTTTTTTTTTTGCCCCACAAATAGTCATTCTTTTATTTCTGTTACCTTTTTACTCCATTTATCACCCTTTTTATTTCATTCGTTAGTTTTTTTTTAGAATTCTAATGGCTAAACTCTTTTTTTTTTTTGTCATTGATATACATCGTATTTTTATTGATTTGGACCATAATTTTTTTAAATATTTAATTAATTATAGATTTAACAAATATTTCTATAATAAAAAAATATAACCTATATTTTATAGTCACCCAACCTATTAGCGCGGGGCATAACCAGTATAGCTATAAGCCCAACATTAAAGTTCTAGAAAGCCCGAGCAATTTGGAAAAATCGTCCTCCGGTAGGCTTTCATTGTATTCTGGCCTACGTCTCAATTTTATTTTATTTTTTGGGATAATGGCTGCATCTCACTTTTCATATGAACATAATATTTATTTTTATTTTTTTTAACTTACTATTTATATCCGCAACGATATTCTGACTAATTAGATTCGAGTATTTGTGAGACCCCATTTAGGAGTGACTTTTTCATTTCAAGTTTCAAATACAAAACTTGGTTAAGGGATCTAATACCTCATTCCACTAAACCGACTATCCATAGATATATAAATATAAAAATTTGTTTTATATATTAGTGGAGTTGTTTTTTTTTTTTTTTTTTTAAACTTACGTCTTCTCAATAAATAAATAAATCAATAAAAATTCTCAAACATTTTACGTTTTATTTTTTTTTTTTTTTGAACAATTAAGGGTTCATATAATTTTTGAAGTGAACAAGTAAATCGTTTCTAATGCAGCTCGGACTATTTCTCAAGGGGTATCTGGGAACGGGACATTTTTTTAGACTCGGTGCTTGTTAGTAATGGTGAAAGAAATTAGTAATGGCCAATGAACCTTAGTTCAAGTGGCACCTTCTCATTTTCCTCGTAGTAGAGTCGGATTCGATTCTTATTCTGTGCACCCAAAAAAAAAAAAAAAAAGAAATTAGTAATGGAGCAAATATGGGTACTACATTTAAGCTCATTGCTCGTTTTATGGGCTTGTCAGCCTTCTCGGCCCAAAGATTTGGTGTTGGACATACCATTTAAGCCCAAAACATGAAATTGACCTGACTCAAATTTTTATATAGCTAAGAGGTTTTCACCGATATATATATATAGCTATGAGGTCGCTTTTTGGTTTCCTTCTCTTAAAAAGCAATCTCCACAAATATTTCAATTTTAACAATGTTTTAACAAATATGGTAAAGGTATACACATTTATAATAAAATGAGGGATTTTCTAAACAATTGGGTATTATATGAACTGTTCCAATCGTATGAAATGATAGAATTCCTTCAAGATGCTGTACCTTCGGACTCTTGAATGTCCAATTCATGTTCTGCTACCATAATACATGAATCTGCCTCGAGTGATGACACTGAGGTTTTATCCTTCATTAGTTCACTGGGTGAATTCAACATGTTTGTGGTGCACTGTACATCAGGCATGATGCCAACCTTATCTATGTCATGAAGCGCCAGGGCAAGATACTTTGCTACTGTTACAAACAGAGCTGATCCATCATGGAGCTCTGTGACTCTGTAGGAAGCATAGTAAGAGTTAGGGCACAGATCAAACAGAACAAGCAATATCAGAAAAGCAAGAGAAGCTTTTATTGTCTTTGTTACACAATCAAGTTGTGGCTTAAAATTTTGATGTCTATCGGTACAAGTTTGGCTCCTCGACTAATATGGGACTACGAATTTATCTAGGCATATGATTTGACAACTGTGAACATTGATCAAGATAATATCTTTCTTATATTTTTGGTCCTTAAGGAGGGCATAGCCCCGGAAACAAGCAAACACGAAGGCCCACATAAAGGGCACAAACCAAAACAAACTTCTATTCTAAAGGTCCAAGCTGGGCACCAACAAAACAGAAGCATAGATCCATATTAGGCATAACACAACAGTTAAACAAATCCCAACGATGGTAGCAGCTGCCCAAAATAGGGAACTCAAATCAAAATGTAGGGAGACCACAGATTACCACACAACTACTGTCACCGTCAACAAGATTATAGCTCATTGACAAGATTCAATCTTACCTACCAATATTACCTAACAAGGATTAGTAATATGTGCTGATTTTGCATGTCTAGTTGCTAAAATTTCATTCTGGGGGAAACTGTTGATTGCTTTTGGGATGTTTCTAACATATTCCAAATGTTTCTCGCGTTAATTAATAAAAACTAATCTACCTGAATTCTTCCCTTCCCAAAGGTTTTGTGCCCGACAAGAATTGCTCAGCCATTATCGTGTAGTGCCCCGCCAAAATCTCGCTTGCACTTGCACTCCCTTCATTAACCTATTTCAAATGGAGGCATTTGGATTTAAAACCACAAGGGATATCACACTTTTTGACTTACAGGTAGCATTATCAGTTCAACAAGTACTTACCAGCACAACAAGTGGATGATGAGTTACGGCATGCCCATCAACCATGCTGATAGGTAACATATTGCCCTCTCTATCAACAGTATTCACAAGAGTTTCATCTCCATCTAACCATATCTTGGCAACATCCAGCCCCACTTTTACCAAACCTCCCTGTAACGGAGAGGAAAACCACCTTGAATGAAATGAAAGAAGATCATTCAGTGAACCAGTAGAGTATACAAGTGAAAACAATACGCAGTTACCGGATTGTTGCGTAAATCAAGTATGTAAGATTCTACACCCTGCCCCTCCATTTCCTGGATTGCATTTTCCATTTCAACAGCCGCAGTCTGTACAGAATCAGGTCCTCTGTATTAATCAATGTGGAGGGCTATAGCAATGATCAACTAGACTGGATTTGGGGTTACAGCTATAGGAGTGGGGAAGGTTTAATTACCTGTGAGAAGGCTGACAGCTTCACGTATCCCGTCTTTGACTGTCGACCATCTGGGGTTCTATGAGGAATGATGGCACTGGAAATGGGGGAAAGTTTAATATGCTCACGCGGCAGGTTGACCTAGAAAAGATGGAGCATACAAAATCATTCAAACATACATCAAATGCAAATGATATGGTAATCAAGAATAAATGTATGTTTTTTATCGAAGAATTTGGTCACTTCTAATGTAAAAGAGGTTTCCCCTAAAATGTCATAGGAAAATACCTGAATCTCGAATGTTATAAAGTAGAAAAATAATTCTTGCCTCTCGGAAATAAGATTCCCTTTCCCCATTTTTTCCCCGGAGAAAATAGAGCAATGATTTAGTGAAAAGACAACTGCATTTGACAAAAATGTTAAATTCAAACTAATACGCCACTGAAATCTGAACATCATATTCGAAATACAAATGGTATTTTCACTTTAAGCTTCTAATAGTCAAATGAAGTGATCATCAATATATCATAAATGCATTTCCTGCTTCTAGAGTGGACGAGATGAGGGTATAGTATGTTGGGGCATGAGCAGAGAGTACAATTTATAAGTCAAACAAGTCCCAACTCCTCTTTTAAGACTTCAACACAGTCACCACACAAAAGATTGGTTTAATTAGTAACGTTCTGTGTGTGTGTTGGAACAGAGATCCCCATTTTCGTGGACACAGATAGTTCATGATGCACAGGTTGAACTTTGGCTTTGGAATTGGTAGAAAGGTAAAGTGTGAGACAATCATTTCGTGTCAATTAATTTCAACTCTTAAGAAATCTACTAAGAAAAATGATGACAAGAAGCTTAGCGAACTAGAAATGCACGATAGAAAATTTTTTATGCATGGAAAGAAGGCGGGGTTGGAAATTACAGTGAGAAATTTTACTGTAACTGTTGTGCCAACACGTCCTCTAAGCTTCTGCGCAGCTGCTTCACTGTCAATTCCAATGACTTTCTGCCCTGGGAGATCACATAAAAGTATGAAAAGGAAAATTTATCTTGAATTTTCCATTAAAAAGTTGATATTGTAGAAAAACAGATTTGCCACCTAGCCATTGTTTAGGAATGCAGTCATGTAGATGCAAGTGCATGAGTTATGCCCACACATGAGTTATGCGAGTGCATGAGTTATTGCAAGTCTAGTTTAGATTTGCAAGTTGAAAAAAGTAGTATGTCAAAGGTTTTATCAGGTACACACCATTAATCTCAATTAGTTCATCTCCCTCTTGAATGCCAGCAAGTGCAGCTGGGCTTCCATCTATGCAAGACAAAACAACCTGCAACGTAAGATATTCAACTGCAGTTTATGAACATGAGGATGTTGAAGAAGTTGATCTGTGCATTGGTCTAACATGTACTGTCAGAGAGCATCATATATCTTAATGAACTTCTATGGCTAACTTGAAGAGAAATTGGAGTAGTTTTGTAGGAAGATGTCAACAGGAACCATGAGGAAAAGTTTAGTGCCACAAAGGTTTTTCAAAATATGTTTGCAGACACTCAACATTGAATGCTAACAACTAATGTTTAGTGCCACAAAGAAGTTGATGTAAGCATATTTTCTGTCATGGAGTATATGAAACCGTACAGAAAAGTTTGCTTGTTTGTAAGTTGAACATCATTTGCACCAGTTCTCCGAAACTAGAAAAATGCTTTACTCTGAAACTTGTTAAAGTAACTCCATGAAACCTAAACTCCCACTTTGTGAAATCATATTTGGGAAATCTCAAGAGTAAACCTTGACATAGAAGGCTTGCATGGTAATCAATAGACAAAAGAAGATGGCAACGACAGGCAAAATAATGCACATGTGTGTGACGCTTACCAAACGCCCAGTTTTTGGTTCCATATTAATGAAGAGACCAACCCACGCTAAACTATTATACATGTATGTATGACTTGCGATTAATACAGATTCAGAAGAGGAGGCGGCCAGAGCTTTTTAGGAAATCTAAGATTTAACGGGCCATATGCAACTACGAACTTTAACATCAAAGAGAATGACCTCCGCACAATCTTCAACTCCGAGAAGCTTCCAATTGGTTTGGGGGCATCAGATAAAATAAAAGCCAAAACCTTTGAGGAATTGTGGTTGATGCATGCAAAGCACGATCTACTCAGCATGCCAAAACTTCCCCAATTGACTAAACATAAAGTGGAATGGTTCAAGTACCTTGATCTCATCTCTCCTGGTCGTAGATCATCAATGGTCGACAAGGGTAACCATGCTCAGATGGAAAGGGACTATCCCGAATCTGTAGGATCATGCACTCAAAAAGGCTGCGTCTCCGGAAACAACATTGACTTAACCGTTTATGACAATCAAGATTGTGATCAAATCATACAAATATTCCCTCATAACGAGGATTGCGTGCAAAAGGAAATTCGGGCCGCTGAACCCATCCCTACCGATGATCTAGATCGCTTGTTGGCTGAGGATCCTCTCACCTTTTTGGGATTTGCAGACAATGGAGCACTAGAATTGGATTTTACTCAGCAAGCTCCTCCTCCAACCAACTGCAGCTGTGGGGCTCGACAATGTCATTCCAATTCCAAGCAGCAAGAATGGAACAAGAGTCGTGATGGATGTTATGTTGCCAACACAATGCAACAATACAGCTGCAGAGATGGGGCAGCATTCGACTTCGGTGCTTCTTGAAAATGACCAAGAGTGGGACTTGGAAGATTTTCTGTCTAGTCTTGACAACGTAGATGAATCAGCTAGGGATGGTTGCTGGAATTTCGATTGAACTTCCTTGGCGTGTTCTCAAGATGGAGGTGAAATGAGAAGTTCATTTGGTTTGATTTCAATCTGAGATCAAGAACAAACTGTTCTATAATCAACATTTAGGGGGCGGGGGTTCTTTTTGATTTTGTATTTCCATATTTTAATGATGTCACTTTGGAACTATTCCATGATTTTCAAATTATACAATATTAATACTAAGTCTTTTATGACACTCGGGTAATATCATGGATATCTGTGACATTACTTGGTCAAAACTTGATTCGAGCTCGATCAAATCAAACTCGAGTTTGGATAATTCGGTGTCGAGTTCGATTTCAAATCCAATTATGTCAAGGTTAAAAGCTCGACAAGTTTACTTTTTAAAATAATTATATTTTTTTAAAATATTTAAAATAAATAATATGACACTACCCGATAACATTTTAAATTCAAACTCGAACTCAAAAAATGTAAACCGGATGAATTCGAACTTACCTGACCAACACCCAAACCAAATTTGGGCATCAATAACAAGCGAGGACTTGAGTGTCATATCAACTCTAATCAGTACCACAAACGATGCACTCCTCCCAAGGTTTTGATAAAAACTTTGTGACGTAATCATAATTTCAATTTAATAATATTTTTTATTATTTCAATCTTTTTTATAAAGAATTTTGACTTTTGGTTGTATAAAATATTTCTATTTAAAAATTTTCAATTATATTTTAAAGTATTATAAATAAAAATTAAAATAAGTCAGGATTACCCCCAACAGGCCGTGGGCACTTCGGTGCTTGCTTCCTCCGGTAGACGTTTTACGGACAGTAACTCTCATATGCAAAACTTGGAAAGAAAAATAATAATAATAAAAAAAATGTAAATTATAGAAACAAATCTCAAGCCGGGCCTACCTCACAATTTTCTTGAAGCCTGGTTCCGGCCTGAAAATAGACTCAGCCCAAGCACGTCCTATGGGCCTTTTATTCAGCCCAAGCCCTACCCGACCCTTTGGAACGGATATTCCATAAGAATTTTTGGTTGCAATCAGAAGATGATTTTTGGTCAGGCCAGCACCAAACGTGAGGATGTGCATGAAATGGCCGTGCATTTCAATGAGAGAGAGTGATGTGTTAGGGATGCTGTAATTTTCAAGATTGGAGCATATGGAGACAGAGAGGAGAGAGAGAAAATGAGTAGGATAGAGAGAGAAGTTTAAAACAAAGAGAGGGATTCAAAAAGATGGAAAAATTATTATTATTATTATTATTATTATTTCTTTTTTATTTAATTATTAATATCTAAAACTCTAAATTAATATAATATGAGTAATTATTAGATTTAATTTAAAAATAGAGTCCCGTCTTATTAAAAAAAAATATATTATACTTTAAAATAATATTTAAGACTTTTACCTATTAAAAAAGAACAACAAAGAAAATCAGTGAGATATATTTTAGGTAAAATGGCAACATCGGAGACATGACACTGGGACCCACATTAAATTTTAAGGCTACAAACATAGGTCCAACCAATTTCACCAAACCACCTGCCATAGAGAATACGTTACCGGCTCTTAACAAAGTGGGCTCCACCACCACCAAACAAGTGCCACGTAAGTTCAGTCCGAGCGTCTATGTCAGTTGTTTTCTGCTCACACTTCGCTTGATTTCGAAGTCAAGAAAAACAGATGACAGCCTGACAGTCAAAGGGCCTATTAGGAAGTTGAAGTTTCGCGTTTGTTGTGATCATCTAATCGCTCTTCAATTCAATTAAATAAATTTTATATAATAATTTATATTAATATATTATGATTAATTAAGAATTAATCATAATATGTTTGTCCAATAAAAATTTCTAATCATGTATCAAAAATAAAAAACACTTTAAGTAATATTATTATATTATTAGATTATTGTACCTGTATACATGATATGTATAACTATTAAACATATTAAAAACAAATTTAAATATTTAAAATATTTAATTTTTGAACAATTTTGAATAATTAAAAGTTAATCTAAAGATATCCCATGGCAACTGCTCTTGAAAATATCGACAACCACGATGATGAAAAGTCTTTTTACTTTTTTTTTTCCCATTTTAATTTGTACGTCTCTTGTCTTATTCACACCAACTCTTACCAAAACTCCCATGAGCTTTTCCAACCAAAACCACAACCTCAAAAGCCTATCTCCCTCCCCCGTCATATCTCTCTCTCTCTCTCCATCACACACACCTCGCTTCTCTTCAACTCCCTCCTAGTCAAATTTCAATCCATAGATAAAAGAGGAAACAGTGTGGTCATCAATCAAATATGAGATCCAAAACTCAGTTCTCCATAAACCTCAAACTCACCCTCCTCTCTTTCTTCCTCCTCTTCCTCCTCCTCTTCATCCTCAGATCCACCATCTCATCATCACCATCATCGCCTCAAGCCCAACAAAATCCGGCGCCCATTGTCCAAAATGAACAAAATACCCTTCCAAACGAGGACAACACCCCATTCTCGGATTGTCGGTCATCAACGTGTACAAAAATAACACCTTCTCTGGCACAAGCACTCGTACACTATGCAACCTCAAACATCACCCCACAACAAACCCTCAAAGAAATCTCCGTAACAATGCGAGTTCTTGAAACCAAATCGCCTTGCAACTTCTTGGTCTTCGGTTTAGGACACGACAGTCTCATGTGGACCAGCCTTAACCACGGAGGTCGAACCGTGTTCCTCGAAGAGGACGATTCTTGGATTCGCCAGATTAAGCAAAAACATCCTAGCTTGGAATCTTATCATGTGACCTACGACACCAAAGTGCGAGATGCTGAGGAGCTTTTGCTTTCAGTGTCGAGTGATGAAGAGTGTCGCGCCGTGAGTGATCCGAGGTTCTCCAAGTGTAAACTGGCGCTGAAACACTTGCCGAGGGAGGTGTACGAGGAGGAGTGGGATTTGATTATGGTGGATGCGCCCACAGGGTATCACGATGAGGCGCCGGGACGAATGACCGCCATCTATACCGCCGGGTTGATTGCGAGGAATAGAGATAGTGGGGAGACGGATGTGTTTGTTCACGATGTTGATAGAGCTGTGGAAGATAAGTTTTCTAAGACTTTTCTTTGTGAAGGTTATATGAGGGAACAAGAAGGCCGCATCAGGCATTTTACTGTTCCCAGTCATAGAGCTCGTCCTGGTAGACCCTTTTGCCCTCCTTAATTAGACCTTCCCTCTCTCTCTCTCTCTCTCTCTCTCTCTCTCTACTATTTTCGTTGTTCGGATACTTCGCCAGATTTAATTTTAAAAATATCAATGCCATCATAAATTGTTTATCTATATTTTTCATGCCTAAACGAAGCATTGAGCCAACCATGTACATATCAGTATAGGTATGTTGCAAGAAATTTTCGAAATTTGATTGTTCTTTGAATGTTGGAAATTTAGGTAGTTACAGGTCACGGATGAATTCTATACAGTGGAATGTGTGCTACTGGGTAACCTTCAAGTTTTTTCTACCATCGAGGTCCTTTGGAATCTTTAAATAGGATCTCTTTAGTCAAGAACTGTTGCAGTTTGCATATGTGAGAGAGAGAGAGTGTGTTGTACTGTTAAAAAACCATTGCGGTGAATTAGGGTGATGAAAATTGACAACAGCATTTTTTCAGAAAATTACCAAGATCAAATGGCATAGTCGCCATTCCGATCAAAGTTGACATATTATCTACTATCGTATCTATATATACTATGTTTTTAATCCATGCTATTACAAAAAATTTGATTTATTTAATTTAGCTAATATTTTCAATATTACCTCAAGATTCAGAATCAAAAAATCAAAGAAAATAAAATCATTATATTCTTATAGAATTTCTTTCAAAAAAAATGGTAGGAAAAATGTTTAGTATAATGGCCCCCCCTGCATTTGCTCTTTACCCACATGACTCTCAACTGATCATCTACAACTTTTACTTTTTCGTTTTCTTTTTTATATATTTCATTTCATTTTGTGCTATTTTGAAATCCTCTACACTTGAACAGGAAAACTATTTATCTTTTTCTTTGGGCCCTAACATGAGCTGTATATTTCATTTTCTTTTACCCTTTTTTGAAATTTGACAGTCTGATGAAATCAATCAAGATATCCCACATGGGGTTCAACAAACAGAGGAAATCCACTCAAGTGAAATATTATTCTGATAAATGTAGATTATGTAATTTCGAAACCAATTTTTGGGACATTAAAACCACAACATTAGAACACGAGTATATGATTATTTGTGTATCGGATGAGTTCTTATAATCGACAACTAAAACCACCACACAACTTTTTGCCGCAAATGTAAGATTTTCAATTCCGCTTGAAATTATTAAATTTTTTTTTTGTTTTATTTATAAAAAGGGAGCAAAATGGAAAATTTTTTTATCTCTTTTACATCTCGATCTGTTATGGAAATTTCAGCAATACAAGGCAAAACGTTCCTAATGTCTTCCAAATAGGACAAATGATAATTATTATATTTCGGAATAAATTTATATATTTATGGAAAGCGTACATAATAATTTATTTCTTAAAAAACTTAAGATTTACTCTTTTTTTAATTATTAACGAGAAAGATGATATTTGGTACTTTGTTTATGCTCGTGTGTTAAAATTTCTTAATTTCTCAATATTTTGACATTTTATTGATGTAAAATTAATTTAAATATTATGTTTTCATTATTTGGAAATATTTTAAATTTTACAACTTATTTTTAAATAAGTTGATATTATGTTCATATTGCATAATTTGAAAATCTAAGTTTAAAATTAATTTAAGTTTATATTTATTGAATTAATATTTCAAATTATATAATTATTATATATATTTATAGGATCCTTAGACAATCACAAAATGTCACTATGCATCGATATCAAAACTTATTATATTAATAAGAAAATGGGAATGCGGAAACCGAACAAAATTAACGATCATTAATGTCCCTCCTTAAAAGGTGTGAAAAGCAAAACGACAATCACGCAAGGAAAAGTTGGGTGAAAGGCAACAAAGTGGCTCAGCTTCCCCACTCGATCACCAAGGATTTGCATTCCCCGATCATAAAGACCTCTGTAAATTCCCTAAAAATGAGGGAAGCCCTAAGCATGTTATAATAATTATCCTCACTTTGTAAATAGTTATCTTCGAATAATTATCCTCGCATCCGGCCATTTGGTTCGACCGATAAAGATACTCGAATGATAAAGAGATTTTATTCAAATATTGTCTAAAATTTTATAACGATTTTCGTGATCTCTATGTAACAAAAAAATATATATAAGTAATTGCTCTTAACAATTGAAAACATGATCCATCTCCCATGGTTTAACCGTAAGCATATGAACCATCCTTCTTCTAATCCCATGTTGAATACAAGGTGTGGAACATGGATTTTGGGATCCTTCCGCCTGAAGTAATGGTGTCTACCCTTTTAAAGTGGCACCCCTGAAAGCCCTTCTGTTAGAATATAATGGAATGTCTCCCAACTAAGTGCTATATAGGAAAAGACCCAAATCTTTGTACTCAAAAGATCTCCGTAAGAAAATCCCAGACAGTTTAGTTTATCTCCGAACAAGGAGTCCATCCCCTACAGTTCATTTAACATCAATTTATCATACATATGGTAAAAACAGGGATTCTTAACAACTGGATATTATATGAAGTACCAACTATATTAAGTTCAAATATAACTATATCCTCCAAAAAGCTGAGCATTACAGGTTGTGAGAAGGGGTATTGAAAAATACTTTGCTGCTGTGGTAGATAGAGCTAATCCATCATGAGCTACATAACACTCTGCAGTTCGGCATTAAGCCAAAAAAGAGGACTAGAACATGCAAAGGAAAAGATAAGGAATAATTTTTCTTGGCATTAAAATTATGAGGTTGTTGTGGTTAACCCTTATCGCTTTCTCATGGTCATGTAGAGTAAGAAAAGTAGTGATGTCTGCTAAATTCAATACTTACCAATATGGATGCCACCTAGGAAGAATGACCATTATGTGTTGGATACGCAGGATGATAAATGTGCTGCTGCGATGTTTAATAACCACAAAGAGTGCCTGAACTTGTGTCCCAACAATTTTCTGCACAAAAAGAATAGTTTGGCCATGATCATTGAGTTCTCCTGCCCAAATATCACTTGCAATTGAACTTCATTAACCTACTTCAAAGGGAAGCACATGGAAGTAAAACCAACATCATACATTGTGGCTTTAACTGGTTTTGTTATAGGCACAAGAAATAGCACTTGCAAGCAAAAAGGGGATGCTGAGCAAAAGCATGCATCCATATCAACCATGTTTGACAGGTTATCTATAACCATCTCTACCAAATGTATCATCTAGCCATATTTTGGCAATATCCAGTATAGCATTTATGAAAGCCCCTGTTAATATAAAGGGAGCAGACTTGATCAAATTTAAAGAATGCAGGTTATTTTCTGAAGCCTCAAAAGGAATAGAAATTTATACCTCACTCATGCTACCTGATCATTGCACTAATCGAAACATATGTGGTTCATTATATAGATCCATTTCCGGAATTACATGTTCCATTTCAACAGAAAGTTGTACAAAAATGGCCTAACATTAGGTATTCTGTAAATTTGAACTAGAGGCAGCAAAAGCTTACAGCCAAGGGACTGTGATGGCAGAAGGCTGACAACTATCAAGTCCCAGACTAGACAAATGACCATCCAGGTATCTCTCAGGGATAATGGTACCCTACCGGATATTAGGAAGAGTTGAACAAGCTCACGCAGGAGTTTGCTCTCCAAGAGAGTCACATAATTAGTCATTCATACATTAAGTCAATGAGGTGTACATTGCATATACAAGTGGGAAAACATGTAGTAGACAGAGTAGTCGACACTATGAGATTAGATTCGGTTTCCCAAATTTTTCCATAGAATATAAATAGGAAGCTACTACAATAACAAATTGAGCCTTAATCCCAAATTTTAGGGTTGGCCATAAATAGGAAAAAAGCTTAATGAATATTTAACTTTGATAAAACATAAATGAAAAATAAACCTTCAAAAGGAGTCAATGAGCCAGAAATCTAAACCACTTTAAGACACTAGTCACTGGCACTTCTGAAAAGCAAAAGATCATTTATCAGTTTAAACTGATAAAATGTTGTCATCCATACCCTGTTCAAGGTGGATCTTCATGCGCATAGCTATGCAGAAATACAAATGAATGGAACTCTATCAGTTCAATTATGAAAAATTCTATCTGGATCTTCAAAGAGAGATTCATGCTTCAAAGGGAATGAAGCGTGTGCATACAAATATGATTCATTTTCGTACAACCCGCTTATAAGAATTTGGCATCAGTATACATCATGTTATAGTAGAACATGTTCAAATATCATATTTTCATGCTTCTTGGCCAGTAAAATACCAATCCCTTTTGCATTTTAGCTGGCTGTGGATGGCCATAGATAGTGAAGATGCACATACAACAAGCTAGAGTTGGAGTCCAGCTGTGCGACAAAGTACATGATAATCATATCGATCAATTTTAACTCTTTTGAAGTTTATTTAACTCAACAGATGCATGCAGATTATCACGTTAAAACTTCAAGAAAGCCATTTTGTAAGAGCAGCCGCTTCACAATCACTGCCAACAACTTTCTTCCCTTAAGCATCTAAAGTACCATTAAAGGTCAACTGATTTTCTTTTTCTTTGCATAAGGTTAATTCGTGGTGTAGGAAAACAGAACTAACACATTACAAATGTCCACACACGCATTAACAAACACACATGCATGCACACAAAGGTGAAGGCGGAATATGGTTGAAGCTGCAAATGTATTGCGACTCTAATTTAAATGTACAGGAGAAAAAGAAGCAAGTCAAAAGTTTGGTCCTGAACAAGCCATCGATCTCAGTTCATCACCTTCACAAATGCCAGCACATGCAGGTGGGCTCCCCTCTGTGCTAGACAAAATAGTCCCCAGTTTAAGAAAAGTGATGTCAATCTATAAATCTGAAGTTGTTAGAATGCAAATAAAACTAGCTTGTGGTTTCCAGAGAGCTTGATGAATAGTAGAGAACTTCTATACCGACCTCATGGAGTAAGTAAACCGGTGGGGTCTTTGTGAATGTTGGGAAGAGAAACCAGAAAGAAGAAATGAAAAGTTTCTTTTAAGAATGTGCTGGTAGATGAGATAGAGAAATTGTTTCCATTCTCAATACCTCTTTCATGAAAAAAATTTACTTATGAACAGGCATGGTAGTTGAACCATTGATAAAGCAGACCTTGAGGGATATAATTTATCGTGTATTAATATAGGGAATGATCATCAAAGTCAAATCCTGCTAAAAATCACAGAGCTCAGTTAGAAGATTGAGCTAATTATTGATTGAGGTAATCACAAAGATTTCGTTTCGGCAAATACCATCAAAAGACTTCAATACCAATGGAAAAGTATCCACAACCATACAAGGTTGTTCATGTGAATGATACAACTATTCAAGTAACTCAAAAGGAGTTTTATTTATTTATTATTTTTTTTTAACAACTGAGCCATATTCATGATTCTCCTTGGTGTAATGTAGTCTAATTAAAATTAGACATATTCTTCTCGAAAGGTCTTGGTTGTATTATCGTGATGCATACCAGAGTGGTAAGACTTATTCTTTCTTATTGAATGGCAAGAAAGATTATAATAAAGCCTAATAACGTTGAAGAAGAAAGGAAAAAGAAAAAAGCCAATTAAACAGTCCTCTAAGCCTGTGGAGAAAAAGCCCACTCATACTCTCACCAAAAAGCAAATTGAAGTGGAAAATAAGGAGAATGGGGCTGTTCATGTCTTGTTGAGTGAAGAAATTGACAAATCAAGACTAGAACAACTCACAAATGTGCTTTCAGATCTGGACGTATTCATCATGGGCTAACTAGCAGTCCGCTGACAACTACCATGAAGAATAATGGTTGAAAAAAGCTTCCAAAACACATCTAGATGAAGAAACAGATGCAAACCCCATACAAAAATAGAAGTAAAGGTTTCTAGTCAATTTCTTGCACTGCAAACCCCTGTACAGCACTGATCAGAAGTGATGCATGCTGTTATAGTTGAGGAAACTACAAAACCAGCTTGCAGTTCATATATGAAAGTGCCTAACCCAATGGCTTGCCTAAAAACTTGCCTCCTATGCATAGTACTCTACATGCAATCGATTTGGTTTCAGGGGCCAAGTTTACATAGATCCTGCCTATAAAATGGAGAATACAACACATGAAAGAGAAAATTGAGGATATTGTGGATAACATTATTTTGACACGTGGTGGAAACTATCAAAGGTATTTAATGAAATGGAACAACGGATAGATTCCATTTGGGTTCGGGATGATGAACAACATTGTAGAAACTGCAATTTGCATGAGAAAGACTACCTATTCAACTCGTCAGAGTCAAGTTGAATCAAGTTGGGCAGAGATGAAAGGGATCAAGTCCGAAGGGAAGAAAGAACTAAAGTACAATTGACCCCTAGCTTTGATTTAATGGGATCGGAGTATTGGTATCTACTTTTTTTGACGAAAGAGAATGAAACCAGAGTGAATACATAGGAAGGCACCACAATTTTTAAGGTAGCTGTTCAACTACTTGAAAAATAGGAATTCCCTTTTCATGCCTGGATTACTACCCGATGAAGTGTTAGTGTGGTGTCAGCAAACCTAGAAATTGATATTTCACTTTCAACTTTAATGAAGCACAGGAAAGTAATTTGCAGATTTGTGTAGTGATGCTGTCTCTTGCACAACTAACTTGTAGAATGCGGTTCACATATTCTATGATCAATATCAATTGTCAAAAGATAAGTAGAAAAATCTCTCAATGAAACAATATAACAGGTATAATAGCCTATGATAGACGAAAAGCAAAAAACAAGACGACCTGTGGTTAAGATATGTATTCCGCTCCCATCAACAACCTCTATCAAGCCAAATTTTCAGTTCAATATAATAATGAGAAAGTGGGTTCTGGGGAGGTTTATAATATATCAAATTTTTGCGGTGAAAAATAGCGCAGAGAAAGATGAAAACTTACCATGTTTGGAAACTGCTTATAAATGCTATGAGTGAAGAAAACTCACATCTCCTGTCCCCTGGGGTTTAAGCTCTTCCGAGTTCCCTCCATTATGGATTTCCCCCTACTATAGCGCTACCATCTGCCATAACAAGAAGCACTGTGCAGGTGAATCCAGAGTGAATATATAGGAAGGTACCATAATTTTCCAGGCAGATGTTCAACTATTTGAAAATTAGAAATTACCTTTTCATGCCTGGATTACTATCAGATGAAGTGTCAGTGCGGTGTCAGCATACCTAGAAATTGAAATATCAATTTCAACTTAAATGAAGCATGGGAAAGTAATTTGCAGATTCGTGTAGTGATGCTGTCTCTTGCACAACCAACTTATGAAATGCGGTTCACATATGCTATGATCAATATCAAACGTCAAACGATAAGTAAAAAAATCCCTCAGTGAAACAATATAACACGTATGAGAGCCTATGATAGATGAAAAGAAAAAAAGAAGATGACCTATGGTTAAGATATATATTCCACTTCCATCAACAATCTCTGTCAAGCCAAATTTTCAGTTTAATATAATAATGAGAGAGTGGGTTCTAGGAAGGTCTATAATATATCAAATTTTTGTAGTGAAAAACAGCACAGAGAATGATGAAAGCTTACCATGTACGAAAACTGCTTATAAAAGCTATGAGTGAAGAAAACTCACATCTCCAGTCCCCCAAGTTTAAGCTCTTCCAAGTTCTAACCGAGCTCCCTCCATTATGGATTTCCCCCTACTCAGTGCTACCATCTGCCATAACAAGAAGCACTATGCTGGTGAATCCAGAGTGAATACATTGGTTTTTTGTTCCATTATGCGATTTCATTTCCCACAATAGTCATCGACAAATTTCAAAAAACAAATTCTATTAAAATTCACTCACCTAAAAGGAATTGTAAAATGAGGAAATAAAAATGAAAAACTAAAACGAAGAAGTTTGTGAGCTTTAAGAAACTGAAGTGGACCCTCCAACTAACATGAATTGAACATACAAAAGAATTGATCTTCCCTTCCAAAACCAATCCACTTCAATCTATAGGATTCCCGAAAATTTTCATGGATTTCGCAAGAATGAATAAGTAAGAAGTGACAAAATCCCATTTTAAGGCATAGTTGTTAAAATCTTTCATAAGACAATTTCAAAAATTCATTAAGGTATCAATATTAAGATTTTCATAAAATCTTCATGTCCTATGATCTTACCTTAGAAATTTATCAAGTAGGACCATATTGCAACAATGCTTGCTCATAGGCATTGGCTTTTCAATAATTAAGTTATTGTCTCAACGAAAACTATGTACTTGACAACATATTTTTCTGTCATTCTATAGTTCTTTTGTACAGACCACATTGTGAGAAGTTCCTTAACATTCACTAGAATCATTAAAGAGTGAGTTCTGATAATTCTACCTCAATGTTTTTTTTCCCCCTTATTCTTTCTGCAGAAACTAAATCAAGTGTCATACCTATAGAAACCGCAGTTCTACTCCTTTGGTACCTGAATGGTTGACAATGTCAGGTATTAGTTCTTTCATCAAAGACCTATGCATCTATGCAGAGTAAAGCTTCTAAATGGAGAATAGGATTGATACACGAGAAACAGGTTACAAAACCAGTTAAATGCTAAATTATACTGCATGAACTTCATTTACTTACACATATGATAGATTATAGACAATCTTCATCAATGCGTCTGCTGTGAAGCCAGTCTGGTCTAGCAGGACGTGATAGTGGGTCAGCCGTCTTGCTCCTTGAACAAGCAAAGGCACCAATCCACTTAATAAAATGATTTACAGAATTAACCAAATACAATTAGAATCTAATTTAAAACTTTAACCACTTACAATCATGCCAGCATGTGCACACAAGTAGAAATCATTGTTCTTGGGTTGGCAGACTTTGTTGTCAGCCACAGTGCCTGCATAATAAATGATCAATGTAAAAGTATGTTAAAAATCTATAAACTGAAGCTGGATTTTTTTCATCTTCTGTTGTGAATGAGATCAGCAGGGGGACATTCTAAGGAGCAGAGGCTTGGAAGAATTTCGTATGATGATTATTTTGAGCAATGATCACAGTAAACCTTGGAAACCATTGATCGTCAAGAAATTTGCAGGTATGCCCAATGAAAAAGCAACAAACTCAAATCATTTTGAAGAACAACGTGTTATTGATGTTGTGAACGGAAAACTTAAATGAAGTGTCAGTGCAGTATCAGCAAACCTAGAAATTGATATTTCACTTTCATCTTAAATGAAACAAAGTAAAGTAATTTGCAGATTTGTGTTGTGATGTTGTCTCTAGCACAACCAACTTGTAAAATGCAGATCACATATTCTATTATCAATATCAAATGTCAAACAATAAGTAGAAAAATCCCTCAATGAAACAATATAATAGGTATAAGAGCCTATGATAGATGAAAAGCAAAAAACAAGACGACCTGTGGTTAAGACATGTTCCACTTCCATCAATAACCTCTGTCAAGCCTAATTTTCAATTCGATATAACAATGAGAAAGTGGTTTTTGGAGAGGTCTATAATATATCAAAATTTTGCAGTGAAAAATAGCACAGAGAAGGATGAAAGCGTACCATGTTCCGAAACTGCTTATAAATGCTATGAGTGAAGAAAACTCACATCTTCAGTTCCCCAGGTTAAGTTCATCCAAGTTCCAACCAAGCTTCCTCCATTATGGATTTCCCCCCTTTTAAGAGCTACCGTCTGCCATAACAAGAAGCACTATGTTGGTGAATCCAGAGTATAATACATAGGAAGGTACCACAATTTTTCAGGCAGCTGTTCAACTATTTGAAAATTAGAAATTACCTTTTCATGCCTGGATTATTATCAGATAAAATGTGAGTGTGGTATCAGCAAACTGAGAAATTGATATTTCCCTTTCAACTTAAATGAAGCACAAGAAAGTAATTTGTAGATTCGTGCAGTGATGCTGTCTCTTGCACAACCAATTTGTAAAATGTGGTTCACATATTCTATGATCAATATCAAATGTCAAATGATAAGTAGGAAAATCCCTCAATGAAACAATATAACAGGTATAAAAGCCTATGATAGACGAAAAGCAGAAAAAGAAGATGACCTGTGGTTAAGATATGTATTCCACTTCCATCAACAACTGCTGTCAAGCCAAATTTTCAGTTCAATATAATAATGAGAAAGTGGGTTCTGAGGAGGTCTATAATATATCAAATATTTGCGGTCAAAAACGGTGCAGGGAAAGATGAAAGCTTTCCATGTTCGGAAACAGGTTATAAATGCCATGAGTGAAGAAAACTCACATCTCCAGTCCCCAGGGTTTAAGCTCTTCCCAGTTCCAACTGAGTTTCCAACATTATGGATTTTCCCCTAGTAACCGCTTCCGTCTGCCATAACAAGAAGCACTATGCTGGTGAATCCAAAGCGAATACAAAGAAAGGTGCCACAATTTTTAAGGCAACTGTTCAACTATTTGAAAATTAGGAATTACCTTTTCATGCTTGGATTACTATGAGGTGTCAGCAGATCTAGAAATTGATATTTTACTTTCCACTTAAATGAAGCATAGGAAAGTAATTAGAAGATTCATGTAGTGACGCTATCTCTTGCACAACCAGCTTGTAAAATGCAGTTCACATGTTTTATGATCAATATCAAATGTCAAACGATAAGTAGAAAAATCCCTCAATGAAACAATATAACAGGTGTAAAAGCCTATGATAGATGAAAGGCAATAAAGAAAACAATCTGTGGTTAAGATATATGTTCCACTTTCATCAAAAACCTCTGTCAGGCCAACTTTTCAGTTCAATATAATAATGAGAAAGTGGGTTCTAGGGAGGTCTATAACATATCAAATTTTTGCAATGAAAAACAGCGCAGAGAAAGATGAAAGCTTTCCATGTTTGGAAACTGCTTATAAATGCTATGAGTGTAGAAAACTCACATCTCCAGTCCCCTGGGTTCAAGCTTTTCCAAGTTCCAACCGAACTCCCACCATATGGATTTTCCCCACCCTACTAAGCGCTACCATCTACCATAACAAGAAGCACTATGCTGGTGAATCCAGAGTGAATACATAAGAAGGTACCACAATTTTTTAGTCAGCTGTTCAACTATTTGAAAATTAGGAATTACCTTTTCATGCCTGGATTACCATCCAATAAAGTGTCAGTGTGGTGTCAGCTATTCTTGAAATTGATATTTCACTTTCAACTTAAATGAAGCACAGGAAAGTAATTTGTAAATTCGTGCAGTGACACTGTCTCTTGCACAACCAATTAGTAAAATGCATTTCACATATACTATGATCAATATCAAATGTCAAACGATAAGTGAAAAAACCCTCAATGAAACAAAAGAGTCCATGATAGACGAAAAGCCAAAAAGAAGATGGCCAGTGGTTAAGATATGTATTCCACTTCCATAAACAACCTCTATCAAGCCAAATTTTCAATTCAATAAAATAATTAGAAAGTGGGTTTTGGGGAGGCCTATAATATATCAAATTTTTGCATTGAAAAACAGCGCAGAGAAAAATGAAAGCTATGAGTGAAGAAAACTGCTTATAAATGCTATGAATGAAGAAAACTCACATCTCCAGTCCCCCAACCTTAAGCTCTTCCAAGTCCCAACCGAGCTCCCACCATTATGGATTTCCCCCACCCTACTAAGCGCTACCATCTGCCATAACAAGAAGCACTATGCTGATGAATCCAGACAAATGCCATCTCTATTTTGATTCAAGGCATGTGGCTCTGTCCATATCTATGCAGATTCATATTCTTCTCCAGGAAGCTGCTTGCGTTTTGCTGGAGTCTTTGTCAACAACAACATGCAATTAGATCTGGGAAAGAAATGTTTAGTATGCAGATCCCATGGGCTCAGTGTATGATAGTTGTTTGACTAAACAAAATATTTGGAAAAGTTGGACAGCGTGACATCACCAAAAGCAAAGATCCACTTGGGCTCAAAAGGGAAACCATTGATGTCCACCTCAAGAGCATCAAATGTTAGTAATATACAGTCATGCACACTGGCGGATCCAGGACCCAAAGGGCAATGGGGGCAAATATCAGGACAGTGGGGGCAAATGTGAGAGATGAGAATACAAATAATTTTACTTGAGGTACAAAATAATTGATTATTTTGGACTGAGGTGGGGGCAATTGCCCACTCTACTATACATGTGGCTCCGCCATTGGTCATGCATGCAGGGGTTAAGCTAGAAATTTATACTAGGAAGGGCAAAGTAGAACATGCAGCGGATACAGGATGGAAGGGGGCAAATACCATAATTTTTTGGGAACAATATTTTAAAGGATTTTAGCAGCATTTAAAGACCTTTAGTGGCCTTTCTCATACTTTTAGTGGCATTTTAAGAACACACTATTTTGTTTTCGGAAAATTTCATGGGGCAATTCCCCCCCCCCCAAGGATATGCCCATGTGCATAAGCATGTGTTTGTTAATAAGTTTATAGTTCCTATTGTTTCCTAAGATTTGTTTTCAGGAGGAACTCACAGTGGAGATATGAGATGATGTAACTAGATCCACCAAAGAACCTGCTGTAAGCTCTAACTTTATAACTGATGAAAGTTCACCATCCAGCACAACAAAAACAGTTATCTAACTTTATTAAGGGAAGAGTCAAAATCTCTGCATGTCACTTGACAAAACAACAAAATGGAATAACAGCATATATTGCTTGGTCTAAGCAATCATTTTACCACCCCCCCAAAAAAAAAGAAAAAAGAAAAAGAACAGCTTTGCATAAGAACATACACATCATTTTATCATCTATAAAGAATGAAATAGTGTATCACAAAATTAAATTACCAGGTCTATGAAATGAGGAATTTTGTATCAGAAAAACTCACACTTTGAAATTCAAATATTGAAGTCAGTCATCTTCCTCATCCTTCTCAGCAACAGAGACTTGTTCAGTGGGCACTGGCAGTAGAGTCTCGGAAGAACTGAAAATGTAGGGATGACCTGCATGTGAGAAAACCAAAACTGCTCTGGATTGTGTTGTGTGAGTTGTGGCAGAGTTAGGATGCCTGGATGCCTTCTTGCACAATGACATTTTGAGAATGTCACCTCTAGTGATCTCTTGTCTTCTATCTTCTTTATCTCAATTTTTCTCCTCCCCATCTCTAGATATTCCACTTATTAACTTTTTAATGCAGACTCCATCCCCCCCCCCAAAAAAAAAAGGAAAAAAGAAAGAAAATCTTAAGCAATCAGAAAGAGGGATAAACCAAAAATTGAATAAATAAACATAAAAAGAGGAAACAGGAACAAATAACCACAAACTTAGTGGACCTCATAGCAAAAAATATGGAAGAAATCTTGTTAGGATTCCAAATCAGAGAAGACTGTTTGTAATCAAAGCCTAAATAGAGAACTCTACAAAATGCAGGAGAATTTATTTAAGGGAAAATTAGGTAATAATTGACAACAAAGTATCATAACAGAGGTGAGCTATTTATCATTATGAGAAAAATATTATATACATATCAGATGAACACAACATTATCAACTTAAACATAAAGCTTTGACAGGTAACATACTTTCAATCTGTATAACCAAAAAGAAGACCTAGCAAAAATTCCAAGAAAACCCCCAAATCATGAATCAAAATCAAACCCAATCAAAGCCCAAAACCAAGAATCGATGAGTAATATACCTTCAATTTCTGGAACTGAAATCATCCCCTAGATAACAGAAATTCCAAGAAGTCTCCCAAAGCCTGAGCCGAAATTAAACCCCAAAATCAAGAATCCATGACATAGCCACCATACGTAATACCCCATAAATTTCTGTGACAAAAAACATGACCTATTTAACAGAAATTCCAAGAAAATCCCCCAAATCTTGAATTGAATTTAAAGCCTAAAATCATTGTGATCTAACCGTAAAATCCAGAACCCATAACATGCTAGGCGATTTTGAGGACGAATCCACTATTGAAGATGAAGTTTCCCAATTTTTTTGAAACCTTAGATCAAGAGTCTAATAACTGAAACTAAAAACAGCGAAAATCAAATACTAAATCATACACAATATAAAGAACCAAAGAGTAATAATGAAAACTTTCAGTAAATACCTTCAAGAACATTCACCGGTGAAACCGGACGAGATTACGAAGAACTAATCCGTCTCGCCCAAATCTTGAACTCTTTGGAAATTGAAACCCAAAATCAAGAACCTATGAATAGCAAGTAAAAACTGACAATCAAACAACTCTCTCTCTCTCTCTCTCTCTCTCTCTCTCTCTCTCTCTCTCTACACACAACGCACGCATACACACACATATATCCCCCAGTTAAAAAAAAAAAATCCCCAACGGCTATATTAGTTTCTCCGGTCCGGTCCCCCTCGTGCGTGCGCCACCTCAACCCCTCGCTTTTTTAGCATTTAAACATTTTAATTCTTTTGATAATTTCTCCCATTTTCTAAACCTTCTGTTTTCTTTACACTCAGTCATACCTCCGTGAAATAATTTAAATAATTGTTATATTATGTACATTATTTATAAATAAATAGCACATAAAAAAATAACAACTAAAATAAAAAAAAATACTATTTAAAACTTGTAACTATATTTAAAAGAAAATAGATAGTGCCCTCTAAATTAAATTCTCAATTTTAATGTCTTCCATTTCAAACTTAAATTTAAATTGTATTATTTTTGTTATTCATTGATAATTGAAGTACACAATAAGAGTGATTCTCTCTTAATTTAAATAGTGATAAAATTTAATCTTAAAATTTCTTAATATTATTCTTAAAATTTTTATTAATTAAATTAATTAACACAAAAAATGATATTATTTTTAATAAATACAAAAATTCATTAAAACAAAACAAGCTATCGACAAAAATAACAACAATTCTTTTGGTAAGAGAATTAGCAGTACAACCCTTCCTTAAAACTGCCCTTTTCTTGTGGGTCACCTTATATAGCTATAAGCCCAACATCAAAGTTCTAGAAAGCCCGAGCAATTTGGAACAATCATCCTCCGAGGGTATAGGCAACAATCATCCTCCAGTAGACTTGTATTGTATTCTGGGCTTCATCTCACTTCCTTTTTTTTTTTTTTTGATAATGGCTACATCTCGGAGATGAATTTCAGTTCAAATAGTGCCTATCCCCTCTTCCGTTATAATAGAATCGAGTTCAAATTTCAGTAGTGTATTTACCCAAAAAAAAAGGGATACATCTCATTTTTCATATGAAAATAAATTTTTTTCCTATCATCGGTATCCGAAACCATATTTCGACTAATCCAGTTTGAATATTTGCAAAACCCTATTTAGCAGTGGTTCTTCCAACGTAGTGTTTTATATTCCTAAATTTTAAATCCGAGACTTAATTAACGGATCTAGCACCCCATTCCACTCGACCAGCTGTCTATAAGTATATGAATATAAAATTTGTTTTGTCTATCAGTAGTTTTTTTTTTTTTTTTTTTTTTTTTAAAAAAAAAAACCTTATGTCTTCTCAATAAATAAATAAATAAGAATTCTCAAACTTTTTAATTTCTATTTTTTTTTTTTTTTTTTTGGGAACTATTAAGGGTTCAGATAATTTTTGAAGTGAACAAGTTAATCGTTTCTCATGCAGTCCGGATTATTTCTCAAGGGGTATATGGAAAACGGGACAGTTCTTTAAACTCATTGCTTGTTTTATGGGCTTGTCAGCCTTCTCGGCCCAAAGATTTGAACCGAAGATTTGGTGTTAGACATACCATTAAAGCCCAAAACATGAATTGACCTGACTCAAATTTTTATTTTTATTTATTTATTTATTTATTTATTTTTTGATTACATCAAAATTCGAACTCGGATCACCGGGCTGAGGGATGGAGTTTTGACTCAAATTTTTATATAGCCATGAGGTTTTGACTCAAATTTATATATATAGGTGGTTTCCTTCTCTTAAAAGGCAATCTCCAAGCATCAGTTATCTTCTCTCTACAAATGTTTCAATCTCTACAATGTTTTACCTATATGGTAATGGTATACACATATTTACAATAAAATAAGGGATTTTCTTAACAATTGGGTATTATATGAACTGTTCCAATCGTATGAAATGATAGAATTCCTTCAAGATGCTGTACCTTTGGACTCTTGAATGTCCAATTCATGTTCTGCTACCATAATACATGAATCTGCCTCGAGTGATGACACTGAGGTTTTATTCTTCATCAGTTCACTGGGTGAATTCAACATGTTTGTGGTGCACTGTACATCAGGCATGATGCCAACCTGATCTATGTCATGAAGCGCCGGGGAAAGATACTTTGCTACTGTTACAAACAGAGCTGATCCATCATGGAGCTCTGTGACACTCTGTAGGAAGGCATAGTAAGAGTTAGGGCACAGATCAAACAGAACAAGAAATATCAGAAAAGCAAGAGAAGCTTTTATTGTCTTTGTTACACAATCAAGTTGTGGCTTAAAATTTTGATGTCTATCGGTGCAAGTTTGGCTCCTAGACTAATATGGGACTACGAATTTATCTAGGCATATGATTTGACAACTGTGAACATTGATCAAGATAATATCTTTCTTATATTTTTGGTCCTTAAGGAGGGCATAGCCCCGGAAACAAGCAAACACGAAGGCCCACATAAAGGGCACAAACCAAAACAAACTTCTATTCTAAAGGGCCAAGCTGGGCACCAACAAAACAGAAGCATAGATCCATAATAGGTATAACAAAACAGTTAATCAAAACCCAACAACGGTAGCTGCCGCCCAAAATCGGGAACTCAAATCAAAATGTAGGGAGACCACAGATTACCACACAACTACTGTCACCGTCAACAAGATTATAGCTCATTGACAAGATTCAATCTTACCTACCCGTATTACCTAACGAGGATTAGTAATATGTGCTGATTTTGCATGTCTAGTTGCTAAAATTTCATTCTGGGGGAAACTGTTGATTGCTTTTGGGATGTTTCTAACATATTCCAAATGTTTCTTGCGTTAATTAATAAAAACTAATATACCTGAATTTTTCCCTTCCCAAAGGTTTTGTGCCCGACAAGAATTGCTCGGCCATTATCGTGTAGTGCCCCTGCCAAAATCTCGCTTGCACTTGCGCTCCCTTCATTAACCTATTTCAAATGGAGGCATTTGGATTTAAAACCACAAAGGATATCACACCTTTTGACTTACAGGTAGCATGATCAGTTCAACAAGTACTTACCAGCACAACAAGTGGATGATGAGTTACAGCATGCCCATCAACAATGCTGATAGGTAACATATTGCCCTCTCTATCAACAGTATTCACAAGAGTTTCATCTCCATCTAACCATATCTTGGCAACATCCAGCCCCACTTTTACCAAACCTCCCTGTAATGGAGAGGAAAACCACCTTGAATGAAATGAAAGAAGATGATTCAGTGAACCAGTAGAGTATACAAGTGAAAACAATACGCAGTTACCGGATTGTTGCGTAAATCAAGTATGTAAGACTCTACACCCTGCCCCTCCATTTCCTGGATTGCATTTTCCATTTCAACAGCCGCAGTCTGTACAGAATCAGGTCCTGTGTATTAATCAACGTGGAGGGCTATAGCAATGATCAACTAGACTGGATTTGGGGTTACAGCTATAGGAGTGGGGAAGGTTTAATTACCTGTGAGAAGGCTGACAGCTTCACATATCCCGTCTTTGACTGTCGACCATCTGGGGTTCGATGAGGAATGATGGCACTGGAAATGGGGGAAAGTTTAATATACTCACGCGGCAGGTTGACCTAGAAAAGATGGAGCATACAAAATCATTCAAACATACATCAAATGCAAATGAAATGGTAATCAAGAATAAATGTATGTTTTTTATCGAAGAATTTGGTCACTTCTGATGTAAAAGAGGTTTCCCCTAAAATGTCATAGGAAAATACCTGAATCTCGAATGTTATAAAGTAGAAAAATAATTCTTACCTCTCGGAAATAAGATTCCCTTTCCCCATTTTTTCCCTGGAGAAAATAGAGCAATGATTTAGTGAAAAGACAACTGCATTTGACAAAAATGTTAAATTCAAACTAATACGCCACTGAAATCTGAACATCATATTAGAAATACAAATGGTATTTTCACTTTAAGCTTCTAATAGTCAAATGAAGTGATCATCAATATATCGTAAATGCATTTCCTGCTTCTAGAGTGGACGAGATGAGGGTATAGTATGTCAGGGCATGAGCAGAGAGTACAATTTATAAGTCAAACAAGTCCCAACTCCTCTTTTAAGACTTCAACACAGTCACCATTAGGAACGTTCTGTGTGTGTGTGGGAACAGAGATCCCCATTTTCGTGGACACAGATAGTTCATGATGCACGGGTTGGATTTTGGCTTTGGAATTGGTAGAAAGGTAAAGTGTGAGACAATCATTTCGTGTCAATTAATTTCAACTCTTAAGAAATCTACTAAGAAAAATGATGGCAAGAAGCTTAGCAAACTAGAAATGCATGATAGAAAATTTTTTATGCATGGAAAGAAGGGGGGTTGGAAATTACAGTGAGAAGTTTTACTGTAACTGTTGTGCCAACACGTCCTCTAAGCTTCTGCGCAGCTGCTTCACTGTCAATTCCAATGACTTTCTGCCCTGGGAGATCACAGAAAAGTATGAAAAGGAAAATTTATCTTGAATTTTCCATTAAAAAGTTGATATTGTAGAAAAATAGATTTACCACCTAGCCATTGTTTAGGAATGCAGTCATGTAGATGCAAGTGCATGAGTTATGCCCACACATGAGTTATGCGAGTGCATGAGTTATTGCAAGTCTAGTTTAGATTTGCAAGTTGAAAAAAGTAGTATGTCAAAGGTTTTATCAGGTACACACCATTAATCTCAATTAGTTCATCTCCCTCTTGAATGCCAGCACGTGCAGCTGGGCTCCCATCTATGCAAGACAAAACAACCTGCAACGTAAGATATTCAACTGCAGTTTATGAACATGAGGATGTTGAAGAAGTTGATCTGTGCATTGGTCTAACATGTACTGTCAGAGAGCATCATATGTCTTAATGAACTTCTATGGCTAACTTGAAGAGAAATTGGAGTAGTTTTGTAGGAAGATGTCAACAGGAACCATGAGGAAAAGTTTAGTGCCACAAAGGTTTTTCAAAATATGTTTGCAGACACTCAACATTGAATGCTAACAACTAATGTTTAGTGCCACAAAGAAGTTGATGTAAGCATATTTTCTGTCATGGAGTATATGAAACCATACAGAAAAGTTTGCTTGTTTGTAAGTTGAACATCATTTGTACCAGTTCCCCAAAACTAGAAAAATGCTTTACTCTGAAACTTGTTAAAGTAACTCCATGAAATATAAACTCCCACTTTGTGAAATCATATTTGGGAAATCTCAAGAGTAAACCTTGACATAGAAGGCTAGCATAGTAATCAATAGACAAAAGAAGATGGCAACGACAGACAAAATAATGCACATGTGTGTGACACTTACCAAACGCCCAGTTTTTGGTTCCATATTAATGAAGAGACCAACCCCTTGCAGATTTCCATCATTCCCAATTCTAAAACTTTGGTACTCCTGCACTTTTAAAGTCATTGTTAGGTCTCAACTAATAGTTTCCAGGTTGATGATCAGACACTCATATTGAGAAATTGACAGTCAGTGGAACCATAAAATGCTATATTCAAACAAAACTAGTTTGGCATATTAAGATTAGCCAATACAAGAATTCATTTATGACTGTTGGTAGACCATGGTAGAATCATCAGTACAACTCTGCAGTCATCCTTTGTTACTGGTTATGGTCATCCTCATAAGCTGCAGATGTGGTCCGCAGAGTCATATGACAAGATGTTCTTTCAAAAGCAACTCCTTGACAGCAAATTACTAAAAAATAAATAAATAAATAAATAAAATAAAATTCAGGTTAGAGTATCACTTGGGTAAGAGCCCCTGGTTCTGGGAACAAAAGGAAAGGCATCTACCATCCCAAAGACCAGGATGATGGATTGAAACATTAATAAACATACTCAATCTTCTTTACAATAAGCACAACAGCAACCATTTGACACTTTAACCAGCACCCAAATCAGGCTATGCCCAAACAAACAAGCTATTCTTTACTTCCATTTTCCCCCTAAGTTATACTCTTGCTAATATATCAACTACCAAGGCCTTTGATAACAGGAGTCTTTCCCAACTTCCCATGTCTTTTCATTTTTCGACTTTTCATGTTTCAAGGTATGCACTGACAACATGATCGGTAATTTTACTGCCAACTGAATGCAAGAATGTGATTCATGTGAACCAGAGTGAACCATGCGACATCAATTGAGAGCATGCTACTTCTTTTAACTACTGAAAATAAATGTGCCTAAAAAGAGTTTATGATCAAGTACAAGACCTTTGGACTGATGATCCGCGTAAATGGATCTCCAAGAGTGGATAACAATCCACTGATCTTATTATATGCTGCATCAGCTGATCTCAACGGAAACATTTCCACCATTGTCTGTTGCAGCTTCATATCCCAGTCTACATAAGCGCACACACAAACACACACACACACACACAAAAAAAAATGAATACGTCCTATGAATTCATGTTTAGTTCAAACTTTTCACACAATAGGAACGAGAAAAGATATCAATACCTTGATGATTAAATGTTGGATCAACGAAAGTCTCTCGAATCAGCCCCCAAGCCTCCACAAGTGTTCTCTGCACTGTATTAACCTAACCACAAGAACACACCACATATCTTTTCTCAATAATGCGATGCATGCCATGAAAGTCAACTTAAGAATTTAACAAGTTTGATTCGACATGGGGACTGTTCAAGAATTGGATTGAATAGGAGGCTTGCATGGATGAAACTTTTGGGAGGCCAACCATGAAAATTTTTAAGGACACATCTGAAAATGATACATCCTCCTTGGCCCCCTTGGATTCGTTAACATAATTTTATTAGTTTAAACATTAGTAGGCACAATCATATGTTTTTCGATCGTCAAAATCCAACTTTGGAGTTCAAATAAAATCGGTTATTGCGCTATACTGTAAGAGGTTAATAGGTTATTTTTTAGTCTTTATCTTTTACACCTGGTACATAAAATTGTTGTCCAAGATAACATTTGCACATTCATTCTTTCCAAAAGCAATTCCAATACTGTTGTTCTTCACAGGAGGCTCTTTTTTTTTTATACAAAAAAAAAAAAAAATCATGTTTAAGGAGAACAGTGGTAAAACTATTGTCTCCCATTCAATCACAACACACAACCTTTCACTCACATTCTTCTCGCTCTCCTTCGCCCATCTCTAGCGCTTTTTTTTTTTGTTAGATCGAGATTTGAAGTGGGATCATCGGTTGGAAGTGGGCTTGTTCCCTGTTATGAACCCACACGATGGATTCAAGCTCAACAAGAGAACTTAGGCCAAAGATGGATCTGTCAGATAAAAAATTCTGTTTGACTTAAGGACCATTCTATATTTTTTTTTTGATTCAACGTGGGATTTGTAACGTTCCCTTGGGACATCTCTGGCGCTTATTGAACACACAACTCAAACGCATCGCCCATAATTAGGTTTGGCCCACGGGCCAGGCTGAATCAGACTCAAGTCCAAGACTGGAAGCCCCAGCCCACCCAAAAAGAGAAAGCTGGGCCATTCGGGCCGGGCGACTGCGGAGCCGGATAGTACACCGGCAGACCAAGGGAACATATAATTGAAGATTGCGGTTGAGAAGTTTACCTCACGAGCACGAGACACAGGGAAAGCGACGGTGAGAGATTCAGCGACAGCTGAAGAAGAATCCAAACAAATAGAAATGGCCGCAGCGAAACCAACGAGTCCTTTTGCTACAGAGCTCATTAGCTTTTTTCTGGAATCAGTCGAATTCACTTCATGATTGGGTTGTGTTTCAGAAGACCTAATTCTAAGGCTAATTCGAGTCTTAAATCGATTTGATGAGACTCTCAATGTTGTGGTGTTTCGACAATTGAAACCCATAAACTGATGTGAAGCGAAGGATTGTAAACGGTTCCTGAAGAGATTATTTTGAACATTTGGGAAATTTTTTAGTTTTGGACTAAAATTAGGGGAGAGACTTTCCATGGTTCAGAGCTCAAAATTCCAGAGCCAGAACGTGGAGCGAAGTACCTCTACACGTTTTCTTTTAAGAGAGAGAGAGAGCGAGAGAGTTATCTGGTGCGATCGACAGAAAAATATTGACTCCATTTCTTTGACCCAAGAAAAAAAATGAAAATATTGTTTTGGTCAAAGAATTCCGAGGAGTTGACCAAATGCAAAACTGTCATCGTCTTTCACTTTATGTCATTTAAATTCATTTCATAAAATAGTTATTCAAATTAAATTTTATTTATTATTAAATAATTTCTAACCTTTTTATAAAGTATTTTTTATTTTAAATAGTCACTTATTAAATGATAAAATCGAGCTTGTACATATAAATTTTAAATATTTTTTAATTTTTAAATGATAACAGATCTTTATTTTGTATTTTTATCTTTATAGACAATATGATGTAAATTTTAATAATTTTTAAAAAAAATCTTATTATTGGTATTTTTAATTGAAGATAATTTGTGACAAATTTTAAATTTTTGTGATCGTAAAGTTTATTTTTCTTGAAATTATCTTCATAAATATTATATTTTCAAATAAATATCAATATTTGAGTGGGAATAAAATTATTTAAAATCAAAGATTTGAATTCAAAAAATTTCACATAGAATAGAATTATTAAAAAAATTCGTTAACTACCAGAAAATTCCCCCAAAAATGTTTATAACGGTCGACGGGCTATTTATTACGTGGCATTCTTTTATTGGTTAGATTTTTCTGCAGAGAAGTTACTGGAGACACCAAATTCCAGCTGGTGGAAATGATTGGCGTGTGGGGGATTCTGAGTGGGTCCCACTTGAACCTTTTACGTTGTGGTTGCGAACCACTTGCGTGTCCCAACTGTACAGGCGGTTCTCTCCCCAAAACGCTGCGTTAACTTTACCCTCATTTCAAATCTATTAAAGACCGTTGAACGCGCTCTCTCTCACTCTAAACCCTAATTCTTGATTTTGAGATTGGTTTCCACCATCTGAGTTCTGAAAATTTTCCAATAAGGATTCCTTGGAGGTCAGGTGGCTCTTAAGGTGACGATTTGTAGGTTTTTTTTTGTTAACTTTATTTTAATTTCGTTCGTATCTGGGGAAAATGTGGTTTTGCCCCAAATTTCATTGAATTCTATAGTCACATATGAATTTCCAATCTGTTTCTTCGAAGACATGGTATACCTGATTTTTTTTTTTGTGATTAGGTCAAAACCAATTTCTTTTCGTGATTTGGGGAATGAATGCATGTAGGGTTTCTGAAAATTTCCCAAACGGCCTGTCTAAATTTCTCAAGTTTGGTGTTCATCTTGTCATGGTAAATTGCCCTTCCAAGGTGCTTTTGAGAAGATGAAAACTCCACATACACCCACACTCCACGGCCTACAGCAGTGGTAATATACTTCCTTGGGTCCCTGTCAGGGCCGCCTATAACGGCTGTTGCTCCCTGATTTTGACTTCTCCTGAATATTGCCTTTAGAAAGGATCCATGTTCCACCCATATGCCATGCCTCCAAGGGGCTCTTCTTTGATGACATCTTCTCTGGAGACCCTACCAACATTTCCAAATTGGTTGCATTGCCTCTCTAGTGTCCTCCAGGTTGGACTGCTAATGAGAGGAGGTCAGGGAGAAATTAAGTATCCTGACACTTACAGATCCTCCTCTGACCTAGCCACAGAGCCAGACGGCTCCTTCAAGACTTGGATGGCTAAAACTTAGGGAAACTAGTGAGAAAGCGTCTTGCTTATTGGTTTCCAGAAACCTGATGCACGTATAACCTAGTCAACCTACTATGAGGGGAATGATAGTGTTTATGATAGACCCAGCAAGACTGATGCAATTAGATGGTAGAGTTAGGAAACGTGACCAGGAAGATGGTAGAGTCACGATAATGTCTATTTCAAACCTAAGCACCTACATGCTATCCTCAACTATCTGGTGAAGGGCTAGGTTCAAAGAAGTGTTTAGATTTAGCTCTTTTACAGAGAACTGTTTGCTGAGATAGCTTTTTCTATTTCCTCTCTTTTGTCCTCCCTATCACCTCTTACTTATTGCTTACCTCCCCCTCATCTACTCTTGCTATTTCAGTTGTAGTCATTTTTTTGCCACCTTAGCCTTTTACTGAACTCCATATTTCATCTTCTGCATCATGGGTGTAGAAATTCTTTATCGATAAGGAGGGTAGTTATTTAAAGTCTGAGAATGATATTGTTAACATGATTAGCACGACTTCTGATTTGGCAACTGTTCATTGTTGTTAAAATTATCTTCTGTATTCTTTATTTACTAGTACTGTTGCATATCTGTGCTATCCCTGAAGTTTGGTGTTGGTAGATTGCAGAGCAAAAGAGGGTAATTGGCTAATGTTCCATGGATGACCGGAAGTAAGAAGTTATAACCACTAAACCTTAGGTTTCTTCCAAGAATAAGTTTCGCTCTGATTTACAGGGTAAAAAAATCCTATTGGGTTGAGTTGTCTTATTAGGCCTAATATTATTCTTCATATCAACGGGGTGATAGGAGGATGAAGAATCACGTGTTAGATACATAGCACTTTTCTTTATTAGCACTTTTCATTATTGGCTACTAATTTTAAGTAAAACTACGGATTTCCTAGCACATTGAGATTGGCCACGAAAAGAAGCAAATTGTGAATAATATCTGGCTTGGACAGAATGCCGAGGAAAGGCAAGTTGAACTAGGAAATGGTAAAAGGACAAGAGGAGCAAAGAATGCTAAAAGAATTTGTGCACCATAATGTAAAATATATGAATGAACCTTCTTAACTCGTTTGGATACGCAGCATATCTTAAGGAAAAAGCCTATACACTAATCATGGTTACAAATTTAAGTGGGAGATGCAACCTGTATGCTATGTGCGTATATATTTTTTTTTCCTGTCTATAACTTATGTTTGTGATTCCTTATATCACAAAATGCAATTTTTTTTTTTCTTTCAAGCTAAGTCTGTACACTGTCCACTTGCATCTTTTTCTTGTTTTTAACATGGGTGGGGCACTAAAATGCATGATTAACTTCATCCCAGATGATTGGCAGATTAGGAAATTTACCCTCTTGTTCTGTATTGCAGCAGTGGACTGTTGCTTATGACCCAGTAACTGCGTTGCTGCTCATTACTCTTGTTATTATTGCATGTTTGGATGCTACTATTATACATGGTAATCGTTTTTCTTGAACATCAGGCTATTTCAAAGTCCAAAAGTTTTTTTCTGATATCTCATGATTGTGATCAGTTCGCAGAGAAACAGATTTTAGCAAACACTTCTCTGTACTAATGTTTCTGTAATATAGTTTGGCCCATCTTTCTGGTACCATAATTTGGTTAAATATATATCGCATTCTATGATTTCCAAAGTTGTAGCTTGGACTGCATTTGCTGCCCTCAACTTAGACTACAGTACTAAAAATTCATGACTCCTTCATCACACAGTATTTTCCTTTTATGGCCTTTAGACATTAGTCATCCTGCAAGTGACCGACTTTATAACAAGGAGACCTGACTAAGTCATATTAGTCATCTAGATTGGTAGATTCTCTGTAAGTCGGAAGAAGTTACCCTAGGAACAGGAAAAAGGAATCAGTTTCACTGCTTTAAGATAAGGCTGATCATTTTAAGAAATCTCCTATCTGGATTGATAGATCTGTACTTCGAATATGCATCTCTATGAGCTATACCTAAAGAAAGTGCATGTGGGCATGAGTATATGCCCTTTTAAAGGTTCTCATTTAGGCATGATCAGCTGAAGTAGGGTCTCTCTGTTGCTTGTGCTCATGGCCTTTATCCTTTTTTCTCCCGAAGACTTTGGCCTGGTGCTCAATCCAAATTTTGAGGGACGGATCATTTTGCAGACACCACATACGCCCATTAAAAGTAGCAAATATCCATAATGAAAAGGGTAATTTATGTGCAATAATATACTAATTTATCTGGTTCTCTGATCTAGTGCACAGAGCTCCCACATGGTAGAGTTTGGGGAGGGTTACATTTACCTAGCCTTCACAACTGTTCACCCTTTTATTTTCTACTACCGAGGGGTAAATTACATAGGAAAATTGGCAGTGTTTTATGGAGATTATGTATTATAAGTTCTTTAACTGGCTTAACCACACACATAACTTCTTTTCTCTAATTTTTTTCGCAATCTCACATATAACCTAAGAAAAATGCTCACCTATGCATCTAAACTTGAAATTTTTCACTAGTTTTCAGGCGTTTCCCCACCCAACTTCCAAAGTAAGCTTTTCTGTTCTTGTCTTACGATTTGATGATAGTGTTATTATGCACAGGTTGTAACCTCCAATTGAGTTGTCAATGGCAGGATTAAAGTAAAAGAACATGAACCGAAGCAACCATTATCCAACCTTAAAGACTAGAAGAAGATAAGTGTTCAAAAAGTTTTGGTCATGCCATTACAAGTTTTGGTTGTGTGGGTGTTGAAATTTTTTTTTGGCTTTTCTAGCTGCTACTTTTTTTGTTCTAATCCAAGCACAAGCTGAATGGCTATCTAGTTCAACTCTGAGCTGATATTACTTCAAATGGTTGTGGTAAAGCATAAAAAATATGCATAGCATTGAGACCATACTAGTTTGTAGTTCATTTTTCTTAGATTACCTTCCCTTAGTTAGGTCCTTGTGCGCCTTTTTACCAATCTTTTTTCCACTTTTTACGGGTGCACTTTAACATCCGGGGGGCTATCCTTCTAGGAAGCTGGTGAGAGTGCTCTTTTTTGAAAGATAAAGTTCCCCTCTTTAATTTTTGATGTTTTGTGTTTGTCAAAGATATAATGATCTTAAGATCCATCATCTTCAAATAGGCCCTACATTTTTATTCTCTGTTTTAAATTGGCCCACCAAAGCATCAAACCCTACCACACGATTGCCAGTCAATATTTCATTATTCTCTGCCTTTTAGCTGACAAAACTTGCAAAAAACAAAGGTTAAATCTTGCATTTTTCTCAGACTTTGCTTTTATGTACCGGTATCTAGGCTGATAAAACGAGGGTAAGGAAAAATTAAAGATGGTTTGCTACTGAAAAATAATAATAATAATAATAAAGAGCACTATTCATATTAGGAAAATTTTAAATGAGAATGAGTAGAGAAAGTTATTGTTATATAGTTGCAGTTTCATTATTAAATCCATTATCTCATATAATAATTTTAAATTATTCGGTATTTTTTAGCAAACTAAACTTAGCAAGTGATTATCAAATAAGCCTGTCCAATGAGATCGTTGTGGTTCAATTTTGCAGTTAGAACTGGACGAGGCACCCACTTGAAGTTTTGTATTTCTAAAATGATTATGATCAGGCATCAATGTTTGTTGTCCCCGATTAAAAAAGCAACTTTTGTTCTACATTCAGAGGAACAGGTGGGGAAATGCAATGATCATAACCTAAAGGTATCTCTAGCTCTCAATTTGTAACTCTTTATAGTATACATTGTGAGTCATTCTATTTCTTCTCATATTTGTTATGCTATGAAGCACATCCTCCTACATAATTGCATTTTTTTTTACGTACTCTAACTAACATTTTGTCAAAATCAATTGAAAAAAAAAAAAAATAGCACCTTCCAATAAAGTCATACGTGGTGTTATATATTGTTGTGAAGCTCAAGATGGGATGATTGAAATTTTTTGAGAGAAAATTTAATGAGAGCCTTCTAGTAAGGGATTAATTGTCCTTTGCATTATAATCATTGGGTTGGGGAGGGGTTGTAACCAAGACTGTCCCTTAGACTCCTTTGCATCATAATTTGTTCACAACTGGGATATCCCAACATAGCGAATTAAGGATTTCAACTAAGAAACATGGAAGGGCAAATTAGCATCATGTGATGATTGGCTAAAGGAAGGAAAAGTTATTAGCACTTAAAACCAGCCTAAACCGATTAAAGTAGCTTGAACTTAGGGGTGTTCATCGGTTCGGTTTTTAAATTTTTTGATTAATTCGGTTTAATATTTTTTAATCCTAAACCAAAAACCGAACCGAATTCATTTAAATTCGAAATTCAGTTTTTGATTTGAATTTGAATTGAATCGAATAAACCAAATAAATCAATTTTGATTTTTGAAATCTAAATTTTCACATAAATTCAATTTAACCAAATTCGAATCGATAAAATAATGAATTTTTTAACAAATATTTTATTGATTGCTTAAAAAAAAAATTACCAATCAAAGTTTGCATAAAAATAAAATAAAATAAATAATAAATAATCAAAATAAATAAAAAATGAGATAATTAAAAACCCTAATTCGATTTTCAATTCAAATTCGTATTAAAAATCTCAATTCGAAACTCGAATCGAAAACCAAATTTGAAATTCTATTCTAACCGAAAACCGATTCGAATCTAAAAATCGAATTTAAATTTAATTCGATTCGGTTGGATATTCAATTATCACCAAATATTGGACACCCCTGCTTGAAATTGACTTGTCCAAAGCTTGCGTTCAAGCTTTTGGAACATTGAAAAGAAAAATATATATATTATTTAGATTTAATTTTAAAATTTGTTATGTAAAAAATCGAGTTTTGAACATCATACTTCTAGTCCTTCAATGGACGAGATAAGTCAGATGTTGAGCCAGATTGCCTTCACCCCCCCCCCCCCAAACAAAAACAAATATTTTTTGCTTTCTCACTTGGAGCAGGCTCCTCACTGCAACCCATATTCTCTGTGAAATATTAAAAATGCCCTTCTATTTAAAAATAAATAATTGAGTATTTTTTCCTCTCTCTCTTTTTTTCCGATGAAAATTTTAATTAATGTGATGAATGGGGTTAGCCGTTAAAAACATACTCGCCATCTAACTGAAATGAAAAAAAGAAAAAAAAAATCAACCTATCTCATTTATAATGTGGAAGAATAATCCGCAAATAGCATACTATCTCCCAATATGGAATTTCTAGGTACTTCCATCAAGGATAAAGTATAATTTAAAACACTTTAATACATAATTGCCAAACATTCATAAAGAAAAGCGTAGTTAATTTGCATCTTCTTCATGGGGGCTCATGTTTACTTTGGTTAGACCTTAAAGTTGCTCTCCAATTATAATGTCAGGATGTCTGTTTCTACGAGGGTTTCTATGTATGAAGAGTTATTTGAGAATGAATTAATTTACTGTTCTAGATGTGCTACTGAGTACATTCAAAGAGAAGAAAACGAAATGTAAAGGAAAAAGAAATCTTGGTTACTTTTTCTTTTTTTTGGGGGGGGGGTGGTCATTCTTAGTTTTTACCTGGTACTGTCATGCATGGCATCATAAAAGTTCTCTTTAATTGGATGGTGTTGGTGGTAATATTTTTTTGGAGGATTTTTACGTGCCCATTTGATATGATTGTTTAGGTTGTCTTTTGTTGTAGTATAGGATCTTCTCCTGCAAAATAGTTGACCCTTATTATCATTGCACATCTAAAATGGGCCAACTTTCCTTTTGATATGATAGGCATGAAGTTACTTGAGCAGAGAGAGAAACAAACCTAGATATATATGCTCTCTCTCTCTCTCTCTCTCTGTATATTGAGTGAGTAGGTTCTTGTCTTTCTTAACCATGAAGTTTCTCTCCATATTCCCAGTAACAAAGACACCCAACCCAATACCTGCAACTTGGAGAATCTACTAAACATTAAAGCAACATAACTTTGGCAGAGGAAAATGCATTGAAAGTAGGCATATATGGCCACGGATAATGATCATGGAAAAAAGTGAATGATCTCTTCTCTAGGTATAGTCCAAAAGAAGGATTTTTATGTTTTTTTACTTTTTTCTTTTTCATTTTAATATATTTATTTTTCTTTATATCTTTTGTAATTTTTTTTCCTTTTCAAAGGTGTGATTATGGGTCAAGGCTCAAGATTATACTTGCTTTTCTTTATTTTCCCCCTTTTGCTTTCTAATTGGGGCCTCTCAATCAAAGTTGTTGCAATATCTGTTTCAGTAAGAATTACCTCAAATTTGCACCTTTTCTTAGTAAAATGACAGGCATAACCTTTTGCACCAAAAGTATATGCTACCATTCAACAACACTGTACATTTCTTACGTTGGATTGATTTGATTTATGCCACTTTTTTCCTTTTCGAATGTGGGTTTTTCAATTCCTAGTCGGGTCTGTCTAATTTCATGGATCCACTTCACCATGGCTACTCAATTTTCTGAGTATTATATAGGGTTGAAGGTGATCTAAAGGAATTAAAGACTCTTAGGATTTAGCTCGCTATTTAATTTTTTTAAAAAAAAAAAAATTACGCACACACATCATATGCAAAAGCTCAAACTCAACTGAACTAAAATCCTTTCATCTTCTTGGATATCTCATTAAATATTCTAATCAACACTTCCAATTTTCCTTCCTCACTTTTTCCTTTTACTTGTGTATGTCGGAAGAGTTAGAGGCAAGAGATTGACATTCCCAACAAATATGAACCAATGTCTAACATGCGTACGAGAGACAATAATATAAACCCAAATAACAAATTGGCCTCGTCACAACAATTTCAAACCTAGATTTTTATGACAACTAGATTCTGCATCTTACTATTTTCAAGGAATTGGTAATAAATTTACTAAAACACCGTGGATCTAGTAGGATGGAGTCCCAGGAGGATAACCTAGTAATCACAATCCATCATCTTCCAACTCCGTAATCCAGAATTCAAATTTTTATATAACAAAAAAAATAAAAATCTAATGGAATGGAATATTAAGTTCCTTAATTAAGTCTTTGATTCAAAATTCAGGAATATAAAAAAAAAACTATACTAGGAGATCTTCTTTGATTCAAAATTTAGGAATATAAAAAAAGTTATACTAGGAGATCTGTTTTCAAAATAGAGTCTCTGTAGACGTTTGAATCAGATTAGTCAGATCATAAATTCGGATGTTGGTGGTGAAATCATAAAAAGAATCGGTGATAAATCTTGTTGAGTATCCTTATTTAGAAGCCAATTCAAAAGTATAAATCCCAAGAAAAGATGGTCCTCTTTAAATGCTTATGGGAGGATCGAAACTATACTGTCGTAGCAAGAAAATTGTAGGTCTTGCCATCACTCCCCCACTATCCAGAGAAGAAAAAAATTACTTTCTGCTAGTGAATCTCCCTGGGGGTGGCAAAATACTGTTAATCTATTGCAGTGGTTGTCTTTGAGAATGAGATAACAAAATGGGTGGCTTAAAAACATGGGAATGAAATGTTAGTGATTCGAGCCAGAGGGGACAAAGCTGTCCCCTTGATGTTGGATCATGGACACAGAGGTGAGGATAAGAATACATTTGTTCTCTTCATGTAGGGATGCCTATGCCTGGTCTCCTTGACAAGGTCATGACAAATTGTGCCACATGATATTATTATTTATTTACTTACCAAGATACTATTCATATTATGTAATTTTGTTTTACCATATTAGGTATTCGAGGAATAATTAATTCTAAGGAATTGGCCTTGGGATTATTAGTACCTTAGACTTGTGATCAATTGCAATTTCCTAGGGCAAAAAGTTCATTATATTTAATAGTCTTTCTTTTACCTTTCTTCTAAGCAATATGTTGAATTTCTTAATGCCGGTGAAAAGTCATTATTATTATTATTATTTTCAAATTTATAATAATAAATTCATTAAATATGTCAAATAATTTACAAATTATACACATCAGACAAAATACACCGACCAAAATATTCTTTACATGTTCTCATTCTTTTGTGTGGGTGTGTGTTCATATATTTACTTTCTCAAACATTGTTCAAGTCTCATCTTACTCAAATTATAATTATTAAAATAATTATTTGAGTTAAAATAGAAAAATTCTATGTTCACCATGTGGTTGTGTCTGCATTGTACTTATTATTTGTTCGTACGTGAGGAAAATGGTGAAATGAATGTGAAGCTCTGACAGTGTTCCCATGTTGGGTCAAAGAACACATCCACGGCCATTGCCAACCATAAAGACTATCTGGATGGTAATATGTACTGGTAAAATCTATAGTGAGAGAGAGAGAGAGAAGATTTGGTTCATAAGAGGGGGGACAAAGGAGTGATCCCAAAAGGGTCAATATTGGTAGAATTTTGGTCTCCATCCCGACAAAGAGGTAAGATACACAGTAACGTTGATTTCTCAATAAATGCCATCTTTCCCCTTGATCTGTGTTTGGAAGGAAGAATTTAGAGACAAAAAAAAAGATTAAGAAAGGAGATTGGTTATTTTTTTGTTTAGGAGTTTTATGCGGAAAGAAATGAAATGAAATGAAATGAAATGATTTTTAATATAAAAAAATTTCTTTTCAAAAGTGGAAAGAAAAGAAAAAAAAGAAAATATCTTATAAATATATCAAATTTAATTTTTTAAAATTAAAAGTAAAACTTTTTATTTTCAATGAATCTCATTTCTTTCTTTTTCTTTCATAAATCTCAAACAAAATAAAAAAAAAAAATTATAATTTTTCTCTTTTTTTTTTCTCCTAATTAATCTTTTTTATTTTTTTCAAAACTCTGAAACATGCTATTATTATTGCTTCATCAATTCTCTTGTGCTTCTCACGACTCTCTTCTCTGTACCACTCAACAATTTAGAGCCATCTGACAACTCCGCTCATATCTCATTCCTAAATTTTACTTTATTGTATTTTTATTTTTATGGTTGATCAAAAGTGGAATATTTTTTTATTATACAAATAATTATCTGAATTGTAAATTCTACATGTAATTTATCATAACTTTTCTCCTTTTATCAATTGAGTAATTAATTTTAAGTTTTATAGATTGTCTTTTCTTTTTGTCCATTAGGAAAACAATACTTTTTATAGAGCAGCGAAAAGTTAGAAATCTTCTTTTCTCGGACACTTTAATCTCTTTCAAATTCTGAGAAAAAGAAAAGAATTTAAAAAAATCAATTTTTTAATAAATTTTATAATACTCAAATCAAATTAATCAAATAAATTTTAAATATGGGGTGAAAGAAGGAGAAAAAAAAAATAGCGTAGAAAAGTTGTGAGGAAGGGTCACCGGTTATGAAAAATAAGCCCCTTAGACTTCGAGGCAAGAGGTCGATGGCAACAAGTACACCATCTGCATAGTGTCGTTGCAGTGTAATGGGGGTTGAATTAAATAGAGTGAGCAGTAGAAATCACTGTTTCCCACATAGTATTCCCCTGTCACCATAATTGTTCCTGAAGACTTGCAATGCCATACACACAAGCATACCTTGGCTAAGATCAAGTGTAGAGGCTACGTTTCAATATCTCACAGATGTTGAGAGTGAGAGAGAGAGAGAGAGAGATTGCAGTCAAAGAAGGTTATTGAAATGTCTTGTCAATGGGCACAGTTTATCCATCAGAGTAAGAGAGAAGTGTGTGCATACTGTAGGAGGCATCAGCGTGATGTTCGTAATTAGCCCAACCAACACAACTTGGGCTCCACACCGTGTTGCAGTTTCACCCCCATCCACTGCCTGCCTCCCCCCACCCCCCGGCGGATACTATGAGTTATAAATATATACATATATGTATATATAATATGAGAGAGAGAGAGAGATGGAGAATCCATCATAAAAGAAATATATCCAATAATAAGCTCTTTAAAAGTTTAGTCATATATTATTACAATTTAACTAAGCCTGGGTTTTGAGTTAGGTGAGATCAATTCAATAAATTAGGTTTATTTTGGTTTCATATTCATGATTATCCACTAAAATTTATCCTACTATCAATCTAATATTAGAGCTTAATCTAATTTCAGAAATTTTGATTCCGCACTGTTGACCAAATGGGGAGTAGTTTTTTTCATTTCTATTTATCCAGGGCTTCTCCAATCCTAGGACGACACAACTTATAAAAATCTCACTATTATTATTATTATTATTATTGCTTTCTCCAACCCATCTTTCCTCTAAAGGCTAATCATATTGTTCGAATTATCCAAGCAGTACTAATTAAGAAAAATCTCAAATATAAATATATGGGCATATGTTCCATCCATCATCTCTCTCTCTCTCTCTCTCTCTCACACACACACACACACACCAACCCACTAGCCAAAGCAAAAGGCATCATATGCACCCACAAAAGCTGATAGTATTTCGCCAGGGATATATGAAAAGCCCTCCTACCCTCAACCTGCATTTCGATTTTTGAAACAAAATATACCCTCTTTATCCTCCTTAGTACTTGACATTTTTTTTAAAAAAATTTATATGACCCACAAAAGTATAATTTTATACACAACTTTCCATAATATGATATCATACAAATCTCTCCTACTTAATAAAAACTTGGCCTCATAAAATTGTCATAACTTATTCTGACAAATAATGTCCTCCTTTATAAATTAGAAATATTATTTATCATAAAAATTTTAAATTATAACAAAAATTACATGATAAATTGTCAATCGACGCTTAGAAATCATCATCTGTGACTCTCTCTATATATATTTTTTTATTATACTGGGATCACGAAAATCACAAAAATACATGCTCTGATGAAAATTCAAACACTAGATTATGTCAAGCAGAATACACTTGAATAAAAACTCTTTACCATTTATCCCTATAAGAATCAGGTGACTCGATATTGACAAATAATTACTTTGCATTTAATCCTTGAAATTTCTTATCCCGGAACATTCATATAGTAAAATATTGTTTTACTTTCTCCCATATCCAGCTTGTCTCTCTTTCTCTTTCCTAATCTTTACCCACTCTTCACGACCCCATCTATTGAGATTTTTGTTGGTGTTGGCAAAATCTCTTAGGGAAAGAAAGACTTTAATTTAAAGTGAAAGAGTGAATAAAATTTTGATAAAGACAAATGAAAAAGCCTGAGAAAACCCACATGGGATGATATCTCCCTTCCCTACTCTTATTTAAATCAATTTTCTCTCTTTGGGCAAGTGACTTGCTTGTACTTAATTTAGAAGAATAGCCAAATTTTCAACCTTACGATCTTTTCATTAAAAACACAAATACAATTTTTTCTAGTCATTCACATATTGAGATGTAGCACAAGTTTGTGCAATGTCTGTGCACAGAATATTTTGTTTGTATGTGCCATCCTCTGTCACATAACTTGTTGTAGGCCTAAAATTATTCAGAGGAAATAGATTCCATGGCAATATGGGAAATGGCGGATCCGAGACCCAAAAGCACTAGAGGCAAAATATTTTTATGAAACAAAATAGTGATTTTAGTGGGTTAATTGACAATCTTAATGGAGATAATATTTAGGATTAAATAGAATAATATTTATTTAACATATATAAATTAATAGAATTATTTTGATCTAGTCGGCAATTGCTCAGCATTCTTTCCATTTAGCTTCGCCACTAGGGGTGACGATAGTCAATAGTCATGAGAATTGAATGAGCATTTTATAGCTAATTCCTCATTCACAACAAGATGCATTTCCATGACAAGGAAATGGTGCATAAGAAAATAGCAAAAATGTTATCTTTTCAGTGTAAAAATATTGCACTATTTCTTTACACGCTTATGAAAGCCCAATTTTCACAGTATAACACAAATGGTCGTTGATGAATAGTAGTAGAGACAATGACCATGCCCAAAAAAATATTCTGTCCACCATGTTATTTGCAAAAGCTAAGCTCGAACTAAATATCGCGATTTTTGATTCAGATATAATTGTCTTTGAAAATGTATTAACCAAGAAGAAGTATATAATTCTAAATGAGAGAACTAGCTCAAAAAAATAATAATAAATAATTTACATATGGTGCATATAGTTTTTTACCATGGATGTAATTTCATTTGCAAAAGCTGAAATACTACAAGATGCCTCAAAGGGTAAATCATAAGTGGCTCTATCATAGCAACTTGATGCTTAAGTAAGAACACAGAATTCTTACTTACAGAGCCACCAACAAAAGATTAACTTTTTCCCATACAATTAACCTAATGAAATATAACAAAGTTAACAATAATTTTACTAGTTCTAACACCCAACTTCTTTAGGGTATCAAACAGTAATGTCTAATGCATGGGATCATCATCTTGCTCGATCTCGGATGCGGGTTCATCTTCTTCAAAACCTTCAACACCATAAGCTGCATGTCCATGACCAAAAGCCTTAATATGGTCTTTAAGTGATCTCTTGTGCTTAAAATCAGACCCACAAATGCAATGCCAAAGCTTCCCACAATTTTTCTCATGAGTTCTCCAATCACCTCTCACTGCAAAAGCCTTGCCACATTTTCTACACATGAATGGCTTGATACCATGCTTCCTCTTGTAGTGTGTTTGGAGTGTTCTAAAGTCCTTGAGTGGCTTGGATCGAGGATGATCGATGTTGTTGCGACATCCCGGTGCACAGCAATAGCATGGAAGCCTAAGCATACCAGTTGGTTGTGTTCCTCTTAGTGATTCTGGCCCTTTTCTATATTGAGATCCATGTCCCCACATGTGCATCTACACAATTTTGAGATATACACATCCACAAAATTGAAAATTTTAATCCAATTTGCCCAAAAAAAAAAAAAAAAAAAAAGCAAACTATTAACATTATAATGAACAACGAGTTTACTCAAAATCTCACCAAATAAGAGAAGGGAAAAAGGAAACACTTCAAATTGAATTACCACGAATAAAAATCAAACAATAAAAATTAAACTACTATAAATTGATAAAATCTCTCTCTCTCTCTCTCTCTCTCTCATATGGAAGAAAGGAGGGTATTCCCAGATAAGTGGCTCAAATCATAAAATTATGCTATTTGGCCTCAGAATTACGTTACAAGAAAATAATTATATTGAATGTAGACATGATGAATAAATTTCTATATATAATTCATTTCTTGAGAACCAGACCCATTACACTGTCTGTAAAAGAAAATTTTAAGATGGAAATGTATCTTTCATTATAATTCTCTCTCTCTCTCTCTCTCTCTCTCTCTCTCTCTCTCATGTATGAAAAGGCCTGCGCTTATATCAACAAGGAAATGAATGCGAAAGGAAAGACTATGTTTAGACTTGAAGTGTGTGTGTGTGTAATGAGAGAGAGAGAATACTAGATGTCTATGTCTGATGCAGAAGATATGGAGAGAACAAATCCTATGAAAGGGCTTTTCATGACATATACAATGACAGGCTTTTTGTAGCAGGACTGTGAGAAGATTCATCTAGTAAGAGAAGTAATTCCCTCGGCTTTTTTTTAGCCCCTCCCCCCCCCCTTTACTTTTGCTTTGATTAAATTCATATATTTAAATGTGCTTAAAAATTAAAAAAAAAAATAAATTATCAGTTATTATATGCACTTGCCCATGTTTGGATTGCACAGACTCCGAAGTACTAAAAGGCATAAGGAACATATTGCTCTGGTCTTTGTGTGTTGTTCAATCACATAAAGATAAAACCCTGCTAATTCACTGTTCTTCTCTCAGATACCAGAAGACAATTCAAATCCCAAAACCCATCCATGCAAATGAATTTCTTAATAAAAAATAATTAATATGGGAGGAAAAAAAATGGGTGAGGTTTTCACCTCGAAAGAAGGGGGGGGGGAGTTTGAAACCCATGTAGACCTCTTTGCTAGCTTTCCCCTAATTAGAAATCAAAGTCAGGAGAGCCTAAGGATTCTAATCAAAGCTACAAAAGTGATAAAAGCAAAATAAAGGAAATAAGCCAAATTGTCTCTTTAAAAAAGAAAAAAAAATATACCTTTTTTAAGATCTTCTTCGAATGAAAAATAAAGGAAAATAGAAAAACAATATCCTAGCTAGCTAGAGAGTAAAGCACACATAACATGTCCATACAACAGCACAGAGAGAGAGAGAGAGAGAGATTAGAAGGAAAAGTAAACTACCTGCATATTGTTGTATCTGTTGAAGGTCTTGAAGCAAACAGGACAAGAAAACTGAGTAGGACCAATAAGAATCTGAGATGGAGTAGGGATCCAATACTGACCCTTGTTGACTCTATTCAAAATTCTCGTGCTCTCTCCTCCACAAACATAATCTCCAAACAAATCTTTACTTATACTATCCATCAAAGTTTGTTGTTGCTGATCTATTGTTGAAGAAGATGAAGTTGAATTATTGTTACTACTACTACTATTATTATTATTATTATTATTATGCATCATAGATGCTAGATCAGCAGCACTAGGGTTTGGTAACCCTATGCGCAGCGCTACAGTCACACTCTCTTCATCATCAACATCTTGATCTTCAGCTCGATCACCAACAAAGCCACTCATCTCTTGATCTTTTGTTGCTTTCTTCTTGTTGTTTTCCCAAAAGGGTTTTTCTTGGTCACCATCATCATCATCATCCTCTTCTCCTTCTTCTTCTTCTTCTTCTTCATGAAGTGATTTTCTTGATGGGCTTAGTAAGCTAAGAAGAGGAAGTGTTTCTCTCAAAGGAGACGAAGAAGAAGAAGATTCAACCATCACTTGTGATGGGGTTTGAGAATAATTACTAGTGTATGTGTATGTGTTGTAGTGAAAGTAGTTGTTTGAGTAATAGAGTAAGGAGGAGTTTTGCAAGGCAAAGTTGTGAGGAGGAGGAGGAGGAGGAGGTGGAGGGTTTGAATTAGAACTAGTGAGATGAAGACGATGAAGATGATGCTGACTGTTGAATCTCATCCATCCACTATACAAATTTGAGTACGGATCATTCATGGTTGATCTGAACGAGAGAGAGAGAAGAGAGAGAGAAATGCTTGGCTATGTGAGTTTGCCTTTTTATGGAGAGAGAGTTTGGAGAGAGTCAGCAATTAGGCATAAGTAAAGGAAGGTGGGAGAGGAGAGGAATAAATAATTTAAATGCAATAAACAAATATAAATAAATAAATAGGCAAAGGCAATAATAATCAACGACCATTTTTTACTTTGTTGTTTGTCATAATGATAAATCTACGTAGAATCTGTTTAAATAAGAATAGGGTACATTTTGTACATTGATGTTTTTCAGAAAAGTTAAAGTGACAAAGGGTTATGTAAATCATGAGACTGCCACTTCAAATGACATTATTGCCCTCAATCCATTTCTTTTTCTTTGGCAATACAGAGGCAATGACTTTCACCCTATTCTGTGTCTAGAAATGTTTATATCAGTTTTAAAGAGAACTTGATAGTCATAATTTTTTTTTCTCATTTAAGATTTAAATTGTTACATAATAAAAAAAATAAGAAATGTTTATATCAGTGTAAAATTAGTATTAAGAAGCAAAACAAAAATAAAAATGGTCTTAAAACGGATCCGTAAATGCTTAATACTATTTAATATACAAAATTATAAGTATTACAGTTCTCATAGAAAAAAGAATGAGACATCTTTTGTATATATAATTTAATTATTTTTTATGATTTATTTCATTCATCGGCATTATGAAATTAAACTTCATAATTATAGAAAATAAAATAAAAGCCATTTGATAATAATATTTGTCATTATTATAAAATTTGAAGAAAATCTAATTAACCTTATGCTCAGTTCTTTTTTTTTTTATATGGAGATCATTTAATAATGTAATATGATAATTAGCTCATATCTGTTGAAACCATTGGTGGGAGAAAGGGCATTTGCCATATCCATTATTTTAGGAACCAAAAACAATTCTCAGCCTCATGTCACTGCAAAACCTAATTTGTCCTCAGAGAAAAGCAAGAGAGAGAGAGAGAGAGAGAGAGAGGAGTATGATAATCATCACATAGAGAGAACTTCAAAAGGATTAAGGAATAAAAACAAAAACTTAATTAAGAGGGAAAAGGGTACAAAATCTAGCTTTGTAGAAGAAAGAGTACCAGTCCTTGTTTTTTTTGACCGTAGACTCCTCCACTCCATAGGCTTTAGATTTTCAAGACAACACGAGTGTGTGTGTGTGTGTTTATGCTTTGTAAAACTCAAAACCAAAACCCCCTCTCTCCTCTTCCTCTTCCTCTTCCTCTTCCCCCTTTTTGGTTT